>VMYD01000115.1:730000-1205161 GCA_007663325.1 Eucalyptus pauciflora | reverse complement strand
TTTTTTTTTTTTTTTTTTTTTTTTTTTTTTTTTTTTTTTCTTTTTTCTCCTATTCTAATTCTTCTTTAGGCCGGTCCTCAGTGAGGTTGGCCCTCGTTGGCTCGGCCTCATCGGACCTCGCCCTAGCTTGGCGAGCCTCCAGCGAGCTTGCCAGACTAGTCACCGGCAACCGGCGGCGGCGATCGGCAGCGGCGGCGGTCAGCAATGGGCTGGACGGCGGCCGGCAACGGGGTGGACAACAGCTGGTGGCGGCGGCAATGGGCGGCGGCGGACGGCAGCGGTCGGCGGCGACGGTGAATGGCGACAAGCGGGATGGCGATCGATGAAGAAGAAAAGAGAAGAAGAAGAGTTTTGATTCTCAATTTCATTCCCGGAACAAGAATGAACTGTTTTTTTATTCTTGATTCTTGTCCCAAATTGATTCTGGGAACAAATTTGTTCCCGGGAACAAAAATTTTATCAAACGCGATTCTCGTCCCAAACTGATTCTGGGAACAAAAAATCAGAATTTGGCACTGTGGGGATGGTTACCAAACAGGCCCTTAGTTCCAGTCGGAACTTGTCGAAATTCTACAAAGGATTCTCTATCCTTTGCTACATGGTCTGTTGCTCCCGAATCTATAGTCCACAAATGATTAGATTTAGTTAAGAATACAGAACTTGACACATAAGCAAAGTTCTCAAAAGTACAAGGGGTGTTTACCTTCTTTGGCTCACAACAGTCGTGAGCATAGTGACCCTTCTGGTCATAGTTGAAACACTTCACCTTTGAAATTTTCTTCATTCGAGGACGCTTTCCTCTTTCATGTTGGTCAAGCTTAGGTTTCTTCCCTGAAGAACTTGCTCCCTTGCCTTTCCCTTTATCTAACTAGTTAGGACGTTTGCGCTTGGAGCTCAAAGCTCCATGTGAGCTGAAACCAACATGATAAATTTCAGTTTCTAGCTTAGTCGCCAAGAGACGGTCCTCTTCCAGCTTAAGATGACGCATTGCATCTTCAAAGGTTTTGATATTTTCATTGTGGGTCAAGTGCATTTTCATATGCTCCCAACTCTGAGGCAAGGAACGAATCACTGCTTGCACTTGCTGCTTGTCAGTCAAGACATGGCCAACATTTTTCAGCTTATTAATTATGTTTGACATCTTTCTTAAGTGTAGTTTCATGGTCTGACCATGAGGCTTCTTGTAAGAGTCAAACTTAATAGTGAACTGCCTTAGTCTGGTCACCGAAGTATGACCAAATCTTTCTACCAATGCTTCCCACATTTCCTTGGCATTCTCAAAACGCCTGAATTCTCGCATGACGTCATTTTCCATGCTACTCAGCAATGTAATGCGAGCAATGGAGTTCTTTCTTTTTCATGTAGCAAATGCATCTCTCTTATGCTGTGCAGTGTTTCCTTCTTCAGGTTCTACCATGGTCAGGTTAAGAGCTTCTAGTGCCTCTTGCTCTTCCAGCACATATTGGATTTTTCATGTGCCATATTTCATAGTTATCGCCATTGAGCTTCTCACTTTTGTTTAGCTTAGCGACTATGCTCTTTGTGGCTGAAGCCATTGATCTGAACATATCGGACATATTTGCACGATTTATTAATGCCTATCATTTATGCATCTATTTTGCATAAAACCATCATATTAATGAATAATTTCAAATTAGGTTACTGAATTTTCAATCATCATCCAAAAATCCTAACTTGAAATTATCATTAATGTAATTTTCTATGCAAAATAAGTTCAGCAAAGTCACTAAAACTTTCTTGAACTTCACACAACGAATTGTAAATTAACATACTAATTTACAACAATAAATAACATAAGCAAATGATATTGAACATCCATTAATGATTTAAGAAAGAAAATCTCCATATTATGTAACTAAACACATCAGTTGTTACATTGACATCAACGGGATAGAAAAATATTCACATAATATGTCCATAAAGCCTACTAAAAGAAAGACAACTCGAAACATCTAAACCCAAGTCAATATATGAACTGGGAAAAATCTTTTTTTGTTCAATTTCTAGATATTTTCTTTTGTAACAATCCGATAATATTCATCTATAAAAGCCATCACAAGACTCCTATAGGAAGTAGCTCTGTTGATTTCCCATAAGCAATTCAACACTACTTGCCATTGACTGTGGCATGGAACGACCATTTCATATGACCTTTTCTATTTTCCCGTTGACTTCAAGAACATGATCAATTAAGTCGCTACTCTCCTATCGATAATCAGTCAAATCGGCTATCATCCTTGAAAGCCTTTCCTTTTGTTCATCGGTAATTGCGCGAATAAGTGTGCGCAACTTAAGGGGAGGCATTGTTCCTGCAACAAATGCAGAACAAAAATGGATTACACATAATCCACATAGACATAATTGAAAAAGAAACACATTTTTTTTAAGTCGACGGTCGACGATCAAAGCAACGGTCAACAGTCGACGGATGGTCAACGAGTCTGGTCTACTGGTCCACCGAGTCGAACGGGTCGGGTCAGGTCGAACTGATCAACCCGGCACGTGCCTTGCACGTGCGTAGGCAACCGCCGATCGACGTCACGATGACGTCGGTTGGCGCGTGCCTCGCACGCGCTAGTAGTTGCCACACGCGTGCCACACACGTGTGTGCGGTTACCGCACACGTGCATTGCACGTGCCTACGATTTCCTCTACTCGCGCGTGCGTCGCGCCTGGAAATCGCCGCACGCACTAACGAAGCCGAACACTTTGATCGCGCGTGGCAGCGCATCCGGCGGCATCTGGCAACAAGCTACCAGTCGATTTACTCGTATCGACGATACCTATAACCCTACGTTATTAGAAACACACTTTGATCTACGGAAAAACAAAAAACTAAGGGGGAACAGTACGGTGTTGGGATTTTTTCCGTCCCTTGATCGATCAACAGTGACATTTAATGAAAATATTAATCAAAAAACTCGTTTATAAACATATACAGTAATCAGGAAACATGAATAAAAGCTCTTATACCAATGTCGAGAAATTTGGAAAAACGGAATTCCCAAAACAGTGATTCGAGATAGAATCGAACCCCAAAAGAAACAACGAAGTGGAAGCAAGCCCAGTAAAACGCATGAATCACCGCTTAGAAAGCACGTCACAAAATCGAATGTACCTTATTTCCACAGACTAAACACCGATGTTGCAATAAGAGAAAGAATCAACACACTGTTTTTCAGAGGATAATCCTGTTCTTTTCATAGAGAGAAAGCAGTGAAAAGAACGTAACTTGAGAGAACATAATCTCTCTTTTAAAAAATACGTAACTTCATCCAATAACCGCCTCAAAAAGATTTTCCCTTTTTTTTTTTATCTATAATAAGTTCCTCCATGGGCCCTTAATTCAAGGACCGGGCTTTTGGGCCCAACATGGGCAGAATGGCCAACTTAGGCCCATCAATATAAAGAAAAACCCATCAAACGCAATGCTCACATCTTACTTGCGGCTCGTTGAGTAACACATTTCTTCTAAGCGAATCCAATACTTAGTATGCACATTTAAAATACAACATAACTCATTTTCGCCAAATCTAGAATTTAACAAATCTTCAAGTCTAAAAATGGGATATTCATTTCTTTAGCATAATATGTCCATAACTAAATACTCAAGATAATAACATATAGCAATGGTCTAGTCTATTGGTCAATCTCATAAAAACACATGTCAATGATCCATTCCATTGACTCATCTCATGCTCAAGTATCTAACCATAGTCATGTGTAACGCCCAGCGGACTCCAAAAAGGATCAACAACGAACCGAACCAACGACTCTTTCCCGGACGCGCGAAAGAGTTTGTTCTTCAGCCAGGCATAGGAACAAGACACATGTAAATAATTTATACTATGAACTTTACATTTAATTGAGTTATTTATTTATAAAAAGTGTTGGTTTGGACTTAATCTAAATATAAGAAACTCTTGAATATATATGAGTGATTGTAACCCTAATTATTTTTTTATATTAGTGGGTTTTTACTACTAGCTCTCTCCATAGAGTAGGTACCGACTATCGAATTGAACCATGATCTCTGGTGTCATTCATTTTTCCTAGTTTATATCACTAGTAATTTTGCATTAGCTTAGTTGTAAGATCTTGTTAATTTTCGCATTATCAATTTTCGCATTACTTTTACAACACTAGAGAAAAAGAAATGTGTTTTAAAAGAACATTTTGATCAACTAAGTATATCCAATTCTAACAAAGTGTGAAATGGTATAAGTAAGTTACTTAGATTCATAGGACCCAAGTAATTCCACTTTCGTCTCAGGAGAAAAGGCCAAAAATGTTGGGCCCGGCTGCGTTCATAGTCATACGGTGCCAGAAAGCATCGCCGCCAGCTTTTCCCTTTATCCCTCCCCCTTGCGTTGCAGGCGGAGGAGAAGACTCTGCATTCCCTAATCCTTAGATGCTCAATAGACATTTGTTTGTCTACATCTTTTGGACCACGAGTTAAAGTTTTGTTTAATGCACATGGGTCATGGAAGGATCACCACAACATATATCTTGTTTTCTCTGCGATAAACTAGCGGCTGCGCCGAAAATCTTACACGAACTAAGCCGACAAATAAGACGACACCATCTCAACTTGCAGTTGTTAAGTTGCCTGTGGTGAGTTCGTGTACCTCGTTTTTCTTCCAAACCCGCCTTAATTCAAAATGGGGCTTGTGCACGAGAAATCAAATCATACATTGTAATCGAATACTCGAGATAAGAATAATTGCGTGCACGTGGAGTTATATCACTGAGAGTGAACGAAAAGGTTAGTGGCATTGTTGGCCTTTGGATCTGCACAATGTGGTGGACGCGTTGGGGCCGGCTTTCGCGAACAGCGTAAACACTACGGGACGCGCTGAAGAACGCTGAGGAGTGACAGAAGGGCCTCAGCAACCAGTGGCTACGACCCAACTCACGCTCAATCACTAGCTCGATCGAGTAAATGTCGTGACTCTTGATTCGACAAAGTTTTTTTTATCCATCTTCACTTTATTTCTTGCCAAGATGGAAATTTGTGCTCCACAAGCTGGGCAAGAGCTTAGCTCAGCCAACAACAAAGGGAGAGAGTGAAAGACATACACCTTTTAGGACATACTTTCAATGTTTGGTATCAATGTCCAAACTTAAATCTTTTTTTTTTTTTTCTGATCATAATTCAAATCTTTTCCTTGTGTTTTTGGGAGAACACGACCAGTTCCATATAGCAACGACCCAACTCATGGTCACTAACTAACTCAATCGAGTCAATGTAGTGACTCTTGGTTTCCACAAGGCTTTCTTTATCCATCTTCACTGTATCCCTTGTCAGATGGAAATTAATGCTGACTAGGCTGGGCAAGAGTGTAATTCAGTTGACGAAGAGAGAAAAGTATACACCATTAGTACATACCCTCCACAATTGATGTTGATTTTCAAACTTTAATCCTTTTTGTTTATAATAATTCAAATCTTCTCCTATTGTCTCCTGAAGAATAGGACCACGATCCCTCACCGGCTCAATCGAGTCAATGGTGTAACTCTCAATTTCGACAAAGCTTTCTTTATCCATCTTTATTTTATTCCTTGTTAGATGGAAATTAGTGTTGTCCAAGCTCGGCAAGAGCTTAATTCGGCTCACGAGGAAGGAAAAGTATACACCTTTTAGTACATGCACTCAACGTTTGATGTTGATTTTCAAACTATAATCCTTTTTCATAATAATTCAAATTTTCTTCTACCGTTTTTTTAGAACATGACCACAATTGCTCATCAGCTCAATCAAGTCAATGTCATGACTCTCGGTTTTGACAAAGCTTTCATTCTCCGTCTTTACTTTATTTCTTATCATATGGAAATTAGTGTCACCAAATATGGGCAAGAGCTTCATTCGACCGATGAAGAGAGAAAAGTATTCACCTCTTAGTACAAACTCTCGACTTTGATGTTGATTTTCTAACTTTAATCCTTTTTTTCAATAATAATTCAAATGTTTCCTATTATTTCTTTAAAAACAGGCTCACGATTGCTCACCAACTCAATCAAATCAAAGGCATGACTCTCGATTTCGACAAAGCTTTCTTTATCCATCTTCACTTTATTCCTTATCAGATGGAAATTAGTGTTGTCTAGGCTAGGCAAAAGCTTAATTCAGTTGACAAAGAGAGAAAAAGATACACATTTTTGTACATACTCTCGACATTTGATATTGATATTCAATCTTTAATCCTTTTTTTCATAATAAATCAAATCTTTCCTATTGTTTCTTGGAAAATAGGACCACGAGCGCTTCCTAGCTCAATCGACTCAATGTCGTGACTCTCAGTTTCGACAAAAGTTTTCTTTATTTATCTTCATTTTATTCCTTATCAAATGGAAATTAGTGCTGTTTAGGCTGGGAAAGAACTTAATTCGGCCAACGAGGAGAGAAAAGTATACACTTTCTAGTACATACACTCAACTTTTGTTGTTGCTTTCCAAACTTTGATCATTTTATTAGATAATAATTCAAAGCATTCTATACTATTTCTTGGAGAACACAATCATGATTTCTCACCAACTCAATCAAGTTAATGTCGTGACTCTCAGTTTCAACAAAACTTTTTTTAATCCGTCTTCACTTTATTCCTTGTCGGATGAAAAATAGTGTTATCCAAGCTGCGTAAGAACTTAATTTGGCCGATGAAGAGAGAAAAGTATGGAACTTTTAGGACATACTCTTGACATTCGACGTTGATGTTCAAATTTTCAACTTGTTTTTTTTTTGTTTTTTTTTTATAATAATTAAAATCTTGTCCTATTGTTTCTTGGTGAGTAAGACCACGATCACCCACCAGCTCAATCGAGTCATTGTCATGACTCTCGCATTCGACAAAGCTTTCTTTATATATCTTCGCTTCATTCCTTGTTAAATGGAAATTAGTGCTATCCAGGCTGGGCAATAGTTTAATTTGGCCGAAAAAGAGAGAAAAGTATGCACCTTTTAGTACATACTCTTGACGTTTGATGTTGATTTTCAAACTTAAATCATTGTTTCCGATAATAATTCAAATATTTTTCTATTATTTCTTGGAAAATAGGACCGCGATCACTTAATAGCTCAATTAAATCAATGATGTGACTCTCGATTATAACAAAGATTTCTTTATCCATCTTTACTTTATTCCTCATTAGATGGAAATTAGTGTTGTCTAGGCTGGGGAAGATCTTAATTCAGCTGGTGAAAAGAGAAATACATACACCATTAGTGTTGAAGAGAGAAAAACATACACCTTTTAGTACACACTCTCAACGTTTGATGTTGATGTTCAAACTTTAATTCTTTTTTTCAAAATAATTCAAATCTTTCACATTCTTTCTTGGATAGTAGGACCTCTATTGCTCACTAGCTCAATTGAGTCAATGCCGTGCCTCTCGATTTCGACAAAGTTTTGTTTATCCATCTTCACTTTACTCCTTATTAGGTAGAAATTAATGCTGTTTAGGCTGGGTAAGAGCATAATTCGGCCGACGAGAAGAGAAAAGTATACGCCTTCTAGTACATGCACTCAACTTTTGTTGTTACTTTTCAAACTTTAATCCTTTTATTCGATAATAATTCAAAGTTTTTTCTACTATTTATTGGAGAACACAATCACGATTGCTAACCAGCTCAATCAAGTCAAGGTCTTGACTCTCAGTTTCAACAAAACTTTTTTTTATCCATTTTCACTTTATTCCTTGTCAGATGAAAAATAGTGTTGTCCAAGCTGGGCAAGAACTTAATTTGGTCGACGAAGAGAGAAAAGTATGCAACTTTTAAGGCATACTCTTGACATTCGACGTTGATGTTCAAACTTTCATCTTTTGTTTTTTTTATAATAATTCAAATCTTGTCCTATTGTTTCTTGGTGAGCAGGACCACAATCACTCACTAGCTCAATCAAGTTGTTGTCATGACTCTCGAATTCGACAAAGCTTTCTTTATACATATTCGCTTTATTCCTTGTCAAATGGAAATTAGTGCTGTCCAGGCTGGGCAAGAGCTTAATTTGGCCAAAAAAGAGAGAAAAATATGCACATTTTAGTATATACTCTTGATGTTTGATGTTGATGTTCAAACTTTCATCTTTTATTTTTTTATAATAATTCAAATCTTGTCCTATTGTTTCTTGGTGAGCAGGACCACAATCGCTCACCAGCTCAATCAAGTTGTTGTCATGACTCTCGGATTCGACAAAGCTTTCTTTATACATATTTGCTTTATTCCTTGTCAAATGGAAATTAGTGCTGTCCAGGCTGGGCAAGAGCTTAATTTGGCCAAAAAAGAGAGAGAAATATGCACCTTTTAGTACATACTCTTGACGTTTGTTGTTAATTTTCGAACTTTAATCCTTTTTTTTTCGATAATAATTCAAATATTTTCCTATTACTTATTGGAAAGACAAGACCACGATCGTTTACTAGCTCAATTAAGTCAATGATGTGACTCTTGATTTTAACCAAGATTTCTTTATCCGTCTTTACTTTATTCCTCATTAGATGGAAATTAGTGTAGTCTAGGCTGGGGAAGAGCTTAATTCAGCTAATGAAGAGAGAAAAACATACACCTTTTAGTACTGAATAGAGAAAAACATACACATTTTAGTACATACTCTCAATATTTGATGTTGATGTTCAAACTTTAATCATTTTTTTCAAAATAATTCAAATATTTCCCATTTTTTCTTGGAGAGCAGGACCTCTATTGCTCACTAGCCCAATCGAGTCAATGTCGTGCCTCTCAGTTTCGACAAAGTTTTGTATATCCATCTTCACTTTATTCCTTATCAGATAGAAATTAGTGCTATCTAGGCTGGGCAAGAGCTTGATTCGGCTGACGAGGAGAGAAAAGTATATGTCTTCTAGTACATGAAGTCAACTTTTGTTGTTGCTTTTCAAACTTTAATCATTTTATTTGATAATAATTCAAAGCTTTTCCTACTTTTTCATGGAGAACACAATCACGATTGCTAACCAGCTCAATTGAGTCAATGTCGTGACTCTCAATATCAACAAAACTTTTATTTATCCATCTTCACTTTATTCCTTTTTAGATGAAAAATAGTGCTGTCTAAGCTGCGCAAGAACTTAATTTGGCTGACGAAGAGAGAAAAGTATGCAACTTTTAAGGCATACTCTTGACATTTGACGTTGATGTTCAAACTTTAATCTTTTGTTTTTTTATAATAATTCAAATCTTGTCCTATTGTTTCTTGGTGAGCAGGACCACAGTCGCTCACCAGCTCAATCGAGTTGTTGTCATGACTCTCGCATTCGACAAAGCTTTCTTTATACATATTTGCTTTATTCCTTGTCAAATGGAAATTAGTGTTGTCCAGGCTGGGCAAGAGCTTAATTTGGCCAAAAAAGAGAGAAAAATATGCACCTTTTAGTACATACTTTTGACGTTTGATGTTGATTTTCAAACTTTAATCCTGTTTTTTCCGATAATAATTCAAATATTTTCCTATTACTTCTTGGAAAGACAGGACCACGATCGCTTACTAGCTCAATTAAGTCAATGATGTGACTCTTGATTTTAACCAAGATTTCTTTATCTGTCTTTACTTTATCCCTCATCAGATGGAAATTGGTGCCGTCTAGGCTGGGGAAGAGCTTAATTCAGCTAATGAAGAGAGAAAAACATACACCTTTTAGTACTGAATAGAGAAAAACATACACATTTTAGTACATACTCTCAATATTTGATGTTGATGTTCAAATTTTAATCATTTTTTCCAAAATAATTCAAATATTTCCCATTTTTTCTTGGAGAGTAGGACCTCTATTGCTCACTATCTCAATCGAGTCAATGTGGTGCCTCTCGGTTTCGATAAAGTTTTGTTTATCCATCTTCACTTTATTCCTTATCAAATAGAAATTAGTGCTGTCTAGGCTGGGCAAGAGCTTAATTCGGCTGACGAGGAGAGAAAAGTATACGTCTTCTAGTACATGTACTCAACTTTTGTTGTTGCTTTTCAAACTTTAATCATTTTATTTGATAATAATTCAAAGATTTTCCTACTTTTTCATGGAGAACACAATCATGATTGCTAACCAGCTCAATTGAGTCAATGTCGTGACTCTCAATATCAACACAACTTTTTTTTATCCATCTTCACTTTATTCCTTGTCAAATGAAAAATAGTGCTGTCCAAGCTGTGCAAGAACTTAATTTGGCCGACGAAGAGAAAAAAGTATGCAACTTTTAGGACATACTCTTGACATTCGACGTTGATGTTCAAACTTTCATATTTTGTTTTTTTTATAATAATTCAAATCTTGTCCTATTGTTTCTTGGTGAGCAGGACCACAGTGGCTCACCAGCTCAATCGAGTCGTTGTCATGACTCTCGGATTCGACAAAGCTTTCTTTATACATCTTCGCTTTATTCCTTGTCAAATGAAAATTAGTGCTGTCCAGGCTGGGCAAGAGATTAATTTGGCCAAAAAAGAGAGAAAATTATGCACCTTTTAGTACATACTCTTGACGTTTGTTGTTGATTTTCGAACTTTAATCCTTTTGTCCGATAATAATTCAAATAATTTTCTATTATTTCTTGGAAAATAGGACCGGGATCGCTTACTAGCTCAATTAAGTCAATAATGTGACTCTCGATTTTAACCAAGATTTATTTATCCATCTTTACTTTATTCCTCATCAGATGGAAATTAGTGTTGTCTAGGCTGGGGAAGATCTTAATTCAGCTGATGAAGAGAGAAAAACATGCACATTTTAGTACTGAAGAGAGAAAAACATACACCTTTTAATACATACTCTCAATATTTAATGTTGATGTTTAAACTTTAATCATTTTTTTTCAAAATAATTCAAATCTTTCCCATTCTTTCTTGGAGAGCAGGACCGCTAGTGCTCACTAGCTCAACGAGTCATTGTTGCGCCTCTCGGTTTCGACAAAGTTTTGTTTATCTATCTTCACTTTATTTCTTATCAGATAGAAATTAGTGCCGCCTAGGCTGGGCAAGAGCTTAATTCAGCCAACGAGAAGAGAAAAGTATATGCCTTCTAGTACATGCACTCAACTTTTGTTGTTGCTTCTCGAACTTTAATCCTTTTATTCGATAATAATTCAAAGCTTTTCCTACTATTTCTTGGAGAACACAATCACGATTTTTAACCAGCTCAATTGAGTTAATGTCGCGACTCTCAGTTTCAACGAAACTTTTTTATCTATCTTCACGTTATTCCTTGTCAGATGAAAAATAGTGCTGTCCAAGTTGGGCAAGAACTTAGTTTGGCCAATGAAGAGGGAAAAGTATGCAACTTTTAGGACATACTCTTGACATTCGACATTGATGTTCAAACTTTCATCTTTTTTTTTTTTTTTTATTTTATAATAATTCAAATCTTATCTTATTGTTTCTTGGTGAGCAAGACCACAATCGCTCACCAGCTCAATCGAGTTGTTGTCATGACTCTCGGATTCGACAAAACTTAGTACTGTCCAGGCTGGGCAAGAGCTTATTGTACATACTAATTCAAATCTTATCTTATTGTTTCTTTATACATCATCGCTTTATTCCCTATCAAATGGAAATTAGTACTGTCCAGGCTGGGCAAGAGCTTAATTTGGCAAAAAAATTAGAGAAAGTATGCACCTTTTAGTACATACTCTTGATATTTGATGTTGATTTTCAAACTTAAATCCTTGTCGTCAATAATATTTCAAATATTTTTGTATTATTTATTGGAAAATAGGATTACGATCACTTAATAGCTCAATCAAATCAATGATGCGACTCTCGATTTTAACAAAGATTTATTTATCATTCTTTACTTTATTCCTCATCAGATGGAAATTAGTGTTGTCTAGGCTGGGGAAGATCTTAATTCAACTGATGAAGAGAGAAAAACATACGCTTTTTAGTGCTGAATAGAGAAAATCATACATCTTTTAGTACATACTCTCAACGTTTGATGTTGATGTTCAAACTTTAATCATTTTTTCAAATAATTCAAATATTTCCCTTTCTTTCTTGGAGAGCAGGACTGCTAGTGCTCACTAGCTCAATTGTGTTAATGTCGTGCCTCTCGGTTTCGACAAAGTTTTTTTTATCCATCTTCACTTTATTCCTTATCAGATAGAAATTAGTGCCGTCTAGATTGGGCAAGAGCTTAATTCAGCCGATGAGGAGAGAAAAGTATACGCCTTCTAGTACATGCACTCAACTTTTGTTGTTGCTTTTCAAACTTTAATCCTTTTATTCGATAATAATTCAAAGTATTTCCTACTATTTCTTGGAGAACACAATCATGATTACTAACTAGCTCAATCAAATCAATCTCTTGACTCTAGGTTTCAACAAAAAAAAATTTATCCATCTTCACTTTATTCCTTGTCAGATGAAAAATAGTGTTGTCCAAGTTGGGCAATAACTTAATTTGGCCGACAAAGAGAGAAAAGTATGCAACTTTTAAGGCATACTCTTGACATTCGACATTGATGTTCAAACTTTCATCTTTTGTTTTTTTATAATAATTCAAATCTTGTCCTATTGTTTCTTGGTGAGTAGAACCACAGTCGCTCACCAGCTCAATCGAGTCATTGTCATGACTCTCGAATTCGACAAAGCTTTCTTTATACATCTTCGCTTTATTCCTTATCAAATGGAAATTAGTGATGTCCAGGCTGAGCAAGAGGTTAATTTGGCCAAAAAAGAGAGAAAAGTATGCACCTTTTAGTACATACTCTTTACGTTTGATGTTGATTTTCGAACTTTAATCCTTTTTTTCCGATAATAATTCAAATATTTTCATATTATTTCTTGGAAAAACAGGACCACGATCGCTTATTAGCTCAATCAAGTCAATGATGTGACTCTTGATTTTAACCAAGATTTCTTTATCCGTCTTTACTTTATTCCTCATCAGATGGAAATTAGTGCCGTCTAGGCTGGGGAAGAGCTTAATTCAGCTAATGAAGAGAGAAAAACATACACCTTTTAGTGTTGAAGAGAGAAAAACATATACATTTTAGTACATACTCTCAATGTTTGATGTTGGTGTTCAGACTTTAATCATTTTTTTTCAAAATAATTCAAATATTTCCCATTCTTTCTTGGAGAGTAGGACCTCTATTGCTCACTAGCTCAATCGAGTCAATGTCGTGCCTCTCAGTTTCAACAAAGTTTTGTTTATACATCTTCACTTTATTCCTTTTCAAATGGAAATTAGTGTTGTTCAGGCTGGGCAAGAGCTTAATTTGGCCGAAAAAAAGAGAAAAGTATGCACATTTTAGTACATACTCTTGACGTTTGTTGTTGATTTTCAAACTTAAATAATTTTTTCCAATAATAATTCAAATATTTTCCTATTATTTTTTGGAAAACAAGACCACGATCGCTTAATAGCTCAATCAAATCAATGATATGACTCTCGATTTTAACAAAGATTTCTTTATCCATCTTTACTTTATTCCTCATCATATGGAAATTAGTGCTGTCTAGATTGGGGAAGATCTTAATTCGGCTGATGAAGAGAGAAAAACATACACCTTTTAGTACATACTCTCAACGTTTGATGTTGATGTTCAAACTTTAATCTTTTTTCCATAATAATTCAAATTTATCCCATTCTTTCTTGGAGAGCAGGACCGCTAGTGCTCATTAGCTCAATTGAGTTAATGTCGTGCCTCTCGGTTTCGACAAAGTTTTGTCTAACATATTGCTTGCCCCAAAACTAAGAAATTGGGACAAAATTAATTATGTTTTTCACCTCTAAATTAAGGAATTGGGGCGTAATTCAGTTTGACTAGATTCAGCTTGGGCAGAAATCTTGATACAGTTTTCACACTCCAACTATTTAAACGATGTTGTGCAACATGGGATTTAATTAAAAATTATTATTTTTAAATTATTGTGCTTTGAAAACCACCAATTCGCAGCATTATTTTGGGCAACATATCTTACTAGATTGCCCGTGTATTAAAGACTAATCGAAACCCAGAACACGTTGGTCTAGTGGTATCTTTCTGGTTCAAGAGGTTTCAAATCCTTTTACTTGGGCTGGACTAGGCTGTACTGGGCTGGATTGGGCTGGGGACTCATCTCATTAAAAAAATCGAAAAAAAATATAATTTAAGTGAGAAGCCCTAAAACATATTCCTCCTATTTATTGGCCGCAGCCCTCACGTGAGGCTCTCGAGTAGATTATTTTTAAGAGTGATAAATCACGCTAAATTCTTCTAATTGAAGTAGATTTATTTTGTTTCGTATGTTGTGCTTAAGTGACAATTCAATACTCACATATTCCTCGTTAACTGGATTTTGGGGCAAAAAAAATATGCATTGCATTGATATGGTTGATTCTAAGTCCATTATAGTGCGAATTTTCCATATTTTACAATAAATCAATGAAAAATTCATTAGCATGAATTTGGCAATGTCATATAACTAATTTTGTTTATGAAAATGCTTTCTATAAATAATAGTGTCCTTGTATTGTTTATCATCCTGCAGTTTTTGAGCACTAGCTTTCATTTGATTCAGAACTTAGAGGGTAGTATCCAGGCTCAAAGTTTTAGAACTGGCATCAAACATGGTTCATAGCAGAGCCAATAGTCATTCTTTTGAACTGATAGCACAAGTAATCTACATACTCCCAATATGAATCCCTCCATTGCTTTCATTTTTTATTCAGAATAATCACTTGGATACGAAAATGAATTTTGCTGATGGACGCAATCTCAATTTGGCCATTAGACAGGTTTAATAACTAGGGATGATCTCTGCATATACTCATTTAAGTCGAAAATTTCCAGGACGATGCTGCTGCAGATTTGTTTCGACACATAATGAATGCGGCTTATTGAGGAACCGCGGGTAATGAAAAGAGAGGGCAATCAAGCTTCACAGTGGAGCTAATGGCAGCATCCTCCAGCTGTAATCTTGATATCCTTGGCTCCTTATCAACCCAATCCCTCCTCTAAATACATATGTTGCTGCAGAAAGCTCGCTAGTCTTCATACTCGGTCTCTTCATCGTCACCTTCGTTGTTTTCTGCATGGGTCTATCCCTCCACGTTCTCTTAGTCCTCTTCCGTTTCTTCTCTATCTTCTTCCTCGTGTATGTCTTCTTTAACTGGCCACGGTTCCTTCGTCACATCAAAGTGACGGGAGTAGGGGGGTGGCGGCGCCTTTCCTCCTAGCGGACTTTGCCACGGTTTCTTCACTACATTAACAATACATATGGTACTTTCATGCTTTTCATGATTAAATCCTTGTATTTTTAATTTATCTAATCGAGTCTTTCTAGTTTCACAAATTTTGTAATCAAGCTTTTTAGATAGCAAGTCCTGTCAAATCTAGCTGACTTGTAGGATTCGGGAAACTGCGATCGTCCTTGCTAAGCATCTTGTCACCTACAAAGGAAAAGAGTGGTATTAATCAAGCTATGTTCAGGCATGAGATACATCATTTTCTTCAAAAGTCAGGTGATCCTTTTGTCTCGGTTCCTTTATATCTCCTCGTTTGCCGATGGCTTGCCCCACTTTGTTACCTGTCAGTGGCGTGCATGAAGTTTTAAGAGCAAACACTTCTTAACACTCTTGGAGATGACATCGTGCCCGATAGATATAAGATTAGCCCCCACATTGACTCTGTCTACCTCCGTAATTTTCTTTCTCAAGGGCACGTGTGGAGCTGATTGGTCACTGCCATGCTATTGGGTTTATGTAATCTACATTAAGTACAACATCATACGGTAGCATATGAATGAATAGTGCGGAGTTAGAACAAATGGGACCTGATGGCAATCCTCCCTTATTAAATCTTATCTCGAAGGTGTGAATATTTCAAGGCAGTTATAAAATTCAGGGCTTTATTCCTCCACTAGATCATTGGAATTTGTCTTGCCTCCTCATGTGCATTCTGAAGTCATGAGTTTTTATTTTTTATTTTTTATTTTTTGAGATGTATTGAAATTTTTGACTTCGTCAAATTTTGGAGGGATTGTGTAGAAGCCCAGCCTTCAAAGAGAATTGATCATAGGGCAAATTTGATGTGCTTTCACATGCCCTCAAAACATGAAAATTTCTCATGAACTTGCAATTTACTGAAAAGAACGAGTTACATTATTGAAAACGAAAAATTAAAATCCAAGAAAGTAGAAAAGACTCCTATGTAGAAGAATATGCGGATAATCAAACATGCCCCTACTCTGGGCAATTCGAACTCATTCTATCATCCAAATCCTCATCAATGACAATGCTAGAATCATTGGTTGCTTGGACATTTTTATCACCTTCAGCTTTGCCGGTCGAATTAACATTAGTGGGCTTTACCCGGTTCATTGGGTTTGACCTTGGAGGAGGACGTAGAGTCGCAAATACCTTCTCCAGCTTATCCACGCGATCTGACAAACGTTGCACTACATTGTTCAACTCGTCCATTCGACGTCGGAGGGGTGTCATCTCGTCACTCTTTCCTTCGAGCGGCAACTTCTTGGTCATTTCTTCCACCCAATCTGACAAGTATTGCTTGACAAAGAGGATGGAACACTCAGAGAAAGCGAGGGTAGAAAGATACAAAAACATGCGCATGTACATGTGAGGTTTAACTCCTAAAAATGGAAAATTTAATAATCAAAATAGTAAATAAATTACTCAAAAACTTAAAGAACCTGAAATGCATGAGCAAGCAGGAATGGATATGTATTCAACACTCATTGAGACAGGCATTCTGCAAGTTTAGACTTAGAAAACAAACATGCGATGACAAATGCTTTTATTAATGAAAATGCTTATGAATTTGACTAATGCATGACCTAAGCTATTTTGAGATAACTGAGATGTAATGTCAATTCATTCTTTTTTGTGTTTATTTGTTTATGAGATGAACTCCCTAAATGCAATATGGACACGACTCAGATAATGCTATGATTATATGCACTAATTTAACATGCATTGATAAAGTAACATAAATAGCCTAAATTTCATGCATGCTATGCTATAATGAATTAACTATATGCAATGACACGGGATCAATTCCTAAAGCTAGCAATATGATATGCCTATGACATAAGATAGAATTAATCATGGACTAATCCTAGGATGCAAGTTATACGAAATGCTATTTTTTGTATTATATTTATGGTTACGAAAACAGCAAATTATATCCTAGGACCCTATATGTGACTAACTGACTTTTATTAAAAGAATATTGACTTATTGATGCTGACTCTTTTCATATTTTTCTTTTTATGATATGCAATATGAATGACGCATGATATGCAATGACTAATTACTCCAATCTTCACCACATAATTATCAAAAATGTGATTTTCTAGAAGACGTGCATTACTTGATATATGACCAAATTAAGCCCAAGTCTACCTGCAAACTACATGAAAGACAAGTAACAATTTTTTTTTCTCTTTTGCTTTCAACTAATAAAAACCATGAACTACCCTAAATCTACATCTACTCTAAGACTGAAATGCATTGCCCTAGATAACAAATTATGAGCGTGCCCTAAACTTTAAATATGCATGAGACAATGACATGCAATATCGATGGATTGAAACACACGTTATGATTAGAATTAATCACATCATTGATTGGAGTTCCTTAGTGTCTACACGCCCAAAAGGAAAGGATCGGATCAAATCATGATAGCATAAGCTTCAATTGACAAATAACATGATTTAGAAACCATATACTAAAATGAGTTTAGACAAACTCGGCTGACCTTGAGCAAGGATTGACCAAAGACAATCAAAGCGAGGTAACGTGCCGCGTCTTCTGGTGGGTATCAGCGAGAGAGTGTGGCCCGCTAAGGTTTGGCAGCGAGGATCGACGATGATGGTTGTTCACTGTACGGAAACCGTAGGGATGTAGGGATATGCAAAAGGGGCTTGCCGGGCAACTAGCAGCTCTTGAACGTAATGGCGAGGATGGATATTTGCTAGAAACGCCACAGACAATCACCAATGGCGCTAAATGACCACCGGTGCTGAGCTGCTTCCCTGGGAAACCTGAAAGCTGGCGAGGACGTCTAGAAGACCTGCTAGGATTAATGGCTGTGCCTGGATTCGCTGGACTTCTCAGTCGAGCTGCTATGCGTGATGGTGAGACTGTCAGCGATCCGACGTTGTGTCAGTCGCTGTGCCTGGAACTCACAGCTGAGCAAGGCGGAGGTGCGGTGGAGCTGACGTCCGCGTTGATGAGATGAACAACCACGTCGGGGCAACGTGGCAGATTTGAGAGGAGGATATGGTGGCTTGGCTTACGGAGTGGTGGTGGGCGGCGGAGTGCGGACGAGAGGAACCGCGGATGAAGATTGCTCTTGAAATGATGATGCCCACGGACGTTAGATACTGATCACAATTTTTTCATTCAAACCTCTTAACAACCAGGCGATGATGTCGCATTTCTTTGGAAAAATTTCCTAACAACCCTGATGGAATTGTGGGGAAAGAGATCACATCCAGACTTTCCATCGTCTTCATCTAATTCCCTCGTTGTCTTCCATTGATCACTCGCCGAAATCCAAACCGTCATGCCATCTCCAAAATCCTCTTCCGTTTAGCCAGCCCAGTATTAGATTCCCACCGAATTGATCTCTTTCGCATTACCAAATTCCGCTGTTCCCTTTCGAAGCGTGGATATTCTCGATTTTCCGATCGCAACAGCCTTTATTTCCTTTTGAATTATTGACCAAGATTAAGAGCAAGTGACGGCCAGACATCTATGGGATATGATCCTATACGTATGCTGTTCGCGCATCAGTCCATGGTAGCCCCTCAGGGAAGTCATGCGATGACTTAAAGTTAAAAAGAAAAAAAAATGCGAATATGAACAATGCAATTGATATTTTTACTTTTTTAGGGGTTGGGTCTACTCCTAATTTTTTTATGCAATATGAATGGCTGAATGGGTTGCCAATAGTTACTTGTCAACAATCTAAGGATCTAATTGACACCTAGATTTTCCTTTTTGTTCAATCTTTTTACTAGATAGATATAATTTCTCGGGGTTAGTCGAAAACAAAGTAACACCTCGCATGAATTCATTTCGTTTAAAAATAGTCAGTGACACATGCGATTCTCAAGCTACTTTTTTTCAGATACATGTTTTTGTAATGCAGGCATGATTCTCGGATAATGTCGCAGGTCAAATCTAGCCACGCATCGCACACGAGGTTGACTCTGTACTTTCGAGACGTATGTGAGACTAAGGATTAGATGGAGAGGACCAAAGCCAAAGGAAGGTGTTCTTCGTGTGTATCCTTGAACGAGGTTCCGACCATCCAGAAACACAGATCATTGGACATCAGGTGTCTTGATGGAGTCCAATATGATCCATTACATGCCATCGGTTTAAAGCTTTGCGAAAATAGATATTTATAACTTTGATTTGGTTGGTATGTGACTCCTAGCTATCCATATGAAAGCCGGACCTCCACATGAAGCTATCGTTGCTATTGCCAAACAACAAAAAATAAATTTTTATTGATATTTCAAAATAATGAGTCAATTGATGAAAATTGTGACTTCATGAGGTTCCTTAGTCGAAATGTAGAAGGTCTTTTTCTGACCAAACTAGTGAGGTGGACTTTATCTAACGCGGGCCAACTGACTCGAAATGTCACCTTATTATTATGCCCAAAAAATAAATAGGAAAATCATTAGATAGTGAGAAATCATCAAAGGATTTACACCATCACTTATCATGTCTCAATTGATACTTATGTATTGAACGAGATTCTTATAATTTCTTGAAGAATTATCAGGATATATATCAGATAACATGAGACGATGTTTTCTCCAACATCAAATTTGGTGCAACCCAATTGAAGGAAACAAATCAAATATTCAACACATAACTTTAACCATGCCCTGCATGAACGTTTCTGAGGGTAAGTAGAGATTCAGGACAAAAAACCAGTCTAATCATGATATGATTATTATTTTTTTTCACTTTTTGTGGCCAAAGTGCAAAATGCAATATTTTGGCTTACGACAACTACATAGGAAGAACTTCACTTCCTCAGTTAAGGTAAATCCAACCTCCATATGCATTTAAGGAAATTATAATTAATTTACCTTAAATTCTTTTCTTCCCTAGACTAATAACCTTGATCCCAAACAATGGTTGACGCTGATTGTGTTCATTTAAAAAAAGAAAAAGAAAAAGTCGTGTCCTAAGTCCTACACTAAACTACCAAGCAATGGCTCATAACCTGATGCGGTCCTAGGATTATACAAGATTCGCGTCGGGCATTTTGATCCATAGGGTCTTGTGTACTCCTCCGTGCTATTTGGTCAAAAAAGTCATAATTTTATTGCACTGGTACCAATTTAATCTATTCAGCCAATTTTGACGAGCCGGCATTAACGTGGATGATGGCCAGTGATTGGACGCTGATGTGGATGCTGTCAGTGGTCGGACGTTGACATAGCAATTTTTAAATATTTTTATTTTTATTTTTTTTGAATTATTTATTTATTTTTGTCTTCTTTTTCTTTTTTCTTTTCTTTTTCCTTTTCTTTTCTCTCTTCTTCCTCCTTAGATTGTCCTCATGGTGGTTGGTAGCCTCCAGTGGCCAATGAGGGTGTCACGACCTCTTTTTTCCGTTCGGGGGAAAAGAAAGAATGGTTTAGGGGTATTTGCCTAAAGAGGCGGACCAACAGCCCTAGACTAGGCGCGGGCTCTCCCAAGCCCATACCTCGCGCGACATTGGATTTTGTTTTTTAATTCTTAACAACCTATGTATTTTTAGGAGTCGCCACTAGCCTATTGGGGTCGGCTAGAAACCAATCAAGACACGGGAGTGTTGTCTCAATTTCTACGCAACCAGAGATTTCTAGGAACGGGGACTTGTTTACGCCAATGTTTCTATTAGCGCCCTTGCGGTACCACTAACTTGGAAGGTTTTAATCTAAATGGCCACACAATCTTGATTATCAATTATAATCCTTACAAAACCGCTAAGCGTCCATGCAAATGCTTTTGTAGTTTTTTTTTAATGTCTAGACTAATCCTAACATAATTTAGAAGAGAAATTTACACTCAAATTAATGAAAAGCGGTGCATAAGTAAACATCCAAGAAATTGAAATAACTTGAAAATAAATGCGGAAAATGAAAACCCGATACAAGTCGGGCAAATAATATTACATGGCCTTGTTATCACGCCCCGGGACAGGACCCCCGTGAGCAAAATGAGAATTTAAATATGCATGAAATTATTCTAAATGCATGAAATTACTCTAATTAATTTTAATCTACGCAAAAATAGATTATTTACAAAAATGGTTATAAAATACCAAAATATCATTAAATTAAGAAAATGACCTTTAAAAATTAGGAAAATTTCCTAGATGTCATTTCTATCATAACTTGATACCATCCATCATTTTTACAATTTTTTTGAAATTTTCATTTTTTTCATTTTTTTTTATTTTTTATTTTTAAATTAATTCCCTAAACCGATATATGCCGATTTACACTAATATGAGACTGCCCAGTACATGAATAATAAGAACCGAGCTCAAATCGATCGTTTGAAGATCGAAACTTGGTTTTGCGCATTTCTTCGAACACTTGGCGTGCTTCAATCTACCCAAATCAGCTTCGTCGGGCCATGTTTGTGGCCTTCAAACTCAACTCACAAGCAATCTCATGCGGAAATAAAGTATCAAGATTATACTAACACATGCAAGGAGCAAGATTAGACAGAAATCATAGCTTAAAACACAAAATAACTAAGCTAAAATCATCCTCAAAGATGCGGGTTTGATCTGATTTCACAAATCTGGGTTTGAACCAAGTCAAACAAACAGGTTGCATGCCCATGTTCAAGCCCCGACACTTATCACATGAAAGATCTACGGGAAACACTACTTAATCCGAGTGAAAGTAGGTAATATGAGCTTTCAAATGCAACAAAAATCATAGAGAATGGCCCACCGAAAGACATCAAAACGACCTCTCCAAGAGGCACACTTGCAAAATTCTTGAAGAATTTCAAACACTTAGAAAAATTTCAGCCTCAGAAATCAGTTTTCCGGGCTAGTTTTCCTCTTGATTTTCATGATCAAAACGTACTCAAACTCGAAAGAAAATACATCTAGGATGCTTACCTTGCTTCTGAGTTTCCCTTTCAAGTGGTTCTTCGCTCAAGAAACCAAGAAATTATCCTCGGGGGCCCGTGGAAGTTGGCTTCTTCAACTGGAAAACAAGATCTGCAAAGAAAGAACTGATAACGAAGGTTTTCATTAACCTCCAAAATTAGACTCCATGACCTTTTTTGTTGGAAAAATAAACACCAAACAAAGCTATATGTATTCTACTTTGGTTTTGAACTCATGGTTTTCCTCATTTGTCTCTCAACTTTCTCAAAAACACTCGCTTTCTCTCACTCGTGACCAACCGGGCTCAACACTTAGAAAAATTCAGACTTTCTTTGGCCCGCCAGGAGGGTAGTTTTTCGGGGGGCTTTAGGAGGCCTTCCCGATCTCCATTTGGGATTTGCGACCTATGGTTGGAAAGATCTTTGAGTGAAGTTTAACTCTCTAGTTGAAGGTTTTGGCTAATTGTTGTCTCAGGTGTGTGAAAATCTCACTTTTCTCTCTCTAGGTCGGTCTGGAATTTCTAGGTTTGCTTTTCTGGAGTTGCTTCTGAAGGCTTCTTTGGGGGACGACCGTGAGCTCTCTCCTCTCTCCCTCGTCTCCTCTCTCTCATCCCCTGAAATAGCTTGCTTCGTAGATGTTATCCACTGAATTAGAGGAGTTTTGGTCGGTCTTTTGTCCACCTACCAAGCCTGTCAACTGAGCTAGTTCACCCACTCTCTGACTTAGCCAATTTTTTCACTTTCTGCAGCTGTTGAGTGTCCGGATTTGGTGCGATTTTCCCGTGCCTTCAGCAGCTTATCCCTGGCAAATTTCCGTCCACTGGCACTACTCATTATGGCCTTCAATCACGTGCAAAGATCGGGCTAGATGGGCGGCTGAGGAGGATATGATGGGGCCACCAAGTTGCTTACTCAACAACTCCGAAATGAGGCTAAACCGTGGGCTGGGTTTTGGTAGCTCGTTTGAGTGCTTTAATCCATCAATTTGGCTGCATTTTTTGATCAATTAGCAAGCTCATGCATAGTAGTTTAAGATCTTGACCAGATTTCGCAATTTTGCCCACCCAATTTTGCAAGAAAGTCCCTCAAAGTTGGCCATTTTCTTATCCGAAAATACCCAATTTAATACAAACTTGATCTTTTTGGCCCGATTTGATTGATTCGAGTTGGCCCAAGTTCAATTTCAACTTAATTGGTGACCAAGATGATGATTTAAGGGTTCGGGCAAAATTTTGCAAAATTTGCGAATTGGTCCCTCAACTTTTGGAAATTGCATTTTAGCCCCAATTTGCTATTTTAATTCCAATCTGACCTCCCGGGCTTGGCTAGTCACATTTAGATCATTGGCCCCAACTTTTTTATCTTTTTTTATATATTTAATTTAATTAATTTTTTTTTTAAGGAAAACCATATTCCATTTAAAACACTATATTAAATGCCTAGATAATCTATAAGCAAGAATTTAACTTGGAATATTTTTGTGGAAAAACAAGTGTTCCCATTTTTTGGAAATGATTTTTTTGGGCAAAAATTTAGTTGTTAACAGAGGGCTTTGCGGCCCTCGCTTGGCCTCAAGCAAGGCCACAGGCAAAGCGGCTTTGCCTAGATTTGGGTGAGGCCAACCTCACCCTAGCCTTGCCGTAGGTGAAAACGGCCTCGCCTAGCCTTGCCAACCGCAAGCGAGGCCATCTTCACTTGTGACATGGCCAACCTCACCCCGATCTAGAGGAAGTTGCCTAACCCACAGCCTCGAGCAAAGTCGCCTCGCCCCTAGCCCTTGGCAAGGCTGAGCGGGGGCCACAACCCTTGCTGGCGGTTGGTAAGTCTCGTCGACCACCAATAAGGATAGTTCAAGGAGGAAGAAGAGAGAAAAAAAAGGAAAAAAAAAAAGAAAAAGATAAAAATTCAAAAAATTATTCAAACATTGTCATGTTAGCATCTAGCCGATATCCATATCAGCGCCGACCAGCTAAAATTGGCCGGATTGACTGAATTGATACTAATGTAAAAAGGTTTAGACGCCTGGCCAGTGATTGGACGCTGATGTGGATGTTGTCAGTGGTCAGACGTTGACATAGCAATTTTTAAATAATTTTTTTTTCGAATTATTTATTTATTTTTGCCTTCTTTTTTCTTTTTTCTTTTTTCTTTTTTCTTTTTCCTTTTCTTTTCTCTCTTCTTCCTCCTTAGATTGTCCTCATGGTGGCTAGTGAGCCTCCAGTGGCCAATGAGGGCTTTGCGGCCCTCACTTGGCCTCAACCAAGGCCGCAGGCAAAGCGGCTTTGCCTAGATTTGGGTGAGGCCAACCTCACCCTAGCCTTGCCGCAAGTGAAGACGGCCTCGCCTAGCCTTGCCAACCGCAAGCGAGGCCATCTTCACTTGTGACATGGCCAACCTTACCCCGATCTAGAGGAAGTTGCCTAACCCACAGCCTCGAGCAAAGTCGCCTCGCCCCTAGCCCTTGGATAGGTTGAGCGGGGGCCACAACCCTTGCTGGCGGTTGGCAAGTCTCATCGACCACCAATAAGGATAGTTCAAGGAGGAAGAAGAGAGAGAAAAAAAAGGAAAAAAAAAAGAAAAAAGAAATTCAAAAAATTATTCAAACATTGTCATGTTAGCATCTAGCCGATATCTGTGTCAGCGCCGGCCAGCTAAAATTAGCCAGATTGACTGAATTGATACTAATGTAAAAAGGTTTAGAACTAAATTCGTCTAATTGAAAAATTTATGACTGAATTGGTACCAATACAATAAGTTTAGGACTTTTTTGGTACTTTTTTCCCTTCATTGGTTGATTTGCTTTTATGTATCTTTGCATGTATTAGTGAAAGCGGTGCCCAAAGTAGATTCAGAAAAAGGAAGCAAGACCAACCCTCTCATGCTAAAGATGCAATATGGTCGTTAAGCTTGGGCAAGTTTTTAACTTTTAGGCCAAGATTCACTCTAATGAGTCTTGCACCACTAGGCCGAGAACCGGTCTGTCCAGAAACCAAACACCTCTAGTTTAAATTGAAACATTCACCGAATATAAACACGCTGATGATCTACACTCCAACACGTGAGTTGCGGATAAAATAACGTAGCTAGTGTAATTTGGATGTGTAGTCCCCGTTCAGGTTTTCAATGCGGAAGACTTATAAATGAAATGGTTCATTATGAAAAGGATGGTCATTCATGAGGTTAAATGCTTTTCTTGAGCAACTAATATATACAATACGGCTAATTATCAAGGACATAAAGCATAGTCTTTGTTGTAAAAGCAAGCAATCGAATAATAAAATGAACAAAGAAAGGAAATAATTCAAATACCAAATTCACGTGATTTGATCGTAGTGACCTACATTTACAAAGAAAATAGTAACGAATTATACTATAGATCAAGAGATATAATAAGTATTACAATTACACTCAAATCACTCAAGCACTCTCAGTATTTATCAAAACCTAATTACACCCAATAACTCACACAGTATTTAGCTTCACAATTCTTTGTTGAATAATCTTTAAATCTCAAGAATGAATTATACACAAATTCTTACCACAAGAATTTATCTGAACTTTAATGCCTCACGATGAAGTCCTCTACACGTCACCACCCACGGAACACCAAGCGCTCATGTATGCGGCACTTCAGTAAATGATACAATCCAATGTGCAAGATGCATATATATATATATATATATGTAATATTATATGAAAATCCAATTTGACCAAAATCCACTTTTCAATCTCAATGGATGAAGACATCAACACACCTTAGGAAAGCTAATATCTGAAAATTGGTCATGGATTCCTTTATTATTTTGTTAATTTAAAAAAAAAATTGATTTAATTTCGAGCTGAAATTCGGGACATGTTTGCGGTCTCTACTTTTAATTTTCAACGATATGAGTATTTTCCATATGAAAGATTGCAACTGTTGTTAATGGACAGGTCAAGAGAAGATACAAAGCTGAAATCGAGATACGTTGGAACTTGATATAGTTCATCTATTTTATAGCTAGAAAATTTGTAGTCCGGAGATTATTGTCAATTCATCTAAAATTTGAACTGTTCGATGGACGAGCACTTTAAAGGTAAGTGTTCTTATAGATAACTAATGCTAACTTTATTGTTTAAGAGGTTTACAGATCCAGCCCATTTGGATTTTTGTACATTTCATCTTGATGATACCCGAGGATAATCAGGTGCAATCCGACATTTTATTGGTGAATCATTCCCGAGGGCCTAAACAATCATAATACCAGGGATAATTAGGCATTATTTCACAATAGCTCCCAAATTTGACAATGTTACCAATCACTGTTCCGAACTCTCATACCGTTGCACAATAAATCCTGAACTCCGAAAAGTTACAAGTTAACTCTTGAACTTTGATTTTTGTCGCAATAGCTAATTTTTCAAGTTTACATAACCGTTAATTGTTATTTGAGAATGGATTATTTATTGTTCTTGACAAACTTAGCTGAATTATTGTCACCTTCATTAGTCATACATCCTTTCTATCTTCTTAACTTCATTCACCATGTAGTAGAGATTATTCTAGGCAAGAAAAACAAGTAAGTCCCCTTTCAGGGAGCAATTAATTTGCTATGCAGAGGGAAATAAAATAGTGTCAAAAACAAAAATCAAAGCTCGAGAGGATAATATGTAACCTCTCGAAATTCAGTGCTATTGTGCAACATCATCAAAGTTTGGGAAAGTAATTTACGACTAATATGTACAATACGGCTAATTTCCAATGACACGAAGCATTACTCTCCAGTTAATTTTCAATGGCATGAGCGTTTTCTCTTAATCAATGCATGTGTATTGTTAGTTTACTGTGGACCTGAGCAGGTCCTTAAAAGGCTCACGGGGAAATAGGTGGGAGAATATCGCTGTTCTCCTATTTCCTCTCTGTTAGGAAGACAAAAATAGACAGGAAATTAGGGGGTCTCACAGTGGTGAAGATAGACACCATATCAAAACTTCGGTTCTGGCTACTACCAGATAGGCAGGTATAGTAGCCTTCCGCGCTTGGAATGAGTGAGAGTGGGTTAAATGCCCATAGCTAAGTTGACACGCCTTACGGCATTGTCCTCAACCACGGGTTGACTCAGTTCCCCTGGTTGAGGCACTGTAGTTGCTATGAAAACACTTGAGGTCCTAATTTTGGTCCTCAAGTCTTGGATCCGACCACTAGGGTGCCAGGTCCACCCCACTAGGTTCAGGGTGTGGATCAAGGTCTCAGTCTCCAATTTGGGCGCTAGGGTCTTAGGTCTGGTTTGGATGATGGGAATAATCACAACAATGGTGGAAAGATTAAATTAGGAATTTGAAATATTTTGACTTTTAAAAAGCATATATTATATTTTTAAATTTATGAGTACATATAATTTTTGTTGATCATAAAAATGGTTTTTCTTGAATCTTTTAAAAGCGGATGATATGAAAAATAATTATTTGTTGATATCCAATTTTTCGCGTGAAATAAACTAAAATGAAGTTCTTCTTGAGAAGATGTCATGTCACCAATAATGTAAGCTACAACAAAAAGGTGGCAAATTGCATATAAAGAGTGTTGGTAGATTACACCAACTAATTACTTGAAATAAAGTTGCCAATCATTCAACCGATAGTTTTTTTAAACTAACACTTATTCAAACTTATTAGGAAAAGTCTCTATATTGCAGAAAAATCCAATTCTGCCATTTTTTTTATCACATGCACCCGCACATCAGATCTAAAATCCTAAAATTTAAACACAAAAGGATGCACCGACATTTTACTGTCCTTCCCAATAAATAAAACGGAAACTGCCCCATGCTCTGGCTTTTTAATTCAGAACGGATAATAAAAATAAAACATATATATACCAATTTATGTCTCTTTTGATTAAAAAAAGTCTTAACGGAGTACTTGAAACGTGTGTTGAGAATCTCATGAGTCATCGCCAAATGCACATTCTCAGAAGCTCCATCCAAAATATGTTGAATCTAAGCAGTTTGATTTGTCATATATATTATATTATATAGTAATCAACACGCTCCAGCAGTCAAGCTCAACCTCTATATATAGCTTCCACTTTTTCATGGTCCTTGCAACGATTCCATCTGCTTCAAAGCCAAACCATCTCTTCAATCTTCCACGAATCAGTCATATCGAAGACACAAATTCTAGCCAGATATGGAAATGCTTCAAGAAATCATCAGTCCCTTTCATGCCGATCGATTCGATGTTTTGAAATCCATCTGTGACTATCTTCTTGAAGATGATGGTGATAGTTTCAACGCATCTGTTGATGCACCAACTCCTGCAAACATGTACTCAAGGAGTTCCAGCTTCGACAATCTTTTGCTGACGGAGAGCTGGAGCGAACTGCCCCTAAAAGTCGACGACTCGGAGGACATGTTGGTGTGCGGCGCTCTGCACGATGCGCTCAATTCCGGGTGGACCATCCCTTTAAATCAAGAACTTGGTTTCGAAGTGATGGCCATTGATGACAATAGCAATGGTCTGGCTTTGAATCAAGAACTTGATTTCGAAGTGACGGCCATTGATTATGACACCATTGATCCAGTCACGGAGAAGAAACCGATGACGGTGGAGCATGGGGTTCAAGGGCCGGTGGAGAAGACACATTATAGAGGAGTGAGGAGGAGACCGTGGGGAAAATATGCAGCGGAGATAAGGGACCCCAAGAAGAACGGGGCAAGAATTTGGCTCGGAACTTACAAGACGCCCCAGGATGCGGCATTGGCCTATGATCAAGCCGCTTTTAAGATGAGGGGGTCCAAGGCCAAGCTCAACTTCCCTCTCCTCATAGGTTCAGCCGAGTATGAGCCTGTCAACCCCAAGCGTCGATCTGCTGAGCTTAGGTCACCGTCCACATCCATTGATGACGGATTGACAAAGAGGACGAAGAAGAGAAAGAGGGAGATCAATGTTGATGCTGAGGTGGATTTTGGAAATCCAATCCCTTTTCCCATATTGGAAATGGGTATCCTGAGTGGAGATGAACAATTTTTATTTTGATTGTGCGAATTGCAAAAGACATCTCTTGATCTTGTAGAATCTATCAGTTTAGTGTTTTTAGCTTCAGCAATCTTTTACTGGCAGAGAAATCTCGCCTGCATTCAACATGCAATCAATGTTACTGCGGACGAAATCCTAGTCACGAAGTATAGTCAGAGAATATAGTCTTTAACCCAACTTGAGGAAGTTAATAATGCTCAAGACTCTTGAGATCATTCTCAAGCCCTAACCACATTCATAGACCTTTCTTTCCTTCACGGTTCTCAACTCTGGCTATTGTGGGGGTCAGCATACATCCCTGCCCAATCAAGATGCATCAATTTTCAGAAGCATTTTGCTGCCGAACTGAGAATTTCTGGACTTTAATGATCAGTTCCATGATTCTCCTGTGGTTTGTGTGTGTGATGTAAACACAATAGCTGTAAGATTCGCAAACCAATCTGATATGATCGACATTCATTTTCTAAGTAGATAACCTCTTCATGTGCTTGTAAAGTAAACTTTGACGTAAAGGCCAAAACGACTCAAGCAAATGAAAGCGACCAAAAAGAAAAAAAGGAAAAAATTAAAGAGTTTCTGGAAAACAGTTTAGTGGCAGAGATTATCGTGCAAACACTGGCAACCACCCACGTCGAAGTGATGTCCAATTTCATCCCTTGTCTTCCCCCGTTCATTCTCTTGCTCTCGGTGCCTCGACAAATCTCAATTATGCAATCGATCCATGGAAATGAGGTCTCCATCAATGGTTGAATTTTATGAAAATATCAAAAGAAACACCGTGCGGGATAGAGAGATTTTTCGGTAATTTCATGGTACAATGTTCCAATCCATGCACGCAGACCAAGTTGGCACGTGCTGATTCGCTCGAGTGGGCAACAATCTCGTGTTTTCGGTACCTCTTCCGCTTGAAATTTGCAATTGCTTCAGGACACAAAAGTATTAATTTCTTCAACAATTCAAACGAACTCGTTGTTTATCAAGCATTGTTACTATAAAAAGAAAAGTCAATCCAAACTCAGGTGATGGTCCACCGCACGTACTTTCTTTTAAAAGTATAGGTCAAAAAAGACATCCATCTACACGTGATTGGTGGACAAGATTACCAGCTAAAAATAACAACAATGTGCCCCACGCGTTGGTTTCCAAATTTGGAAAGTACACATTAAATTGACCCAAAAAGAAAAAAAAAAGATGGGAATTCCAAGAGCTGAGTTGTTCGTAGCAGCCAGACAGAAAGTAAGAAGCGGGTCAAATTATTTATCATGGAAACCATGTTTTTAATTCCTTTATTCACTTAGTCCAACCGACAGATAGTCAACGACGTTAGGGCCAATGCTTAAGCAGTACCCTGTTGACTCATTGAATGGAGAATCATATATAACAATAAGTACAACAACCCTTCTTTTTCACAATTTTTTTTTCGAAATTGCTATTTTTTTTTGTCGGTTCTACTCTATTCCTATTCTAACGTTTACTCTCAGACTTTTGCCCTACCTCATTACAGGACGTGAGAGTCAAAACCCAAACTACAGCATCCCCATCCCAACCCCTCTGAGAATGTGGGGATTCGAACCCCCCACTCTCCTTCCAAGTTGGAAGGGTGGCCACTGGAGCAAACCCAGTGGTTTCGAAATTGCTATTAAGTGGTTTGATTTGATAGTATCCATATAGTCAATGGATGAGTAAAACGCATAATTTAAATTATGACAGTCAAATTTCAAAGAGCAATTTAGCATAACTGTCATGTATGATGTTGTAAAAAGAGTATCTATTAATTAACTAGCCATGTATAATGTTATCAAATGTTTATATAATTTTGATTGTAGTTTGCAAATGAAGCTCATATGTTTGATGAGTTGAGGGACGTTGTGCTTGGTCTTGGACCCCTGCATTTTAAAAGCGGCCTGGTCGTAGGCCAATGCCACATCCTGAGGCGTCTCTTAGCGTGTTTCTTCCGCCTTCTTTGCCAGCCCCTCCTCCTCCGATACATCATCAATGATGCCATGATCAACTAGCACCATCGCTTTGAAACCAAGCTGTTGATAAAAAAGAACCCACCCTGAGTCGAGGGCATCTCGCAGCGCACCGTACACGATCATGTCCTCGGAGTCGTCAACCCTTAGCGGGAGTTCTTTACTCCAACTCAGGTTCTTTAATCTTCTGAGTTGAGTGTCAAATACACATCCATTCCTGCTTGCTCATGCATTTCAGGTTCTTTAATCTTCTGAGTAATTTAGTTACTATTTTGATTATTGAATTTTCCGCTTTTAGGAGTTAAATCTCACATGTACATGTGCATGCTTTTGTATCTTCCTACCCTCGCTAAGTGTTCTATCTTCTTTGTCGTTCTTATATATTACATCGTCTCCCAATCATGATCAAGCAATACTTGTCAGATTGTGTGGAAGAAATGACCAAGAAGTTGCCGCTCGAAGGAAAGAGTGACGGGATGACACCCCTCCGACGTCGAATGAACGAGTTGAACAACGTAGTGCAACGCTTGTCAGATCGCGTGGATAAGCTGGAGAAGGTCTTTGCGACTCTACCTCCTCCTCCAAGGTCAAACCCAATGAACCGGGTAAAGCCCACTAATGTTAATTCGACAGGCAAAGCTGAAGGTGATAAAAATGTCCAAGCAACCAATGATACTATCATTGTCATTGATGAGGATTTGGATGATAGAATGAGTACGAATTGCCCAGAGTAGGGGCATGCTTAATTATCCGCATATTCCTCTACATAGGAGTCTTTCCTACCTACTTGGATTTCGATTTCTCATTTCCAATAATGTAACTCTTTTTTTTCAATAAATTGCAAGTTCGTGAGAAATTTTCATGTTTGAGGGCATGTGAAAGCACATCAAATTGGCCCTATGATCAAATCTCTTTGAAGGCTAGGCTTACTGCACAATCCCTCCAAAATTTGTGGAAGTCAAATTTTTAATACATCTCAAAAAATAAAAAAAAATAAAAACTTGTGATGTCAGAACGCACATGAGGTGGCAAGACAAATTCCGATGATCTAGTGGAGGAATAAAGCCCTGAATTTTATAGATGCTCAAAGAAACCATTTTCTGTGCAAACCGAGTTGGAAGACTGCCTTGAAATATTCATACCTTCGAGATACAGGTCCCATTTGTTCTAACTCCGCATTATTAATTAGATGCTAACGTATGATGTTGTACTTAATGTAGATTACATAAACCCAATAGCATGGCGGAGACCAATCAGCTCCACACGTGCCCTTGAGAAAGAAACTTACAAAGGTAAACAGGATCAATGTGGGGGCTAATCTTATATCAATTGGGCATGATGTCATCTCCAAGAGTGTTAAGAAGTGTTCGCTCTTAAAACTTCATGCACGCCACTAACAGGTGACAAGGTGGGGCAAGCCGCCGGCAAACGAGGAGATATAGAGGAACTGAGACAAAAGGATCACTCGACTATCGGAGAAAATGGTGTATCTCATTGAAATCTCCAAGACATCGTCGGGATATAATAGTGAACAGCTGGTGTGGTGGCATTTCTGTGGATAAGGCAATATCAGAGTCGTCGGCAACGGAAGTTGTGGCACGGTTTGAGAAACGGCTTTGAGGAGAGAACTTAAATCAGTGTTCAGTTTTTGTTGGAAGCACTTCAAGTAAAACCACGAGCTTTATTACAACAGATCAAATTCAAGTCACAAAAACCGCTGATGTTTCGCACTCCGACGGCATTCGAACAATGGAAATCTAACGCGTGCAACAATTGAAATCCAATCCCGACACTACCACTTTTATAGTGTGAAATTTAGCAATCAACCTAAAACTTAATTGAGCTTGAAGACAATCGAGAGATGACCCCGTATTAGCCACATGCAGAGTACTATTACACTCGACAGCTCGAATGAAACAAGATCAATACTCGAGAAACAAACTTATATAGAAAAAAGGAAAACAAAATACAACCAATTCTACCCAGCTTGCATATAGCCGATGCCGAGAATATTTACAGGAGCTCATCCTACTGATGCTCAAACTAAACACCCTCATGGAGATCACGGATCAATTTAATCCTATTGACAACCTCCGCTTCTGCAAACCTACGTCCTGGAAAAGATTCTCTTCCATCGGCTAACTTGTGAGTCTCAAAACTGGCAAGGAGTCCCAAGCCTCTGCCTTTGCCTTAAGGTAGCAGACTTCTTGTTGTCGAATGCTGGATGCAGCAGCTCCTGGAATATCTCCAGGAACAAAAGCCATTCATCCTCCCTCATGTCTGCGAGATTCACAAAGCTCACACTTGCAGGAAGCTGCTCATTTGCACTTCTGTGCCCTGATGACGTGTTAGCTATGAAGCGGTTTTCCTGCATCATACCAGAAAATTTGGATTGCTTTGGACTCTTTTTACCCAAAACGGTGTTTTTCAAGGGCATGGAAAGTTTTGACACTGAGGGAATCCTCTCAAATGCCTCGACCCCAATATCCTCCCTCTTCTTCTCTTCTTCATCTTCACTCTCTTCTTCATCCTCGCTTCCTTTCTCCAGTCTAGCTAGAGGATTCCTGCCATTGCTACTTATTCCAAGATCGAAATGTGCTCTGTACATACAGTCATCCATGGTCATCTTTGGCATGAAGCCTGACTCAGCAGCATCCTCACGGTCAATATCAAATTGAAACTCATCATCTCCCAGGTCTGCCTTGGGGCAAAAAAGATCCTTATCAGCTATAAACCTTCTCACCTCAATGCACACGACCTCCAGTTTACTTGGTTCTTCCTCACCACTGTGAAATTCTCTGCTCATCATTTCACCAATTTCAGCAAGACAGAGGCCATATGCAGCAGCTCTCTTCAGGAAAATGGTGCAGAGGGTCAGCACGCGGAGACAAGCTTCTCGAATCATGGGAAGCTCCTTCCGCAGCATTTTCCAATCATCTCTATAGTCCAGCTTCTCTATATACTTCAATTCACCCTCAGAAAAAGGAATTGAAGCCTGGGGCCAATGAATCCACTCAAAGTATGGGTCCTCCAAAGTTTCTGGCAAGCAAAGGCCATGATCAATAGGAATCAGTTCCACCATGATCAATAGGAATCAGTTCCACTTGACCAAACCTTCCTATGCTGTCGAGTTTCCTTACTAAAAGGTTCCCCGCATGCCTGTCCGTGTTAAAAATTCTAATGTCTAATATTCCAATTCGATGCACAACAGAAACAGGATAGCATGAGGTGCCATGATCGCCAGCATCAAAATCATGAGGTATGAACTGCTGAAAAGATGCTATCTTGCTAACCACTTTCTTTTCATTTGGCTTGTCAGGATTCACTCCATCATTAATATTGAAGATAAAGTGAGTGATCTTTACCAAAGCAGTTGGAGGAACATTAGCAAAATGTTCAGAGTCTAGAAGATAAGCTGCAACCTCTCTGATCCCTGATTCTCCAACTCGCACGGATCTCTTCACGCGTGGTTGTCCTAGAGCTTTGCCGACAAAGCCTTTAGGATTATTGGGGGCGGATGGTTCTTCATCAGTTGGCTTTATAACAGCAACACGATCACCTCCGCTATTTCGGAAGTAGTATACACCTCCAAGACCACCGTGAACAGGAATTGGATCAACCCCCATGTCAATTGCCTTGACAACGTCCTTCACCAATTGCTTGATTCTATCAAATCGATTTGACCAGCCAAGTATTTCTATCGGACCACTCTCATCTCTTTGTTGGATATCCCTCCCGGTTGGAGAAAGACAAGGTGTTGATGAGCTCCTAGAAAGAAAATTCCGTGTAAGGAGAAGTGGGGAATTGTTTAGGACAGCACTGAGATCATTTTTCAGTACCTTGTCCCCAAAAGTCAAGGAGCACTGTTCTATAGGGAAATTAAGAGCGATCTGCAACCGCCTTTTCAGAGTGTGGGCATTATCAGTGCGATCCAGCTCCACACCCAACACACAGCCCGTTTCAGTCTGTACGAAAACCCGTCTCCTCCCAGTAGGTTGCTTCCCCTCATTTCTGTTTGGCCTGCCGTACTCCCTGCTAAGAGAGCTCTTCAAAAAAGCCACAGCCATCTGAGTCTGGACAGGGCTGTCTAGCTCGCAAGACAAGAAATGGAGAGAGAGAGCTAGAGCTTTCGCAACCAGCAATAGGGGCAGCAGTTGAAGAGCAACTCCCTCCCGAGCAACTAAAATGCATGAAGAGTGCACGGATATCAGAGAACAGAGTGTGCGAACATCTAGCTAGTAACAGTCACACATTAGTTACATACTAGTATCAGTTCATACTTCAAGAAAGGTAACTGCAACATTTCCATCACAAGTTCGTCAATGCAGCAAGCACCAAATTACACCGCAATAAACACGGCATAGCAAAAACGTACTAGCTAGTAACAGTCACACATTAGTTACATACTAGTATGAGATCATGTGGGAAGAGTAATTACTAATTAACTCAGTCATGTATAATGATACTGACTGTTTTTGTGACTTGAATTTGATCTGTTGTAATAAAGCTTGTGGTTTTACTTGAAGTGCTTCCAACAAAAACTGAACACTGATTTAAGTTCTCTCCTCAAAGCCGTTTCTCACACCGTGCCACAACTTCCATTGCCGACGACTCTGATATTGCCTTATCCATGACCACACCAGCTGTTCACTATTATATCCCGACGATGTCTTGGAGCTTTCATTGAGATCTCGCCAGGATCTAAGTCATCACCGTCAATCGGCGACGACCAGGTCTAGAGGTGGGGCTTTCAAGTCTTGGGACCGCTTCACCAAATCTCTCCTCATCATCGACTTGCCATAATATTCTTTTCGTCAGGAGGGAACTGATGCATTCTCACTGTCGTTTGGAAGTTAGAGATGTTCTCTTCATTAAATAGAAGAAGATAGTCCATGGTAGTGATTACATGTGGGATACTTGTTTTAAAGAAAAAAGAAGAAGATAGAACAGTCTGCTTTCGCTGAATGTCACCGTCTTCGAGTTTGTCCATCGCCACCACTGCCGACAAGGTCACCCTCGCCGGGTACTGCCCCGTCTCCAGCGACCTCGAGCCCTGCTGCTGGGAGTTCCTACCCGCAGCCAGCTCCGACGCGCTGCAGTTCCGCGTGGTCTTCTGAGAGGGGGGAGGAGTAGGGGAAGCGACCCTGATTTTTGGTGTCCTGCTTTGTATAATAAGAGTGCGAATTGTGGAGATTCTCGTTCGGTGTCTTGGATTGAGGGGAAAAAGATATGATTTTGCTTTTGTATAGATGATGACTGTTGAGGATGATTCATATGAGCTTCTTGCTCTGTAACTAGATTGGGTAAGAAATTTGACTCCATGATGATGCAGTCTCTGGACAATGAGCAATTTTCGTGAAATAAACATGAGTGATGCTGTGAATTGACGTTGATATTGATGAAATAGCATTGATTCGATGTTTGCAGTTGTTCAATCCTCAGATAACAATCTGCTAGCGACACCCTCAAATTATACAACTTGGGAGAGAAAATGCGCATGAACTTGTCTAATATATAAAGTTTGCAGTTACCTGTTTGACATTGTAGATGCAGAGTTTCTCTTGATTCTGCATCACGAAATTGTAATGTTGTTGATGTCGAAGTCTCAATCTTCACAATTCATCTGTAAACCAGAAGAGAAAATGTACAGAACGAGGTGAGAGCTAGGCAAAATCAGCATCCTCCGCCATGCCCGCATGGTAATTCATTATGATTCATGATGAGAAGAAGCTCCAATCCAGAACTCGGCACTGTCAATGCTAAGACACGCAAGAGAGGCTCCCGCCATAAGCTCAGTCTTATTCAACTTGATAACTCATCGGTCGTGCTCGAACGACTGTTACCTTCGTCCGCCAAATTAGTTAATGTCGCAAACCCTTTTTTGGCTGCAATGGCTTCTGATCTTGGTTGCTTTGCTACATTTACACCTCGTTATTCAGCTGGTTTCTCCTTATGCTTTCACAAAACAGCTCAATCTTCTGTCCTTTAATATAATATCCCATATGCAAACTGTGCAACCAGCGGCATGTTAACAGGACTGATTTCACACTACCAATGCCACTGGGTGTGAAATTAGTGGCATTGGTCGACCCGGACCCGGACCCGGACCCGACGCTAATTAGTGCTCGGGTATTATGCTTTTCGGGTTGGGTCAGAGCACACTGCCTTATGATTCGGGTCGGGTCGGGTAACATTAAAACCCAACCCGACCTGACCCAACCCATTGACAGCCCTAATAATCGCTCGATGTGGCAAACGGCAACCAAGGGTCAGCCAACCGGCACTTGGGGCTGATTCTAATGGGCTCGTACTCAGCTAATCCGATGAGGTGAGGGAAGTTGAGCTTGGCCTTGGAGCCCTGCATTTCGTAGGCCATTGCTGCATCCTCACACCTCTCGTAGGTCCCGACCCAAATCTGGGCTCCACTCTTCTCGGGGTCTCTTATCTCTGCTGCATCTTACAGCCTCATCCTTACCTCTCTATAGCGCATTTCTTCCGCCTTCTTCGCCAGCCCCTTCTCCTCTTATATATCATCGATGACGCGATGATCAACTGGCACCTTGCTTTGAAATCAAGCTGTTGATTGAAAGGGATCCACCCCATGTCGAGTGCATCATGCAGCGCACCGTACACATTCATGCGATCACAGTCGCCGACCCTTAGCGGGAGGTCTTCTCTCCAGCTCTCCGTAAGCAAAAGACCGGTGTAGCTCGAGCACGAACAGTACGTGTGGTCGTCAAGAAGATGATAGCGAATGGACTCGAGAACATTGAAATGAGAAAAGGGTTCGTCGGAATCAATTTACGCGAGCATTTTTTTCTTCCCTTTTCCTTTTGTAGGGCTTTTGTCTGGGGACTGTATTGTTGCAGACTTTCAGTTGGTGACCATGGATGGACGAAGCAAGAGAAGTATATATAGATTGAGGGTATGGATTAGGGCAAAAAATGATATATACTTTTTCTTTAATTTATTACTTCTTTTGGAGTTTCCAAGAAACTTCAATTAGTGGCTAGACTGGAACAAGTGTTTTATATGTTTATTTTCTAGTTGCTTAGTATATATTTGTGGCAGTTGTAAATTAATGTATTTTAATTCCTAATTATCCGATGCAAAATTTGAGAAAAAAGGTCTGGGTCGCGTTCCTTTATTTTTTATTTTATTGAACAAGGACTATAATGAACAGAATGCGTGCATGCGTGTATAATCGAGGAAAACATAAGGTGGAAGAAATGTTACTAGAAATGCATAGGTTCGTGCTATAAATCCATCCAATAATTTCGTTATGCAATAACGGGTACAAGATCATAATAAAAAAACCTTTATGATATGATTCTTTAGATATTGCGCCTTACCCCTCTTTGAAAGGAGAGCTCATAGAGGTTCTCTATAATGATTTGGGATTTTGGACCTTCAACTAATCACCCATTCAAGTCTATTCTTTGCCCTTACAAGTTATGAGTCGGTTTGCACAATCATGATATTTTTGAAGTGATGGGGAATCAACACTTGTAGGATTCGGGGACTGCGATCGTCCTTGCTAAGCATCTTGTCACCTACAAAGGAAAAGAGTGGTATTAATCAAGCTATGTTCAGGCACGAGATACACCATTTTCTCCGACAGTCGAGTGATCCTTTTGTCTCAATTCCTCTATATCTCCTCGTTTGCCGACGGCTTGCCCCACCTTGTCACCTGTTAGTGGCGTGCATGAAGTTTTAAGAGTGAACACTTCTTAACACTCTTGGAGATGACATCGTGCCCAATTGATATAAGATTAGCCCCCACATTGACCTTGTCTACCTATGTATGTTTCTTTCTCATGGGCACGTGTGGAGGTGATTGGTCTCCGCCATGCTATTGGGTTTATGTAATCTACATTAAGTACAACATCATATGTTAGCATCTAATGAATAATGCGGAGTTAGAACAGATGGGACCTGTATCTCAAAGGTATGAATATTTCAAGGGAGTCTTCCGACTCGGTTTGCACAGAAAATGGTTTCTCTGAGCATCTATAAAATTCAGGGCTTTATTCCTCCACTAGATCATCGGAATTTGTCTTGCCACCTCATGTGCATTTTGACGTCACAAGTTTTTATTTTTTTATTTTTTGAGATGTATTAAAAATTTGACTTCCACAAATTTTGGAGGGATTGTGCAGTAAGCCTAGCCTTCAAAGTGATTTGATCATAGGGCCAATTTGATGTGCTTTCACATGCCTTCAAACATGAAAATTTCTCATGAACTCGCAATTTATTGAAAAAAAAGAGTTACATCATTGGAAATGAGAAATCGAAATCCAAGTAGGTAGGAAAGACTCCTATGTAGATAATTAAGCATGCCCCTACTCTGGGCAATTCGTACTCATTCTATCATCCAAATCCTCATCAATGACAATGATAGTATCATTGGTTGCTTGGACATTTTTATCACCTTCAGCTTTGCCTGTCGAATTAACATTAGTGGCCTTTACCCGGTTCATTGGGTTTGACCTTGGAGGAGGAGGTAGAGTCGCAAAGACCTTCTCCAGCTTATCCACGCGATCTGACAAACGTTGCACTACATTGTTCAACTCGTTCATTCGACGTCCGAGGGGTGTCATCCCATCGCTCTTTCCTTCGAGCGCCAACTTCTTGGTCATTTCTTCGACGCAATCTGACAAGTTTTGCAAGATTATGAATGGGAGACGATGTAATATATAAGAAAGACAAAGAAGATAGAACACTTACAGATATAGCGAGGGTAGGAAGATACAAAAACATGCGCATGTACATGTGAGGTTTAACTCCTAAAAGTGGAATATTCAAAAATCAAGATAGTAACTAAATTACTCAGAAGATTAAAGAACCTGAAATGCATGAGCGAGCAGGAATGGATGTGTATTCAACACTCATTGAGACAGGGATTTTGCAAGTTTAGACTTAGAAAACAAGCATGCGATGACAAATGCATATATCAATGAAAATGTTGAATTTGACTAATGCATGACCTAAGTTATTTTGAGATGACTAAGATGTAATGTCAATTCATTCATTTTTGTGTTTTCTTCTTTATGAGATGAACTCCCTAAATGCAATATGGACACGACTCGGATAAAGCTATGATTATATGCACTCATCTAACATGCATTGATGAAGTAACGTAAAGTCCTAAATGTAGTGCATGCTATAATGAATTAACTATAGGCAATGATAGGGGATCAATTCCTAAAGCTAGCGATATGATATTCCGTGAATGCTATGACATAAGATAGATTTAATCATGGACCGATCGTAGGATGCAAGTTATATGAAATGCTATTTATTGTATTATATTTATGGTTACGAAAACAGCAAATTATATCCTAGGACCCTATATGTGACTAACTGACTTTTATTAAAAGAATATCGACTTAGTGATGCTGACTCTTTTCATATTTTTCTTTTTATGATATGCAATATGAATGATGCAGGAAATGCAATGACTAATTACTCGAATCTTTACCACATAATTAAATGTGACTTTCTAGATGACATACATTATTATTATTTTTGTTCTCTTTTGTTTTCAGTTAGTAGAAACCATGAACTACCCTAAATCTACATGTACTCTAACACTAAAATGCATCGCCCTAAGATAACAATTATGAACTTGCGCTAAACTCTAAATATGCATGAGACAATGACAAGCAATGTTAATGTATTGAAATAGAGGTTATGATTAGAATTAATCATATCATTGATTGGAGTTCGACCTTAGTGCCTAAAGGTCCAAAAGGAAAGGATCAGATCAAATCATGATAGCATAAGCTTCTATTAACTACTAACCTGCATTTAAAAACCATATACTAAAATGAATTTAGACAAACCCAACTTACCTTGAGCAAGGATTAACCTAAGACAATCGAAGCGAGGAAAGGTGCGACGTCTTCTGGTGGGTATTGGCAAGAGAGTGTAGCCGGCGAACTATGGCAGCGAGGATTGACGATCGTTGTTCAATGCTGGAGTTTGCAAAAGGGGCTTGCCGGGGGAATTAGCGGCTCTTGAACGTAATGGCGAGGACAGATGTTAGCTAGAAACGCCACTGACAATCACCAGTGTCGCTAAATGACCACCGGTGCCAAGCTGCTTCGCAGGGAAACCTGAAAGCTTGCAAGGAGGTCTAGAAGATCTACTGGGATAACTGGCCGTGGCTGGATTCGCTGGACTTCTCGGCCCAGCTGCTGTGCGTGATAGTGAGGAGGCTCGTCAGTGACCCGACATCATGTCAGTCACTGCGCCTGGAAGTCGCGGCTGAGCAAGGCGGAGGCACAGCGGAGACGTCAGCATTGATGAGATGAATGACCACGTCAGGGCAACGTCGCGGATGGAGAGTAGGATATGGTGGCTTGGCTTACGGAGTGGTGGTGGGCGGCGGAGTGCGGAGGAGAGCAACCGCGGATGAATATTTGCTCTTGAAATGATGATACCCACGGACGTTAGATGCTGATCACAACTTTTTCATTCAAACCTCTTTAACAACCGGGAGATGATATCGCATTTCTATGGAAAAATTTCCCAACAGCCCGGACGTCAATTGTGGGAAAAGAGATCACATCCGCTGATTTTTATCATCTTCCTTAGGGAAAATTCAATGGCTCAATCTCTAATTGCCTTCTGAAAAAAAATTAAATATATATCTATATATATTAATTGCCCGTTGTCTTATCTTGATCAATCACCGAAATCGGAGTATTCATCCCATCTTAAAAATCTCTTCCGTTTTGCCAGCCCATAATCAGATTCCCAACGAATTGATCTCTTTAGCGTTACCAAATTCCGCTGTTTCCTCTCTAGCTATAAATATTCTCGCTTTGCCGATCGTGATTGCCTCTCTCTCCTTATGAATTCTTGATCGAGATAAAGAAGTCGTGACGGCCAGCTATTTATGGGAGATGATCCTTCGTGCGCTTGTCCGTGCATCAGTCCATGGTAGCATCGAAGAGAAGTCACATGATGACTTAAGCAAAAAGAATACAAATGTGAATGATGCAAGTGATATTTTTATTATTTTTAGGAGTCGGGTCGACTCTCAATTTTCTTATGCAACCTAAATAACTAAATAGGTTATCAAAATTTAGATGGCAATAGTCTAACTACCTAATTGACACCTAAATTTCCCTTTTACTCAATCTTCTAAAGAGATAAATATGATTTCTTGGAGCTAGCCAAAAATAAAGTAATGCCCGGTAGATTTCATTTTATTGTAAGGCAATCAATGACACATTCCATTCACAAACTACATTTTGTCAGACACATGTTTTTGTACTGCAAGGATGATTCTCGAATAATGTGGCAGGTCAAATGTAGCCACGCCTCACACACAAGGTTTGATTGTGTACCTTCGAAACGTGAGTGAGACTTGGAATTAGATGGAAAGGATTATTGACATTATTTATTTATGTTTTAAATTACATAAAAAATTAGGGATTGATTTTAACCCCTAGCAAAAATAACTTTCATTCAACTACAATGCATAACTAGTATCAATTAAAACTTTAATTTTTAAAAAATTATTTAAAAAAACAAAAAAGCGGAAGAGGGCCGGGCCTGGGCTGGCCCGCCCCCCTCTTCCTTTTTCATCTTTCCCTCCTTCTTCCCCCACAGGCCGGCCCACCTATCCCTTTTGCCAGCCCGGCCCCCTTCTCTTCTTCTCCTTCTCTCGTCCCTGCTCGGCTTGGACGGTAGCTCGGCGACAAGGGCAGAAGGACGACGCAAAGAAGGACAGCGTACGTCAAAGGACAACGAGGAATGTAGCGACGCGGTTAGGACGGGCTAGCCAGCAACAGCTGGCGTCGGACACGGGGCTTAGAAGAGAGAGACAGAGAGAGAGAGAGAGAGAGAGAGAGAGAGAGAGAGAGAGAGAGAGAGAGCCTTGAGTGAAAGGGAGGGAGAACTAGAGTCCCGGCCAACTTCCAGTGGTGGCCGCGCAATGTCCCGGCCAACTTCTACCCCTCCTCCGCCTCAAAAAAGTGGTAAGACCCGGCTGCTCTTTTTTTTTTTCCTTATTTTTCCGATTTGGGTTGATTCCTCGAGGATCCCGGCTCAGAGGCGCATGAGGCGAACGGGCGTGACCCGATCTATTGAGCTCGCCCACCATTCGCCGCGGCCAAGCCGGGTAGAGAGAACCACCAACGGCCCCTTGCCCTGCTTTGTGCCCTGTTTCGGCTCGTCGGACCGGGCTTCGTCGTGGTACGGTTTGTGAGAGTCCCAGCCCCCATCTATGTCATGCTAAGCTTCATTTCGATCTCTGCTTATCGATTGCTAAGCGTCTCGGCGCGATTTGACTCCCAGTTAATTCAATAGTCTCCCTTCATTCGACGCCCGTCATGTGTTTGTGAAAATGCCCGAACCGAGTTATGTAGATTTTGCGTGATTTTGGTCTAGTTCTAATAAGCGTTTGTCGGTTATTTGACACGTTTGTGGACTTTCATTGTCATCTGTGGAGTCGTGCGCTGTTTCTTTTGCGTGTCGTGTGTGCATCCGGGCGGACGGTCCTTTGATTGAGCCAAGGGCGGATACGAGCCGGCTCATAGCCATTCGTCTCTTCTGTTTTCATGGGTTTTAGGAATCTGGGCTTAACTAGAATTTCTTAAGTTCGGGTCGATTTCAGCTATATTTGGACCGGTGATCTTCGGGCCTGATTTGCTTAGTCTGGCTTCAGGAAACGTGGGCTTGAATTGCTGTGCAGTGTGCTTAGTGCAATTAGAAGAGGTGGCCGGGCCGGGTATATTTGGTCTTGCGAAATAGGTTTATTCGGACCGAGCCTCGGGGCCGGTCCGATTTCTTGACCCAACCCAGTCTTATAGGGTCCGGGTCGGACCACCGGTCCGAATTCCTTTTTAACAATGTTAAACTCATAACATGAAATAATAAAAATGAAAAAGAAAATCGTGAATTTTTTTTAAATAAATAAATAAATTAATAAAAATTATAAATATATTTAAAAATATAAATATTTTATAAGATATTAAAGAAAATTCATAAAAATCCATAAAAATACTAAAAAAAATTAAATTAATTTTTTTTGGAAAATTCGAAAATTCATATAAAATTTAGAAAATTCCAAAAAAAATAGATTCCTTAAAAAGCTTTAAAATAGTTTTTGGATGATCTCTTAAAAAAGGGGTAGCCTTTTTTTTTTTATCTAAAATTATGCTCAATTATCCTTAGAGACAAATACCCTTGATTGCACACTTTCCATATGTTGATTATAGTTTCCCTTTAGCTTAATAGAGGTGGCATGCTCCTTATTTGAAAATGCTAGATTCTTGCTCTCCCAATGTAATTTATTTGATGTTACTTTAGTTACTGATTGTTATGTTAATGATTGCACGGTCACCTTAGTGGATAGATTTAAAATTAATCTAGATTGTCTGACAAAAGATCTTTTTGAAAAGAATAAGATTAGATACCAAAATGATATTAATTGTATACTTAGTGTAATCAAGTCCTCACACTTACATGCCTCACTTGATTTCCAAATTGATTTCATTAGGCTATTGGCGACTCCTCATTAGAAAATTTTTACGAACATATCAATGTTGCGTATCATGGGCTGTAGGCCCGTCTTTTAGGTAATATTCCTAAATCTATTATCTCTCCCGAGGGGTAGGTTGCAACTAGAACCAAAGCCGAAAGAAGGTGTTTTTGGTGTGTCCTTTGAGAGGACTAGTAACAACACCTAGAGGGGGTGAATAGGTGTTTAAACAAAACCTTGGCAAATATATGCGGAATAAAATAAATGAGTTGAGGGAAGAGAATAAGAACACAAGATTTATAGTGGTTCGGCTTAATCCAAGCCTACGTCAACTCTCCCACGCTAACAGCCTTCTTGGCTGGATTCCACTATGCAATCAACAAGAGATTACAACTTTGAGTGCAAACACTTATTAGTAGATCACACTATCTCACTAAGTCACTCTTTCGGTATGTCTCTCAAGATCACAAACGTTTAAGCTCACGAGAGACAAGTGTATGATAGAAGTTGCTCAGACTTTGGAATTATAAATTCTACACTCTATCTCTTACTTGCTTATCGGTCATTTATCTCCTTTAATACTCCTCCACTTCCAAACTAACCGTTGGACAGTATCCTGAGGATCGTCTTCCAATATACCCATTGGACAGCTCTGTATCAAGAAGATTTGATAGCCGTTGAGTGACAAAAGTAGAATCCCAAATTGATTCCGATCGCCCATACAAACGAAATCTTGGTTTCCATAAGTAAAGCTTCTTCGTATAGAAAGTTTTTGTCTTCAAGATCTAATTGTCAATCAATTGGATTGAGTCAATCAAATCAATCTTGATATGGAATCCAAACCAGATCACTAGCCGTTATATCTTTGGGGCTTGAGTTACGTTCTGTTGAGTCTTGATGTAAAGTGAGAGCAATAGACTTCACAATCTGAGTCTGACTGTGATAGACTTTGCAATCTGGGTCTGAACAGATTTAGCTTTAAGGTCTGAACACAGTCTGTTATGTTCTGCTTCAGCATAGAGTCTATCTTCTGGTTCAGCTTCAGCATAGAGTTTGTCTTCTGGTTCTTCATTCACGTTCGGTCTGGAATTTGTCAGAACAGACTTTGACACTAAAGTCTGGCAGTCTTCAGACTTTGACAATATCATTTACATGTTCAATCATTTGCATAGTCTATTACTCAACCATCAAACATGTTAGTAGCCTTTGATTTATTTTGTCATCTTCAAAACATCATAAGGGATTTCCCTAACAATCTCCCCATTTTTGATGATGACAAAACAATCTCTGAATATGCAAATTTGTAAACATACTTTTAAAGATATTAATTTAAATCAAAGGATATCAAAAGATAACAAATAGATTGAGCATAACAATATATAGAAAAATAATCGCAGCTCAATATTATGCAATAAAATCAAACAAGCAACACATATGCATATTCATATTCTCTCCCCCTTTTTGTCATAATCAAAAAGCGATATCAATTGAAAAAGTATCACGTAGAGAATATAAAACGATAGCAAATGATTTCCAAAAATCAGCTTTTAGAAATCGAATATTAAAAATATGCAATAAAGCTCACTTCGATCATATATATCGGCAAATAAAAATCACGGATGCATTATAAAATTCACTTATCCTTTTTGTCATAATAAAAAGATAATACCAATAAAATATTTGTTATGACAAAAGGTAAAAAAAATGCACTAACCGGATTTTGTAGAACTTGGTAAGTTCCAACACATTTACCTTTTCCGATATTCCATAATAAACAATATCACGATCAATTCAAAAAGATTTTTCCATAATTGATCAAAGCTCCCCCTCAATTTGTTGCCTTTTTGAGATCATCATGATTCTTTCCTTTTTCTTTTGGATTCGCTTTCTCCCCCTGTCATCATGACAATATTTGCGAATAGAAACAATTGTTGCTTGTGCATGTTTAATAGAATATTTTTCCATTATTCCCTTTGTAGCAACAACATTTGCAACGATCACTTGCATTTTGAAATTCGAGGCAAAAATCTTCAATCAAGCTCGTCTCGAATTTAACCTGCATCAACTTAATGAACTTTTTTCACTTTCATATGACACATAAGGGATTTCCTCAATAAGCAAGAGTTTTGCACAAGGAATATAATTTTTTTAGCCTCCAGGAGATAGTATAGAATCTTCATGATTTTCTGATCAAGCTTTCCAAATTCCATATGGAAGATTCTATTGCCACCTGCAAAATCTTGTATAATGGATAACAATCCTTGCAAAAATATCATGTAATACCTTCCTCCGATTTGCGGATCAAAACTTGCTAGATATAAGATATCTTCTAAGAATATAGCAAGTATATCCATGAATATGCAATAATATATTTCGAGATCAAATGGATTTTCTTAAGCATAAATCTCAAAAATATATTATAAATGCATTTCACAAAAATAAAGATGATATTGCTATCACGTGCCAAATCAAGTAAAAAATATTGCAATGCCTTATATTTATGAGAAGAAATATTTGCAATATAAACGATAAGCAATCGTCCGAAATCATGATAAATGCACGTAGAAATTTGTATGGCGGAATGATAAAGAAAATCTCTTACCCAAGATATATGTTCAAAATATACCATTGATTAAAAAAGATCATTACCAATCTTCGTAGGAGATACTTATCTGATTGCACCAAAATCTGCGTAGATTCGCAATCATTCTTGCCTTATTGAATTTCCTGCAATCAACTCATTTCCTTTTTGGTATCCATCAATTTGGATCCTTCCATTCCGTTAGAGCAAAATATGAAATCTCCATAGATAAACAAATATTCTTTCTTAATTCATCATAATAAAGTATTCAAAGAAAGAATATTATGCACAATGATATTTTGAAAGATAAATTCTCACTTAGTCATAATACTATAAAAACAGAGAGAATAAAATTCTTGAATATCTAAGCATATCTTGCATCATCACGTAAAATAGATTTTCATTTGGAAAAATATGATAAAATCTGAGAGTATAAAATCAAACCAAATAAATTCATTTGTCTCTTAAGCAAAAATGATCACATGTATTCAATCAAATCTCAACGCACGAAGCACAAAAATAAATCACACGATTCTTTCTTCAATAAAACAAATCAAAGAATATGATCATTATAAAATCTGAATCAACCAAGGATATATCGAATATCAAGCATAATGAGAAATTTTAAATTGTGTACTCAAACCAAATTGAGAATAAAAAATATACATTCCTTACCAAACTCTCATTCTTCTCTTCCACACATTGTATTCCTTTCCATCAAAATACGCTGGTCTTCTGTTGCTTTGTCCCTCCATAAGTCCAAGTGCAAAGATACTAGCCATAAAAGATCTTTAGCTCAAAAGTAAAAACACTTTTATAAACCGAGCACTTGGCTCTGATACCAATTGAGAGGACTAGTAACAACACCTAGAGGGGGTGAATAGGTGTTTAAATAAAACCTTGGCAAATATATGCGGAATAAAATAAATGAGTTGAGGGAAGAGAATAAGAACACAAGATTTATAGTGGTCCGGCTTAATCCAAGCCTACATCCACTCTCCCACGCTAACAGCCTTCTTGGCTGGATTCCACTATGCAATCAACAAGAGATTACAACTTTGAGTGCAAACACTTAGTAGTAGATCACACTATCTCACTAAGTCACTCTTTCGGTATTTCTCTCAAGATCACAAACGTTTAAGCTCACGAGAGACAAGTGTATGATAGAAGTTGCTCAGACTTTGGAATTATAAATTCTACACTCTATCTCTTACTTGCTCATCGGTCATTCATCTCCTTAAATACTCCTCCACTTCCAAACTAACCGTTGGACAGTATCCTGAGGATCGTCTTCCAATATACCCATTGGACAGCTCTGTATCAAGAAAATTTGGTAGCCGTTGAGTGACAAAAGTAGAATCCCAAATTGATTCCGATCGCCCATACAAACGAAATCTTGGTTTCCATAAGTAAAGCTTCTTCATATAGAAAGTTCTTGTCTTCAAGATTTAATTGTCAATCAATTGGATTGAGTCAATCAAATCAATCTTGATATGGAATCCAAACCAGATCACTAGCCGTTATATCTTTGGGGCTTGAGTTACGTTCTGTTGAGTCTTGATGTAAAGTCTGAGAGCAATAGACTTTACAATCTGAGTCTGACTGCGATAGACTTTGCAATATGGGTCTGAACAGATTTAGCTTTAAGGTCTGAACACAGTCTGTTATGTTCTGCTTCAGCATAGAGTCTATCTTCTGGTTCAGCTTCAGCATAGAGTCTGTCTTCTGGTTCTTCATTCACGTTCAGTCTGGAATTTGTCATAACAGACTTTGACACTAAAGTCTGGCAGTCTTCAAACTTTGACAATATCATTTACATGTTCAATCATTTGCATAGTATATTACTCAACCATCAAACATGTTAGTAACCTTTGATTTATTTTGTCATCTTCAAAACATCATAAGGGATTTCCCTAACATCCTTGAACAAGGTTCCGACAATCTAGAAACATGTACTATTGGACTTCAAGTGTATTGATGGAGTCAAATATGATCCATTACATGCCATTAGTTTAAAGCTTTGTGGAAATAGACATGTATGACTTTGGTTGGTATGTGACTTTTGTTTTACCTAGCTATCCATATGGAAGCCGGACCTCCACACGAAGCTATCGTTGCTATGGCCAAACATTAAAAATAATGAATTTCCGTCAAGATTTCAAAAGAATTAATTAGTTAGTGAAAATCATGACTTCATGAGGTGCCTTCTTCGGAATGAAGATGGTCTATCTCTAACCATACCAGTGAGCTGCATGCAATGACCCAAGATATCACCTATTTGTTATGTCCAAAAAATAAAAAGGAAAACACCATCACTTATCCTGTCTCAGTCGATACTTATATATTGAATGAGATTCTTATAACTTATTGAAGCATCTAGCAAAATATAAATTGGATGATCCGAGACGATGTTTTCTCCAACATCAAAATTGCTGCAACCCAATTGAAGGAAATGAATCAATTATTCAACACATAACTTTAACCATGCCCTGCATGTACGTTTCTGAGGGTAAGTAGAGATTCAGGACAAAAAACGAGTCTAATCAAGAATCACAATGCAAAATGTGATTTTTTTTTTTTACTTTTGGTGGCCAGAGTGCAAAATGCAATATTTTGGTTGACGTACAACTACATGGAAAATTTTATTTCCTTTATCAAGTTAAATCCAACGGCATATGCTTTTACGGAAATTACAACTTATTTACCTTAAATTCATTTCTTCCCCCAAATTAATTACCTTAAACCCAAACAAATTTTGACTTGGACTATGTTCTTTCCTCTAAAATTCGTATCCAAATTCCTACACTAAACTACCTAGTAATGGTTTATAACCTGATGCAGTCCTAGGAGTAGACAACATTCGTGTGGGGTGTTTTAACCCGCTAAAGTAAGCAAGACCAACCCTTTCATGCTGAGATGTAATGTGGTTTATAAGTTTGGGCAGGTTTTTATCTTTTAGGCCAAGATTTACTCTAGGAAGTCTGGCATCACTAGGTCGAGAATCGAACCATCCGGAAATCGATCACTCTTGGTTCAAATTGGAACCTTGACCAAAAACAAACGCGTAGATGGTCTACACTCCAACAGGTGAGTTGCATATAAAAGAACATGTAGCTAGTGTAACTTGGATGAGTAGTCCCAGTTCGAGCTTCAAACACAAAATATTTATAAATGAAATATTTCATTATAAAAATGATGGTCGTTCACAAGGTTCATTGCTTTTCTTCAACAACTAATATGTACAATAGGGCTAATTTTCAACGGCATAAAGCATAGTCTCTACAGTTAATTTTCAACGACATAATTTTTCCATACGGAAGATTGCAGCAATTGTTGATGGACAGCTCAAGAAAAGATAAGAAGCTGAAGTCAAAATACGTTCAAACTAAATAGATAATAAGGAAATAATTGTCAACTCATCTAAAATTTGAACTGTTGAATGTAGAAGTGCTTTAATGGTAAGTATTCTAACAGATAACTACCGTTAACTTTATTGTTTAAGAGGTTTATAGATCCAACCCATTTGGATTTTTGTACTTTTCATCTAGATGATGATCCAAGGAGTATTATGTACAATCTGACATTTGTATAGGTGAACCATTTCTGGTGGCCCAAACAATAAGGCAAGGATGAAAATAATGAATTTTGGATGCATAATCAAGTAAAATTCCTTGGGAAGGAGCTTGTCAAGGATGCAAATCCAAGTAAACCTTCTGAGCGTAGTAGGCTTTGGAATAAGGAGGATATTGGACAAGTGTTGAATGAAGATAAGGTAAATTTTGAAGACAATAAAGTCTCTCTATATTTATTGATTGAAGTATTTCTAAATTTTGAAGATGAAATTTTTGTAAGGAAGTTAAAATGTAATATTTTGAGATTTTTCATTTGGTCAAAGAAAGGTGGTGGGACCCACTTTGTAGAAAAAAAAAAGAAAAAAAAAGTCAAATAAAGAGAAAAGGTGTACTCAGCTTAAATTTAAAAAAAGGGAGAGGAGTGCATGTAGAGAGAGAGAAAGAGGGCATTCAGGAGAGAAGAAGAGGAAAAGGGAGAGAAGAAGAAAAAGAAAGAGGAGAGAAAGGATTTTGCGTGTTCTCGCCATGGATGCCTTACTAAGCCAACTCGACTATGTAGTGCAATGCTTGGTAAGCGCTTGTGCCCCTCGCTCTTCCAATCAAAGTAGTTTCGAACTTGGGACTTTAAAATTCGGAATTATTGGAGCTTTGTGTGGTGAAGTTCAATTTTTGAGTTGTTGAGCTACGTATTTTTATAGAAATGATAGTTTAAGGTATTGGGAAGCTTGAGGATTTTACGGATCTTGATTTGAGCTTACGGTTTGCCCGAAACGAAATTTTCAAGTTCGATGCACGTTCTGGACAAGGTTCCGAACAGTAGCTTTGGGCTTGAATTTAAACCAAAAAGGTGAGGTTTTGGGATTGCTGAGTTGGAGTTGTTGTGGTACATAAAGAGAGCTTTCTAAGGATTATAAGATGGCTCGAAACAGAATTTCATGGAGGAAGTTATGGCGCGACAAACTTTAGCGCACAGGTTGTGCCTAACAAACAACAATAAGTTGCCGCTAGAGGCAAGCTTTTTGTTGGCATTTAAGTATCATTTTATCAAAAAATATGCATAGAATAGTTGAGCTGTTCATTAGAATATTGTTTTACTCGGTCTTTTGATATTATTTTTCAATTAATTGTTAGGAACTTGAGTGCGTTTGCTCGAGTAAGCACTATAGTTGGTTTTTGGTTTTTCCCAGGTGAGTAGTACTATTTCTTCTTTGTATTTTAAACTCATCTTTTGAAAAAAATTATGGATTAAATATGCTCTGAGTTGATATATAGCATCTTTTGTTAATCGAGCTATTACTACCATTTTGTTGTTTGAAATGGGAAATTATCCTTTGATTTCAATTTGAATGATTACCTGGAAATGATTTATAAAACCTTTATGAAAGAATCTTGAAAAGTTTGTGGTTTTTTGAATAACACTTTGATATTTATATATCAAATGCCTGAGTTGTGAGATGACTCTTATTCTGATGGTGGATTATTGAATATTTGTGATTGATAGTTGATGCTCAGTGTCTCTATGAATGTTGGAGGATGTGTGGGTATGTACATACTAGTCTAGAATATCCTTGTGGGCCGAGCCACCAGCTAATAATAAGTGAAAACCTAACCAATGGGGGAATCTTGATCATATTGTTACGGGTGTTATGCGTGACCATAGCTAAACTTTTGAGCATGAGTTGGTCAATTGAGTTGGTCAATGGAGTGGATCATTGAAATGTTATTTGAGTTTGGTTGATGAAATGGACCATCAGCGTATGGTTTGATAAGATTAATCAATAGAATAAACCATTGACGCATGCTTTTATGAGATTGACCATGGACTGGACCATTGTTGTTTTGGATAGTTGTTTTATGAATATATTATGTTAAAGCGAGTTATGGTTGTATTTTAAATGTGCATAGTGACTTATCGATCAGCTTAAGAGAAATGTGCTACTCATTGACCTATGGTTGCTCACCCCTTTATTTTTTTCTTTTCAATCTTTTCAGGTTCTTCAGCTAGCGAAAAGTAGTACGAGAGCAATAGTGACGAGAGGACTTTTGGGACCTTTGAGGCTACGTTCTTTAGGTGAAAGGACGGCCGTGTGATTTCCCATTCATGATGGTTTTGGGGTGTGACAAATGCCCGCCGACATTGGATGCTGATCACAACTTTTTCATTTAAATCTCTTAACAACTAGGAGATGATATCACATTTCTATATGAAAAATCTCCTAACAGCCCAGATGTAATTGTGGTGAAAGAGATCACATATGCTGATTTTTATCTTCTTCCTTTGGAAAATTTCCAATAGCTCAATCTCTAATTGTCTCGTTGTCATCTCCTAATCGCTGACCGAAATCCAAGCCTTCATCCCATCTCCAAAATCCTCTTCCTTTTTGCCAGCCCATTATCAGATTCCCACCGAATTGATCTCTTTAGCATTACCAAATTCCGTTGTTTCCTTTCAAACTGGGGATATTCTCGATTTTCCGGTCGCAATTACCTTTCTCTCCTTTTGAATTATTGACCGAGATAAGGAGCACGTGAACGACCAGCTATTTATGGGAGATGATCATACATACGCTTGTTGGTGCATCGGTCCATGGTAAAATCGTAGGGAAGTCATGAGATGACTTAAAAGAAAAAAAATGCAAACGTGAATAATACAGGTGATATTTTTTATTTTATTAGGGGTCAGCTTGACTTGTAATTTTTTTATGCAATATGAATAGCTAAATAAGTCAACAGAATTTAGGTGTCAATAATCCAACAACCTAATTGAAACCCAGATTTTCCCTTTTGCTCAATCTTCTTACTAGATAAATATAGTTTCTTGGGTTAGCCAAAAACAAAGTAACACCTCCTACATTTCATTACATTGAAAAGTAATCAATGACACATGCGATTTACAAACTACATTTTTCCAGATACATGTTTTTGCTTGCATGCGTGATTGTTGAAGAACGTTGCGGGTCAAATGTTGCCACACGCATCACGCACGTGGTTGACTCATACTTTTGAAACTTGTTTTAGACTTAGGATTAGATGAAGAGGACCAAAGCTAAAGGAAGGTGTTTTTGGTGTGTCCTTGAACAAGGTCCGATCATCTAGAAACACAGACCATATGTATGACTTTGGTTGGTATGTGACTTTTGTTTTACCTAGCTATCCATATAGAAGCCGGACCTCCACATGAAGCTATTGCAATTGCTGCTATAGCCAAACGACAAAAAGTGAATTGCCGTGGATATTTCAGTAGAATGATTCAGTTATTGAAAATCGTGACATCATGAGGTTCCGTGGTCAGAGTGCGGACGGTCTATCTTTGACCATACTAATGAGGTGGACCTTATATGGTGCATGCAAACTGACCCAAGATATCACCTAACAATTACACCCGAAACATGAAAAAACAAATTATCATTAGATAATGAAAAATCGTCAAAGGATCTACACCATCGCTTATCATGTTTCAATTGATACTTATGTATTGAGCGAGATTCTTATAATTTCTTGAAGAATTATCAGGATCTATGTTGGATGACCCGAGACAATGTTTTCTCCAGCATCAAATTTGGTGCGACCTGATTGAAAGAAATGAATCAATTATTCAACACATAACTTTAACTATGCCTTGCATATAAGTTTTTGGGGGTAATTAGAGATTCAGGACATAAAACCAGTCTTATCCTAAATCACAATGCAAAACGTGATTTTCTTTACTTTTTGTGGCTAGAGTGAAAAATGCACTATTTTGATTGACGTACAATGGCATAGAAAACTTCATCTCCCCAATCAAGGTAAATCCAATGGCATATGCTTTTATGGAAATTGTATGTAATTTACCTTAAATTCATTTCTTCCCCCAAACTAATTACCTTAAACCTAAACAAAATTTGATGATGATTATGTTCATTCCATAAAATTCGTATCCTAATTCCTACACTAAATTCCATACCAGTGGTTTATAACCTTATGTGGTCCTAGGAATAGATAAGATTTGTGTTAGGTGTTTTAACCCTCGAAAACAAGCAAGACCAACCCTTTCATGCTGTGATGTTATGGGATTTTTAAGTTTGGGCAGGTTTTTATCTTTTAGGCCAAGATTCACTTTAGAAAGTTTGGCATCGCTAAGTCAAGAACCGCCCCCATCTGGAAATCAATCACTCTTAGTTCAAATTGAAACTTTGACCGAAAACAAACACACTGATTACTCCAACGGTGAGTTGCGGATAAAAGAACACGCAGCTAGTGTAACTTGGATTTGTAGTCCCAGTTCAGGCTTCAAACACAAAACATTTATAAATGAAATGTTTCATTAAGAAAATGATGGTCATTCATGAGGTTAATTGCTTTTCTTCAACAAGTAATATGTCCAATATGGCTAATTTTCAATGACATATATCTCTACAGTTACTATTCCACAACCTAAGCATTTTCCGTACGGAGGATAGAGACAATTGTTGACGGGTAGATCAAGTAAAAGATACGAAGTTGAAACTGTGATATCCCGAAATTTGACCTTATTTCGAAATATATTAAATGGTTATTTCATTGATACACTTATAGTTATTTTACTCTGAATTGATCACTTATAAGTTAACTAATCTATTAGGCGAGACCGTAAAGGGTTAAAACACGAAAGACCAGAAAATTTGATCAAGAATAGATCGCTCAACCATAAAGATCGACAATGATCAATACTACACTATTATAAATCAATTAGCAAATGGATATAAATCAATTCAACAGAAGTATGTAGTCAGTTTGCAGGTGATTCCACACGATTACAATATTCGCGTCAAACAACAATAAACCAATTTTCTATTGATATTATGTTCAAAGTACGTAATCGAACCCTCGTGATTACATGACAACCGAGGGTTGTTCGCGATTCGAAAAGGCACAAACATGGATCGAAAAGTATCAACCACAGGTTAACCGCACGAAAACCTCTAAAAGCCACCCAATAGTTTAGGTCGCATCAAAGTCACGTTCGATCGATTTTTAACTATGAAATTTAATTCGATTTCGGATATTGAACTTTCGAGGGTTTCGAGATAAAATTATTATACGTCGCCTCATCATCCGTCCAATAATCGGCAAGTCCAAAATTTTCAGAAAAGGAATTATCGGATGAAAATTTGGGGACCAGAAAAATAAATAAATAAATAGAAATTCCGATCCAATGCAAAATGATGATTTTAGGGCCAAGATTTTGAGTTTTAAAGGAAAATAGAAATAGAAAGATAAGGAGAGACAAGATTTTGAGTTCTTTTCCCCCTCTCTCTTTCCCTCCCCTCATGCCACCCTCTTGCCACACCCATCTTCCCTTCTTATTTTCTTTTTTATTTCTCTCTTCTTTCCCCCACCTACTGAAGACGCCACCCCCCACTGTCTCTCCTCCTCCTCTTTTCCTCCTCCCCCCCCTGCAACCTCCTTCTCTCCTTCTGCCCACGCCCATTTCCCCTCACCCCATCACCATTCGCTCACCCCAACATCTTCATCAACCACTCTCACCACCCATCTTCACCACCACCACTAGCACCACCACTTTGCCGCCGTTGGGCCGTCCATTCGATTGCCGCACGTCCACTCGAGCCACTGTCGCTGTCCTCGTCGCCTCAAGTGACCCCGCACTACCGAGCACCCCATCTCCAAGGAGGCCGTGGACTTCGAGTGCCGAGCTGCCGCCTTCGCAATGCCATTTGTGCCGCCATCGATGTCGTGAGACCCGAGTTCTCGACGTGTCACACCGCTGTCGCCGTGAGCTCGCCGTCGCCGGAAATCTGTAAGTTAACGTCCTAATAGTGGATTAAAGTGTTAATTACGTTTAGGGATAGATTAGTTTAATATTAATGGCGGTTAGTATTAGTTAATTTTAGTTTAGTCTTAATTATGATTAATGATGGTTTAGATTAAAATTAAGTGTGATTAGTTTAAGTATTTGTGATTAGATTAATTAATTGTGGTTAGATTAATTAATTGAGTTTAGTTTAATTAATCGTAACTATTTTAGTTAATGTCGATTAATTTTTAATTAATTATAGTTAGGCTAATTAATCAATTTTAGTTTAGTTAATTGTAATTAGCCTAATTAATCGTGATTAGCTTCATTCATCACGATTAGTGTATATGATGGATTAGTCGTTAAGTAGAATTTTATGCCCTTTTTTTGGATGTGTTTGTGCATAATTCCAACTGTTTGTACGTGATGCTATATTATTGATTGCCGAATTGTAATTTTTATTTATTATTTTCAAAAAGGGTTTTATGGGCAAGAAAATAGATAATTTTGAGATGTCAGGTTTGGACACCAAATTTTACGTGCTAAATAAAATAATGGGGTTTTAAAATAAAAGTATGCAAAGTTTGACGTGTTGATTTCAAATACGTGATCATGTACAAATATTTTATTGGGATTTATAAATGTGAAAAATTGCCAAAGTTAATTATTTGAAAACAAACTCTTTTGTTCTCGGCTAATTAATGGTAATAAGAATTGGTTTGATTGTCGATGTGCTTGAGTGGTCATTAAATCAAACCCGTCACCCAACGGGAGTTTGGGGACGATGTTCGATTTTTATTGGATGCCCGGCGGGTTCAGATGCCGAGTCGCGATTGAGGTAAAACCGATACTCTTATATGGAATGTTGTCTACACGAGGGTTCTAGACGATGCCTTACTCGATAGGGCGGGACAATGTCCAATCATGCGGGAAAACCACCGACTCTTGTATTGGCCGTGGCTCGAGGGGTTGTAATAAATGGAACATGTGTGTTGACAATGCGCATGGAATTTTTAGAATGTGTTCTGATTATTATTTATGCATGTTGCACTATTATTGCCATGTGAGATGTGCTAATATACAAGATGTGCCAAGGCGAGGTGAGTTTGTTTGCGGTGCATGTTTAGGCTATCTTCGAGGCGAATTAGTTTCCTAATCGAGATTTAAGAAGTTGACTTGTTGAGATTCTTCTCACTCCGTTGTTGTTGAATCTTTTTAGATCCTTAGTATGGAGCATTGCCTCATATGTTTTGTGGCCCTTGGGATATGGATGTGGAGATGACCATGTATCCTATTTCGGGGACCAACCGGACCCACAAGCTGGTAGTCATGATCTTGTAGGTAGATAAAGGGTTGGCTTATTTAGTGCCTCACATTTACAATGCATGGTTTATTATTGAGGTGAATGGTGATCAAACCGGTTCACTTCAGGGTTTTGATATCGACATCCTTGATGGTGTCATTTCAAACCCAAAATCTGACTCGAACTATGAGCCCATGGAGGAGTTCCCTTCTGACTACGAGCCCAACTCTCCGCCAGGACACTAGAGCCGGTGTTGGGAGTTAGTGAAGTTAAAGTTAACCCTGACCTTTCTACCCCTTTTTGCTCCTAGGTCAAGCAAGAGTTGCTTTCTGTTGTAGGCATATACATGTTAAATTCCTTGGATTAACAAGTTGATAATAAATCGTCACTTTTGGAAATCGTCTATTGTGCTTTGCTATCCCCGTTATTGTTGATTAACTGGGTATTTATTTGAGTTGCTTCCGCATGCATTTAATTGAAAGATAAAAAAGAATGGGTTGGCAACGTGTCCTGAGACATCGCAGAATTTTGGTCGACCGCTGTGGGATGTTCACACGCTCGAAGTTCAAAGCATGATAGAAACCAAAACACGTTCAAACTCAATATAGTTCATCTATCTTATATCAATGTAACTTAAGCTAGAAAATTTATAGTCCGGAAATCATTACCAACTCATCTAAAAGTTGAACTATTCGATGTATGTGGGCTTTCATGTTAACTATTTTGATAGATAACTAGCCGTGACTTTAATATTGGAGAAATTTACAGATCCAACCCATTTGAAATTTTGTATTTTTCATCTTGATGATGACCCGATACGTAAAAGGTACAATCCCACATTTGAACAAGTGAATCAGTCCTAGGGGCTCGAACAATTATAATGCGAGTAATAATTAGGCATTATTTCACAATAATTCCAAAATTTGAAATTGTTACAAGAACTCGGATACTGTTGCACGATAAATCCCGAACTCTGAAAAGTTACAGGTTAACTCTTGAACTTTGATTTTTGCGTAGTGGCTAATTTTTTCTAGTCTACATTACCTTTAAGCATTATTTGAGGATGAATGTTGACACCAAAATTTTGATGACCTAGTAATTTATTCAATGCATAGAAAATTAGGAATTAATTTTTAAGCTCTAAAAAAAATCAATTGCTTAGCATATAATTTTAGGTGCATTTATTTACTATTATCGCATTTGCATTGGAACAGTGACGGATGGATTTGACTTGATCATTCAAAGCCCGTTATTTTATGATGACAAGAAATTAAAAGAATTGGCGATTTGATATTTTTGGTGATATGACAAAGGATTTTTTGTCAAGTAATCTATTCATATATCCTCGGAAAGGGCAAGTGTGACAAGGAGATATTACGAGCTCATCTTTGCAAGATTTGGAATTCGAGAAAATCTATTACAATCTTGAATCTTTGGCAATATGCGATAAAAATCCTAAAATAAAAATTAAGTGATTGCGTGTTAATTAGAAATCATATCTAAGGTTGTTGATGTGAATTCTGATCTAACATCGCAAATGCTTTCATTGCTATGAGGTAAGTCCTATAATTTATTTATTGCTTTATTTGGGTGTTAAATTGATGGTTTGTACATCCGCATGATCACCTCACATGTTAGGGAAGTAAATTAAAATCAATTCAAGCCACTTGCAAAAAAAAAAAAATCGAAATAAAAGGGAAATGTACCAAAAGGGCGCTAGAAAAATCTAGCGTAAGTCCTCGAACTCATAATCTCTGGTTCGTATGAGTAAAGTAATTCTCCCGTTATTTTACTTAGATATCTAATCAACCTACCATGAACTGATTGGTGGCAACTCCTAGCTATCAATCTTTTGTATGCTAAATACTTGAACCAAGTCGTGAATTGGTTTAGGCTTGAGATAGCTTAAGCTAAGTTTAAGACTTAGTAATCCATTAGCCAAATCCTAGGTGGTAAAATCGAGGTTAGGTCGCAACAATGGATTAAATTATTTTTGTTGACAAACTTAGCTGAGTTATTGTTAACTTCATTAGCTATATATCCTTTCTAATTTCTTAACTTCATTCATCATGTAGTTGAGATTATTCTAGTCAAGAAAAATGAGCGAGTCCCTTTTTAGGGAATGCATAATTTGCTATGCAGAGGAAAAAAGAACGGTGACAACAACAAAACCCAAAGCTTAAGAGAGGATATTACGTAACTTCTCAAAAATGGGTGCTATTGGGCAACGTTATCATAGTTGGGGAAAGTAATTTAGGACTCATATGTACAATACGGCTAATTTCCAACGATGCAAAGCATTCCTCTACGGTTTGATTTTTATGGAAATGAGTGTTTTCTCTTATTCAGTGCATGTGTATTTTTAGATTATTATAATTGCTATGAAAATATTACCGACAGTCATTGTAATCCATGACTATGCTAAATCGATACATATACACCACACTAAAAATTTAAGAAAGAAAGCAAGATTTCCAATTGAGAAGAGTAAGTTGACACAATAACTTTGCTGTGGGCATAATGTAATCAACTCTACCAACTAATGACAACACTAAACAATCCGATCCAAATTAACACTGCATTATTTATCGCAATAAATGCCACTGAAAGTAGAATTTTATAGATTCTTACATTTTTTCTTTCCCATAGGGACTGACATAGAGGTTAATTAGGCTAGAGGGAAGGGGAGGCAACTCTTTAAGAAGGTCGCAATGTAGCAAATCTAGAGCCCGAAGACTTGATAGCCAACGGATTTCTGATGGAAGGTTCGATATACGAGTACCCCGAAGCCTCAGTTCTCTAAGACGAAGTAATTTCCAAATGCCACTCGGAATGACTCCCCCTAAATTTCTACACCAGGAAGCATGTACTTCTTCTAGGTCTATTAAATCTCCAATGTAACGAGGAAATTCCCTTAAGAAACAAGAATCCATTTTTAGCACTCTCAGATACCATAATTTTTTAGTTGAATCGGGCAATTTCGAAATACCTGTACCTGAAATATCCAACTCTACTAATGAGTTGGCCAATTTGCCGATTGACTCTGGAAGCTCTCCTAGCCCACAACTCCTCAAAGACAATCGTTGAAGTCCCTTCAAGTCTCCAATGGAATAGGGGAGTTCAATAATTTTTGCATCATCCAAGGCCAGCACTGAAAGAGCTTTATGTTTAAAAACTGAACTAGGAACACGAACCAATGACATGCAGTTAGTGGCGCTAAAAATTTGCAGCTGAACCAATTTGCCTATCGACTCAGGAAGTTGTCGTACGGAAGTGCCATCGATCAGGAGCTCTCTCAAAGCATTCATCCCACCCATTTCCACTGGCAACATGCTAAGTATGGTGCAGAACTTCAAATTCAGGGTAACTAGGAGCTTCAAATCATTAATTGAAGGATCTAAATGAACCAATCGAGAACATTGCTCAAGAATTAGTATCTCCAATTTTGGGCAACAAGAGAAGGAAGGGGTAACTAATAAGTCCGCACAACCTGTAAGATTCAAGACTTTCAAACTCTCCATCTGCAAAACGATGGAAAAAATTCAAATGCCATAGAACACCGAACGTACTTAAGGGCAAACACAAGCACATCAACAAATACTTTATAAAATACCTGTTTTCCTTTCCAACATTCCCAGGATTCTGTAACCTTACTCCACGAAAGATCAAGAATAATTAGGTTTTCTAAATGAATGGCGATTGCTTTAAAATCTCGAGGGCACCCTTGCCAGTGAAGCCACCGAACGTTCAATGAGGGATCTGCAAATTTTCCACCAACACTAGCGCGATCTAAGCTGAGAAACGTCCTGTTGGGTGGGATCTCAAAACCTACCACTTCAGTGTTATCTTGGTCGGTTCCCTGCACGATGGATCACAAAAGTCAAGTAGAGAAACATGTGGAGGTCTTCAGACGATGAAACAATTACAATGGATTCCTAAACTCCCATAAGGCAAAGATAAAGGCTTCATCCATGAAACCTATTCAAAGAAAATCAAAAATCAAATTAAGGCCTAAATCCTACCCTTTTTCCCCGACATACCTTTTTCCCCTTGTTTGTGTCCTGGGCTATGGCAGGAATGTACAATCCAACACCTGTTACCGGATCATGGAAACCTTTGCAGATAATCTCCCTGGCGAGGCACCTTAGCAACCTGTGCATTCCTATTTTATTTTCTTCCATTTCTATTAGGGACATACAACGAAGGACCTCGATTTCATCACGAGGACAATCATTACCATGCCACATATATGAGGCAATCTTACAATCCACATCTGGGAGAAAACATGCAATATCAAGATACATCTGCTTTTGCACTCGATCTAATGCTTCATAAACAATGCTCAGAATCTTGTGGCAATCTTCCTGATACTGTTGTACAAGTTTTTTGAATCTATACCATTCTTCTAGTCCTTTACCATGCAAAAAAGAACCAAAAACTTTGATATGTAGTGGAAGTCCCTCCGCAGCCTTGACTATTTTGTTTGCAATTTCAACATATGGATTTTGTTTAAAACTCATTTCCATTGCATACTGCCAGAAAAGGTCGAAAGCTCGATTATCATCCATTGGATTGACATCATAAGTACGAGCCAACCCTCGATCAACAAAACCTTGAAGAATGCTTCTTTGTTTTGAGATGGCAATTATTCTACTTCCAGAACCAAACCAATCAAGCTTAGCTCCTACGAACTCCTTGAGAAGAGACCCCCTTTCCACATCGTCGAGAACAATAACGACTTTCATATTCCTAAATATTTCTTTAAAAAATCGTACTCCTTTGAAAGCGGAAGTAACCTCATACTCTCTTTTCAAAATATCAAAGATCAACTTGGTTTGAAGATACTGAACACCACCAGGTTGTTGCGTTGTTTCTTCAATCTCCGCAAGAAAACTGAAAGCGTCAAAGTGAATGGCTATTTGGTCATATACAATCTTGGCAAGAGTAGTCTTTCCAATGCCATCTCTCCCATGGATTCCAACAATTCGTACGTCATTTACTTCCAGTTCCAATAATTCCATTATTTTCGACTCTTGACTGTCTGCAAGCTCCTATAAAGGTACTTAAGTTAAGGAGAATGTTAGTTAAAAGAGAAGTGAAGAAATATACAGAGGAACTGTAAGTTCCAACTGATTACACCATTCTCTGAAACATGTGCTTTGAATGTGCCTGCCAATCAATCATGTGCCTTGCTAGTTGATATGTCGTAAATAAAGTTTAGCTGGTAGAGTAGATAGGTTGTAGATAACCTCCACTGAAGTTCCTCCAACACAATCATTCACTCCTTGCATCTCGTTTAAGCTAAAGATAAGACACTAAACGTGCTACCTCTACTATGAAAAAATCTAATAAGTAAATCTGGCTTATTAAGCATCAATAAGCCTAATCTAACTAACACACCCTGTTTCTTGTCCTTTGTAGTCGGAAAAGGAAGCACAAAATGGTGACTACTAGCCTTATCAGGGACAATCTCCGAGTCGCTGCCGTGATAAATTAAGTAGGAGTTCACCTTGGATCTCATCTAGATGTTCAAGATCTATAATGACTAAAATTTAATGCCAGAAAGAAGAAGAAAGCACAAACATAGTTTGAACAATCCCATCTCACACTGCTTCCCCCGTTAAAATGTTGATCATATTTCTAGAGTTTTCTAGGATAGACATGTGCTAGAAAATCTAATCCTTGGGTGGCTGTGAAAGTGTCTGGATTCCACTAAAGCTTGTGCAGAAGAATCCATAAAGAATCTCAATGCAACATGGCAGAGAGCTATTTGCCTTGTAAATCGGTTTACAAAGCTTTGGCGGACATCTGCAAAAATAGAAAGAACCGGAAAAATCTCTGCCTTGAGCAGTGATTTTCTAATGTTTAAGTCGATTGTAAGCCTATAAAAAGGCTTGCGTCATCCGAAACATATATTCTTAGGACCAAACAACTAAGCTCTCCTCCTTCCTTTTGCAATAACAATTAACTATTAAAAGCTTTTTTTCCCCTTGTTCCATTGTGCACCTTTGCGGTGAAAGTCCACTCTCGTACTCACATCTCTAGTTGTTTTTTTGCCACGTACCAACACACACGTACACACTTGGATATCAACAACAAAAATTAAGGTGGTATCATAGCCTCGTTTTGTTGGTATTGGGCATTTATCTTAACCGCCCTTTACTAAAATTACTCACTTAAATTTCCAACACCAAAACTACCTCACCACCCATTCCTAGTTTCGACAAAAATAAGTATGACTGTTGGTTAAAATAATTACTTTCCTGACGGCCTAAGATTTATGAGACATCATGGAGAAAATTGTTGATGTAGTGATCCAGTCATCACCAGCCATTCTACATAGTATACTGCTTAATTGAAAGGACTATATTAAAATTTCGTGCAAAATTTTGAAATGGCAAAATTGGAAAGTTTATGATTGAATTGATATTTGTACAATAAATTTATGACCAATTGGATAATTTTTCCCTTTTAGAAGTGCTATCGAGACACTTCTTATGCAACCAAATGAGGGTGTTGCAATTTTCAATATATTGATAGAACTTTGATATAAACATCAATGCTCAACAAATGCTTTGGGACAAGATCCATAAAAATTACAGGGGCTCTATTTATGGAGGATCGAGAGTCGAGAGACGCTACGAAACCTTAATTGTCTTATTTAACAGTCACCTAATACTGCTCATTATACTTCACCTCTAAAGCATGCAAACATGTGTCTAAATCTACTTAAATACATTTATTACCCCAATTTATTTAGCGTGTCTAGTTTAATTGTGTTATAAACAAGTCAAAAGACAACAACTCATTCACAACACGCTTCTTTCTTGTGTATAGACTGCTTGACCAATTCACGATACGAATTGAAACCAAGTTTGCTCCGAACACACTCACCCTGGTAACATGCACGCGTTGTGGAAATGGGTCAACCTTAGCGGTTGCATAAGGCTGTGGTGATAGGAAAGGGTGACTTCATTGTTTTAGAAGGCAATTATGGGATTTTGGATACTACGATAGAGTTGCTTTTCAAACGGTGCTTCCATAAGTAAACAATGTGGCCATTGCCACAAAATACAAAATAACATATAAAAAATTTCTACTAGTTTTTTGTAATTCAGTTTTGATGCATCAGTTCCCCGAAACAAATATAAGGTAGGAGGTATTCTCGAATCACTAATACTGCGAACTTAACAACTCCTTTGGCATCAGTTTTGTATAATATAAAGAATACTGCAGCTTCATATTTTGAATGGTGGTCTAAAACGACAATTACTACACATCCAAGTATTCTACACACATCGACCATCAAATCGTTAATCCAAGATATGATCTTTGGTCAAATTTACAAATGATGGTTATGAAGTGTAGCATTGCCCCTGTATTCTTTGTGGATTCTATTCTTGCAAAGAAAATTAGCAACGGAAAAATTTGAAGTATATGCAAGCTACTTCAGAGTTTGGACGATGACTTGCATTCTCTTGTAATGTCAGTTCCTGCATTTGCTTTCTTTTTTCTATTATCTTCTAAGTTTTCAACAACTGTATAATCATGCAAATTATTTCGTGGTGATTAGACTTTTTATCTATTTGATGTAAAACTCACTTAAGTTGAAACTAACTTCATCAACAGTTACAATCTTCAGGAGAGATTTCTCGAGAAGAGTGGAGAATACGAGCAAAGAAATATACCGAGGTCCTGTAAGATAACTTGTGATTATCACCAGTGGATAGATCTTCAGGCACACAAAATGTGCTCTCCTATCAGCTTGCGCAAAATATTTGTAACTATGGATGTGATAAGTTTCCCTTCACTGCCACGGCAGAAAAAATCTCAGTTCCAAACCATTAACAGATGCAATCTAAGGACCTACCACCCCACGCACTACATAATGAAACGACAATTTGGATATGCTGAAAGATCAGTGATCCTTAGACTTTTTGGACAATTTTCTCTGATGTTAAGTAATTGTATGAATGTCGGATAATGCCACCGCAGCAAGTATGTAGTCTGACCAATGGATTATATCGTCACAGTTCACCATTGGGTGTAAATATTACTCAACCATGGGTTGCATTACAAAATGACGCGAGTCTTGTGGATGAATAGAATGAAATTTTAAAGATAGTTCACTGAGCCAAACTGAGATATGTTGTGTAAACGGGGTCAATTCGAGATAATAATTTGGCCTGAAAAAGAAATAAAAGGAAATTGAAAATTTTAACCACGTAAATTCCCACATCAATAATTTCCTCTTTTTTTCTCTATTTTAGTCCCCATGAAGCTTCGAAACAGGCTCAGTAACGATCATAAACCCAAGCAAGTGAACCAAACAATATAGAGTGCAGCAGAGTCGATCAATATTTGCATTTTCTGCTGGGAAAAGGTTTTTGAGTTTCCTTTTCTGATATTCTCAACACTACCTCGGTCGATTGAGAAAACACATCCAGAGAAACCTACTACGAGAGAAGAAGACAGATGTAATATACCTTTGATATGCGCTTCGTTCCCATCCAATGACATTACCAGTCTTTACAAGAGCATTCTGCCACCACGCGACTCGGTTAGGACACCATCTCCGCCTGTGCATGTTCAGGACTTCTCCGTACATTGATGTCAACTGCACATCACACCGTTCCACATCATAGAAAACGGGCAAGATCTCTTTCTTCCCACGTGAACGAGACGTCTGTTCTACAATGAGTGCGAGTGCGTCAAGGCACCGAGGGCTATGAGCGTATTTCACGGAAAAGATAGGTATGTAGATCCTGGACCTATAGAACAAAGGCGGAAGCTCTTTGGTAGTACGTAGGGTTCCGCAATCTTTGAAAACACGAATTCCGTAAGCTGTCAAGCAGCGGTAGAGGATACCAGCAAATCCAAAACTATCGTGTCCTCCGAAACTCAGGAACACATCACCCATTGATTCAGCCTCTACTTTTATCATATTTTGATTCCCCTTTGCTGGTTCAACTTGGACGATTCTTTGTTTTGTGCCAACGTGTTTAGCCGTACTTGATCCAACCCCTGAATCCATCATATCTTGCATCAGCCTCTCTAGTTCATCTTTGCTACTTTTCCCTTTACTTCAATCGAGCCTCACTGGTTCATCTTCACCTTTTTTCCGATTATCGCCAGCATATCCAGCCATACTTATTCAACCTCTTAACTTTATCGTATCTTGATTCAGCCTTGCTGGTTCATCTTCCGCCTCTTCTCTGTTTTCTGCCTGCGGATTCAGCCAGAGTTGATTCGGCCTTCACCTCAATCTCTCGTCGTCCAGTTTCCACTCTACCTGGGTTTTTAAAGAATAATCAAGTCAACCGGGCGGTCCTGGTTCGCCTTGCCAGTCTTTAAATCTTAGCTGTTAATTTAAGAGAAAGGAAGTTGCAAAAAGAAATAATTATCTACGAACATTCAAGAAAAATTACTCATTTTATTTCATTCTCAACTTACCGTTGTTGCAGAAATATTAAAATATACGATGATGATTACCCACTTACGAATTTTGGAGTGATGTAAGAATTACTGATGTAAATGACTAAGAGTGCTGAAGAAGTAATTTACAGCAAAATCAAGTTGGTCACGAACCCACCGAGCAAACAAGCTTCCTCTTAATTGGTGGAATACTCCTCCTTTGCCTTTATGGAATATATTATGTTCGGACATTAGTCCTTATTCATCTTGTAAGACTCCTTTTAAGTAAGAATAGACGGTGCTCTCTATTTCGACCAAAAAAAAAAAAATTGGTCACATTCCATCAAATGTTACAAGCGTTGAGAAATTCGAACTTACAAGACCCAGGAGCAAATCACTATACTGAAGATGATTACTAACTCGTCTGTACAAGGACTCAGAAAGATTATTAACATTGAGGAAGATTATCAAGTAAAGTTACTGTCACTTACCACAATTTGCGGTATTTCACTCTTCTATTGGTCGATTTCTGAGCGCTACAACTTTCTATTTATGAACTATATAGTTAAGTTATAGATCATTAAGGTAAATTACCAATTGTATGTAAAGACGAGCTACAATGACTATTATGAAATTACAATCCATGAAGTTAAATTACTATATGAAGTTGTGACAAACACTACGATGATTTCAAGTACATTACGACAAATTTTTCTTTTTTTTTAGGGGACCCTAGAAGCAGAAGCACCCCCAAACATTAGTATGTCGTCTCCAACCACATCCCAGAACTTTTTGTAAAATAGTGCTCGAAAGCCATTCAGCCTTGGTGATTTAATAGACCCCATTTGCTCGTTTTTGCTTATAAAACAAGCCGCGATAGACTATTATAAAAGCAAATAAGCCGCCATAGATTGTTATAAAAGCAAACTACCAAAGATTGACAATTTCATAATATTTATGAATTGGGCGACATGAGAATTAATAAAAACTTACCATTACCGAACAAAAAATATTTAAAATGATCAAAAGAGGTCTATGTTAGAGAAAAAATACGAAACTGGTAAGGAAACTTTAAAAGGAAAATAAAACCCTAGAAGGGCGGGATGTCCAAGTGTAACCACTCGATGGATGAATAGTATGCCAATGCTATCATTCGCTCACTTGCTCCACGGAAAATATAACTTGTTTGGAAGATGTTTTTTAGAAAATCATTCTCCAAGAAAATGATAATTTTTCTCCGTATTCGGCTGAAACTTAAAAATGAACTAGAAAATACTTTCTACCGTTCGATATAGAAAATTAAATTTGATTTTCCTCTGTAATTTAATAATTTTTTTTTATTTTCTTTTTAAAGAAATTGAATTTTTTATTTTTTATTTTTATTTTTCTTTCCACTTTTTATTTTTATCTTTTTCTTTTGCTCCTCCTTCTTCTTTGGTCTGTCTGTGACAATGCTCGCGTAAGGTCAAACCTACCGATTAAGCGAATTGCCAGCTTAAGCTCACCAATCTGGCGAGTGACAAGCCTGAGCTCGACCAAGGCCGGCAAGTGGCCTAGAAAGAAGGAAAAAAAAAAAGAGAGAGAAAAAGGAGGAGGCTAGCAAGGGTGTGACCTAAGAGAAAGTGAGCGATGTTTTCCTCTATTCAAAAAGCGGAAAACTTCTTCTAGTAAAAAATGTTTTTTTAGATCAATTTATTTTCTGGAAAACAAATGTCAGAAAATTTAGAAAATACCTCCCAAAAGAAATAGAGTCAAGTCAAAAGTCATTGGCCTTCTTTCGTAAAGATGCTCTTGGTTTGTCCACTCATTGTACGACACATGATAATGTGGCCCACCTGTTTTAAAGTCTCTCTCCACTCTTAATGCTGCTCTCTCTCTCTCTCTCTCTCTCTCTCTTACTCTCTCTCCTTCCACTCTCTCTCCCCTCTCTTCACGCTAGATGCTGAGCTCTCTCTCCCGACTCTCACCGGAGCCTCCGCTCTGCTCTCTCTAATATCTTCTCTTAAAATTGCCAAAAGAATCCAACATATCTATGCAGGGAACTCCAATATTGACACCGACGAATAACAATTATCAATAAGAAAACTTGAGAAATACCTATCAAATAGCATGAGGAAAAGCCCTAGCGGAGGCGTCAAAGATGCAACATTATGCTAGCAAACGAAGGGAAGAGGAGAGATTGAGGGCAAGGAGGAGGAAGACAATGGAATTGGAACAGAAAAAGGGAAACTTTGGAGTGGGAAAAGAATAATCTGGCAGATCGATCTCAGAGATTGAAGGTAAAGGAGGGAAATTTCTGGGGAAATCAATCGAGGGGCGAAGCTATCTTATAAGGTTTCTTGGGCAAGGAATTGGAGATTCTGCAGAAATAAAAAATAAAAAAATCAACCCCAAAGAGAGGGGGGGAGGGGTGGTGGAGAGAGGGAAAGCAGACTTTAAAATAGGAGGGTTGTATTGATACGAGTCATAAGTGAACGGACGATCGCATGCATGACATGGCACTATAGTTATATGTATTATTTTCCTGCGAAATTTGAGAAAAAAGATAACATATTACAATGAGGTGTGGGACACGTAAATTAATAAAAATATCACCACGAAGATAAATTCTAGAAAATGACAAAAGAAGTCTATATCAGAAAATGGATGAATTATTTATGAATTGATAAGATATCAGTCATAAAAAAGAAAAGTAATTGAACAAAAATTACTACTACCCGAGAAATAATGTTTTAAAATGACCAAATGAAGTCTGCCTTAGATATTGGGTAAATTATTCTCTTCATTATTGCACTTTTGAAAACGAATATATTGCAACTTTATTTTTGGCAAGACACCTTATAAGATTGCCCTAAGGTACTTGAAGACTAAGCAAGCGAAGAACATGTCGACCTAGTGGTATCTTCCCTATTCAAGTCCTATCTAACTTGTCGAATCTTTTTACTTGGGTTGGGTTGAATTAGCTATGGAACTCATCTCACTGAGTTAGAAGTCCTAAAAACTTATTGAAACTACTTACATGCATCTTAAGCGGGGGTCAAGTTCCCTGCCGGAGTTGGCGGTGATTGCCACTGCCCAGGCACTCCTTTTTTGTTTTTTGCCCTTGTAATTTTTAATTTCAAAAACTATATTAGCTGATCTCTTTTTAAAACTTCTCTTTTTAAATTTTCTTTTCCTCTTGTATTTGTATTTTCTTAGGGTGCTAACTAACCCTTATTTGGTTTGGTCGATTTCCGTCAATATTACACTCATCAAAATGAGATTACGAGAAATAACATGTTTATATACAAATGAGAGTTTTTATTGCACATCAATTGGTCTACTGCAAATGAGAAAATACTTATCTTTAGTATATATTTTAGTGAACTTTACTTGGAGTAATGGTAATCTGATCGACAGTTTTAAAAATGGACGGTAAAGCTTGATTGTAATATATTCGAGTGATGTCTTTTCTATTGCTTATTGGAGTACCCTTACTCGAAGTCAAGATCCGTAGCTTCGGTCTGTAAGCTTCTTATACCGGAGCAGGTCTGTTAGCTTCTTCTCCTCCACGAGTGATCTCCCAGTTGTCCCCTGTCCTAAGAAAGATCGGTCTTTGAACCTTCTCTCGAGCTTCTCACTCATGGACGTCCGCAATGACCACTCGTCGCTTCCATCTACTAGATGGCCGAATGTTAGCCGCCACCAAGTCTTTCTCAGTTTCCGAGGAGGAGATGTTCGGAGGGGCTTCATTGAATTTCTCTACAACGGCCTCGCTGATGCAGGGATCAGTGCATTTAAAGATGATTATGGGATCAAGATCGGAGAAGAGATCATGCCTAAGATCTTACAAGCGATCAGGCGCACACAGATATGCATTCCTGTCTTCTCCAAAGATTTCGCTTCCAGTAAGAGTTGTCTGATGGAGGTGGCGGAAATGGTGGCGTGTGACAGGACAATCATGCCCATTTTCTATGACGTCAGCCCTGAAGTCGTCGGCAAACAGCAGGAGAATTATCAGCAGTCCTTCAGCAACCATGCAGCCAAGAGGGTGACGTCAACGACTCTAAACAACTGGAAGAGGGCTCTGCAGATTGTTTCAGGAAAACGAGGTTGGGAATTGGAGAAATTCCAGCACGGGTAAAACGAAATTTAGATTTCTATGCTTCTTATGACTTCTCCAACACTAGTGATCTACTATGAAATTAGATAAAGCGAAACGTCAATGCATCTTTTCTTTTGGCGGGTGTATTATATGACCGGTTGTCCCTTTTCACATCTTACCGTTTCCTTCTTTTCCCGTCTGGCAGGGGGCATGAACTTATAAACGAGGTTGTTTCCGAGGTCCGCCAGCTGTTGAAGGAGGATGATTTAGATGTGCCAGAAAATTTAGTAGGGATGGATCACTATGTGCGAGAGATGATGAAAAAACTCGGCGTTCTCTATGAAAATGACCAAGTGGTTGAACGGCAAATGCTGACGGGAAAACGTGTGGTTGAGATATCGGGCCTTCCAGGAATTGGTAAGTCGATTTTTGCCACGGTTGTCTACAACAAAATCCATCATCTCTTTGAGGGTAAGAGCTTCCTTAAAGATATCCATGTAGAGGTCGAGCAAAGGAGAATCCTGTCTCTCCAAGAAGATTTAATTAGTGATCTTCAAAGGAAAAGATGTACACTCAGATCTCCTGCTGAAGGTAACAAATTTATCCGGTACAAATTTACAAATCTGAGGGTTCTCATAATCCTAGACGATGTTAGTGATTTTAAACAAATCGATTCATTAGCTGGAGATCCAAGTTGGTTCGGTCCAGGAAGCAGAATCATCGTGATTTCTAAGAGACGCAATCTTGTTGATGAGTATAATTGGGCACCGATTGAAACTGCTGATCTAAGCATGCTTGGTCATGGAAGCCAGAGGATTGTCACCTCCAGCAGAAGCAGTCCTGTTAACATATGGGATGACTCCCTCATTGAAAAATTCGAGCTAAAGCGAATTAATGATGTCCATGCTTTTCAAATGTTCTGTATGTATGCTCTTAAAGGAGGACCTCTTCGAGAGGAAATCTCCTCTGTGGCACGGGACATTAGTTTGGCTGCCGAAGGGCTTCCTTTCCTTATTAAGATTGTTGGTTCATCTTTATATGGAAAGCCCATAACGTTTTGGAAGGAGGCATTGGATCGATTGAAGCAAGAGACTTTCTCTAAGGAAGTCAAACGAGTTCTGAAGCCAAGATATGAAGCTTTAGAGTACAGTGCCCAACAGATTTTTCTTGATATAGCGTGTTTTTTTATGCGAAAAGACAAGACAATATCCTCTTACCTGTGGGAAGCTTGTAAATACCATCCTACTACACGGATTGCGGAGCTTCAAGACAAGTCTTTGGTAACAACCATAGACAATAATGAATTTTGGATGCATAATCAAGTAAAATTCCTCGGGAGGGAGCTTGTCAAGGACGAAAATCCAAGTAAACCTTCCGAGCGTAGTAGGCTTTGGAATCAGGAGGATATTGGACGAGTACTGAATGAAGATAAGGTAAATTTTGAAGACAAGAAAGTCTCTCTTCTAGTTTGAATTAGAGTACTTATTTTGAATACTTTTCTATATCCAAAGACGATTGTGATGCGCTTCTATTTCACTTTGTCCGTTTACCATTTTTTCTTGATTGGCAGGTCGCTACGGTAGAAGCCCTCATTGCCTCGTTCGACAACCCCCGTTTATTTGGTAAACGTAGATTTTTCCATAATTTCTCAAATCTTAGGTATCTTGAAATGAACTGCCCTATTCTTAAGGGACATAGGCAGACTGCAAGGAACTTCAGAGAGGATCTTTTCCTTCCATGGTTAAAGTGGCTTGAATGGCAAAGGTGCCTCAATATCTCCATTCTACTTGCTTTAGATCTATCCAACTTGGTCTATCTTAATCTGTCTGGGAGTTCCTCCACAAATTGGCGGTGTTGGAAGCAAATTATAAAGGTATGACGTTTAAGAATAGCTTGAAGTTTATCATTTTTGTCATCCTGTTTAAGAATAGCTTGAAGTAAACAAGGCGTTTACATTCGCTTGTTTTGCAGAAGGCCAAAAACTTGAAAGTTTTGATCCTAAAAGATTGTCGTTGGCTACGTAAATCTCCAGTTTCCCATGCTCCTGTAAACTTAGAGAGACTAAACCTGGAACGTTGTTCTATGTTACCTCCGCTTGTTATGAGGTCCATTAGCAAGCTAAGGAACTTAGTTTCTTTGGATATCAAGTCCTGCAGCTTCGTGAAAGAGATGCCAGAAGGTATATGTTACTTGGAAACTCTAAAAGAGCTTTATATCGATGGAACTGCCATAAGAGCCATCGATATCCCTGAGGGTTCGTATGGGAAGCTTGAAACTCTGAGTGCTTGCAACAGTAAAATCTTGTCTCTACCCGATAGAATTGGCAACTTGAAATCTCTTTCGTACCTAGCTTTGGACGACACTGAACTTAGTGAGCTCCCATATTCCATCGGCTTTCTGGAGAATCTTCTGACACTATCTCTCAGAAATTGCAAGAGCCTGTGGAAACTGCCAGATTCCATCGGGAAACTCAAGGAGCTGCAACTCATGGATCTTTCGTACACGTTAGTTAATGAACTACCTTGGTCTGTCGAGGATTTGAGAAACTTGAAAGTATTAAAGATGGTTCACACTTTTCTTAGAGAATTTCCTGGAGGCATTAAGAATCTAGAGAGTTTAGAAGAGATAGATTTCTCAGACTGCAGAAATTTGAAAGGGGAATGCAACATTATGGGATTACCGTCTTTGCGGGCCTTACTTATACAAAATACTGATATTTCTGAGCTGATTGTGATGGATCATCTATACCCTAATCTCCAAAACCTCAAACGAGATGGCAAAGTTCACATCTCCACAATTGGAACTACAAAAGGAGCACAGCATGGGATCAACGGACGTGAGGCTACGACACTGCTCCAGGCAAACGGACACGCATTGGCATGCAGATGATGATCGGTGACCGAACCAAGGTGGCGGTCAGACAAAAGCAAGAAAGTTCCCGGGGGACAGGGTTTGGCTAAAGAGCAAGAGTTTGCGCCCGTGTCTCTTTAATTCTAATTTTGTAACTGATCAAGCATGTCAACTGATCTTCCTGCAATAAAGGCCATTAGAGGCCTAACCGAATTCCAATTTTCGCTTCTATTCTGAATTTCCAATCTCCATTTCTTTCGTTTTCTTGGCCATCACGCTCACTCACTTTTTATTGTCTATTATGCTTGTCAATTTCCCGCAATTTTGTGCGCACGTTCTAATGATTATGCATCGCATAAGCATTGCCACTAGATCCTGTTCTCCAATATGCCGAAGTCTACTGTCGAATTGACGATTGTTTATGATTTTCCAATATCAGTAATTTGACCGTGAAAAGTTTGCTTGCCGAGTTGGAATTGTTCAGGTCAAGAATATGGTCAATAGTAGAGAATGAAATCTTGCTATTACTCCTTTCTTAGCAATTTTAAAACTAAAACAAAAATTTGATTATGCATTCGACCATCTAAAAGAAATTCTTCGAAGGTTTAATATGTTTATGGATGTTGTCGCACCTATATTACCAAAAATTGGAAGTGATTGCTTTTTCAAATAAAATTGAAAATGATTATTGCTTGGTTCTCTTAATAATTGATTTAATTTAACTAGTATGAAAACTATATATGTAATAATTTAACTATAGTCAACGTACACCGTGCCATTCAAAAGAATATCTCACATGAAAAATTGTGCTTACATGCACAATTGAAAAGAGAAAACTTTCTGGTTGTGACAAAGTATTGTGATCAATCTAACTAACAAAATATTAGTGTATTTTATTTTCAAGATTTATAACGCAATGTCCTTAATGACGCTTATAATCAATAAAAATATCTAGTATATGATTTATATGCTGACTTTTTAGACATTTTTAATATTTGTTAACAAGATTTTTTAGGATTATATCTTGTGATATTATGACTCACATATATGTATGATATATTATCGTCATCTAGGTATCGGATCCTCAAACATCAGTTGTTAAATCATGTCTCGAGCTTATGTCGTGTACAACACCCATATCCGTTGGAAGATTTTAATTCCTTCAAACTCTGATGTTGCCTTATGAATAATTATCTTGGATTATAGTGGATATGTATAAGCCCAAGGTTCAGCACAAGATATTCGTTAGTTACTTCTTTTATCCAAGTTTGAATAATTGACCAAGAAGTGGACGTCTCTTCCTTGTTCATTATAAAAGTCAGCACAAGAAAGACAAAAAGAAAAGTGCAGCTCTTGTTTAAGCTGAACAGTGGACTCCAAGAAGGATTAACAACGAGCCGAACAGACGACACTTTCTTGGAAGCACGAAAGAGTTTGCTCTTTGGCCACGCCCAGGAAGCAAGACACGCAGAAATTAATTTGTGTTGTGAGTTTTACGTCCACTTGAGTTGTTTATTTATAAATATTGTGTGTTTGGATTTAATCTAAATATGTGAAACACTCAAGCTTTTGAGTGATTGTAATTTTGACTCTCTGATTATTAATAGAGTATTTGCTACTACTCTCCCCATGGAGTAGGTACGAATACTTGTACCAAACTACGTAAATTTACAATGTCCTTTAGTGTTCCTAGTATATTTCTCTAATAATTTCACATTACTTAATTACAAGATGCTGTCAATTTCGACATTAATTTTACAACACTAGTTAGAAAAGAAATGTATTTTAAAAGAAAATTTTGATCAACTAAGGATCCATTTGTTTCACAAAAAATGAAAAAAATGTGGAAAATATTTTCCTTAAAATGATCACTTATATCGCTTGCAATAATTAGTTAATAAAAAATATATTCATTATTAACACCAAATTATATTTAAACATTCTTGTGGACAACGGAAAGAAATTCTTTCATTCATTTTTTGGGAGGCATCACACAAACTGATTGGTCTATATCGGCCTATGGGATTCTGATAATTGAATCATAGGAATAAACCACGTGCATCTCTGCCAAATCTGACAGAATTCGTCTTGTTTGAAAAGCCACACGTTCCACGTTGACCATGTCATCTCCAACCACACCCCGGAATGTCAGGAAGAAAACTACGTTTGGGAGGCGTGGAAGACGAAGATGCTGACACTGGCACGTGCATGCATGAAAGGAAGATGACGCAGTGCGAGCCATGGGATTATGATAATTGAACCACTGGAGTAAGAACCACATGCATTTGCGCCAAAAATTTGATGGACTCTGTCTTTGTTTGAAAAACCGCACGTCCCATGTCAACCATGTCATCTTCAACCCCATCCCAATGTGTCGGAAAAAAAAAAAAAAAAACTACGTTTGCAAGGCACGAAAGGTGCTGATTTTTGCGCGCACATGCACATGAGGAAGCAACGAAATGAGAGCCGCGAACTCTCCTCCCAAACATCCCTCTTTCCTAAAGGGATTAATATTCTAAAAAACTCCAAATTAGTACACATGTGATAAATTTACCCAAAACTATTTTTTTAACCACAAAAAACCCCCAAACTGGTATACCTTTAACAAATTTACCATCTGTTAGTTTTCGTTAAATTTTATTGTCAAATAATTAAGTTAAATGACACATGGCAATTGACTGGTATACCAATTTGAGATTTTACGTATATTTGTCACACTTTACAATTTTTTTGATTTTTTATGATATTAATTCAATTTAGCGAATGGTATATTTGTCACAAATTTACCAATTTTGGGTTTTTTGCGTTCGAATAAATTAGTTTGGAGTAAAATTGTCATAAATGTATCGGTTTAAGGTTTTTATGGTCAGTTGAGGTAAATTTGTTACAGATATACCAGTTTGGGGTTTTTCATGGTCAAAAAAATAGTTTTGGGTAAATTTGTCACAATTATACCAGTTTGGGGTTTTTCAGGGTATTAACCCATTTCCCAAAGATGTTATTTGTCCCCCACCTCCTTAAGGTTCTCGCCAATCTCAAGAAAAACATGAATATAATTTTACGAGGCTCGCAGAACAATAATTAATATAAAAAAATTCACCATCACCTAATAAAAATAATTAAAATGACCAAAAGAAGTCTTTGTAGGGTGGGTGAATTTGTATAGAAATTGATAAAATATTGGTCATACAAAAAGAAAAATAATTAAAAAGTTATTACTACCGAAGAAAAATGTTTATAAATGACCAGATGCGATGTGAGAGATTAGGTCAACCACTTAAAAAAAATAAAAAATCTTGCACTTCTGAAAGCCACCACTTTGCGGCATTATCATATGCTAGGCATCTTATAGGATTGTCCGAGTACTTAAAGATGGGACAAGCCAAGAACATGCGATCCCAATGGTAACTCCATGGTTCAAGTTTTCTCGGAGGTTTTGCACTGTGTTATTTAGGTTGGATTGGATTGGATTCGGCTAAGCTAGGTGAGGGACTCATCTAAGTTAGAAATATGAAAACTTATTCCAACTATTTATATGCTTGTGCACTCCATTTTGGCCCTTAAGTAAATTATATTGCAAAGTGATACGTTTTAGCTATATTATGCAAAATTCTTCTAATTAGAATTCAATTTATTTAAAGGCACATATTGTGATTAAAGGCCAGCTTGATGTGCAAATATATTTGGCTTACTAAATTGTCCAAAAATATAGCACTATATGGACATGGAGATCTTGATTCTAAGTCCATTATAATGGGATCTTTCCTTATGTTACCATAAGAAGATTGAGAAAATTGGTTAATGAGCATGAATTTGGCAATGAATCCATATAGATAATTTTGTCTATGAAATGATTACTATAGATTATAGTACGCCCTTGTATTGTTTTTCAAATTATAGTTCTTGGAGAGTGTCATAACCCAATCTTTCATTTTATTTGGAACCTAGAGGACTATATCTAGGTCCAAATTTTAGAACCACTTTCGAATAAGTTCTTTCTTGAAAGGGAAAAGGCCACCAAAAGTCACAAACTTTGCTCACCGTGACGTATTTATCTTAATTTTTTTATGACATCAAAAATCCTAAATTCGTACCCGTGTAACACATTCACCCTAAACTTTTATCTGTGTGACACATTTATCCCAAGCTTCATTTCTGTGATACCAAAAACACCAAACTTTTTGTGTGACATCAAATTTTTATGGTAAATGTGTCATATGGATATAATTTTAGGATTTTTAGTGTCACAATAAGAAGTTTGAAGTAAATATGCTACAATGTACAAGTTTAGGTTAAATGTGCCGCCTAGATATAAGAAAAATTTTTAGGTGAAAGGACGGCCGTGTGATTTCCCATTCATGATGGTTTTGGGGTGTGACAAATGCCCGCCGACATTGGATGCTGATCACAACTTTTTCATTTAAATCTCTTAACAACTAGGAGATGATATCACATTTCTATATGAAAAATCTCCTAACAGCCCAGATGTAATTGTGGTGAAAGAGATCACATATGCTGATTTTTATCTTCTTCCTTTGGAAAATTTCCAATAGCTCAATCTCTAATTGTCTCGTTGTCATCTCCTAATCGCTGACCGAAATCCAAGCCTTCATCCCATCTCCAAAATCCTCTTCCTTTTTGCCAGCCCATTATCAGATTCCCACCGAATTGATCTCTTTAGCATTACCAAATTCCGTTGTTTCCTTTCAAACTGGGGATATTCTCGATTTTCCGGTCGCAATTACCTTTCTCTCCTTTTGAATTATTGACCGAGATAAGGAGCACGTGAACGACCAGCTATTTATGGGAGATGATCATACATACGCTTGTTGGTGCATCGGTCCATGGTAAAATCGTAGGGAAGTCATGAGATGACTTAAAAGAAAAAAAATGCAAACGTGAATAATACAGGTGATATTTTTTATTTTATTAGGGGTCAGCTTGACTTGTAATTTTTTTATGCAATATGAATAGCTAAATAAGTCAACAGAATTTAGGTGTCAATAATCCAACAACCTAATTGAAACCCAGATTTTCCCTTTTGCTCAATCTTCTTACTAGATAAATATAGTTTCTTGGGTTAGCCAAAAACAAAGTAACACCTCCTACATTTCATTACATTGAAAAGTAATCAATGACACATGCGATTTACAAACTACATTTTTCCAGATACATGTTTTTGCTTGCATGCGTGATTGTTGAAGAACGTTGCGGGTCAAATGTTGCCACACGCATCACGCACGTGGTTGACTCATACTTTTGAAACTTGTTTTAGACTTAGGATTAGATGAAGAGGACCAAAGCTAAAGGAAGGTGTTTTTGGTGTGTCCTTGAACAAGGTCCGATCATCTAGAAACACAGACCATATGTATGACTTTGGTTGGTATGTGACTTTTGTTTTACCTAGCTATCCATATAGAAGCCGGACCTCCACATGAAGCTATTGCAATTGCTGCTATAGCCAAACGACAAAAAGTGAATTGCCGTGGATATTTCAGTAGAATGATTCAGTTATTGAAAATCGTGACATCATGAGGTTCCGTGGTCAGAGTGCGGACGGTCTATCTTTGACCATACTAATGAGGTGGACCTTATATGGTGCATGCAAACTGACCCAAGATATCACCTAACAATTACACCCGAAACATGAGAAAACAAATTATCATTAGATAATGAAAAATCGTCAAAGGATCTACACCATCGCTTATCATGTTTCAATTGATACTTATGTATTGAGCGAGATTCTTATAATTTCTTGAAGAATTATCAGGATCTATGTTGGATGACCCGAGACAATGTTTTCTCCAGCATCAAATTTGGTGCGACCTGATTGAAAGAAATGAATCAATTATTCAACACATAACTTTAACTATGCCTTGCATATAAGTTTTTGGGGGTAATTAGAGATTCAGGACATAAAACCAGTCTTATCCTAAATCACAATGCAAAACGTGATTTTCTTTACTTTTTGTGGCTAGAGTGAAAAATGCACTATTTTGATTGACGTACAATGGCATAGAAAACTTCATCTCCCCAATCAAGGTAAATCCAATGGCATATGCTTTTATGGAAATTGTATGTAATTTACCTTAAATTCATTTCTTCCCCCAAACTAATTACCTTAAACCTAAACAAAATTTGATGATGATTATGTTCATTCCATAAAATTCGTATCCTAATTCCTACACTAAATTCCATACCAGTGGTTTATAACCTTATGTGGTCCTAGGAATAGATAAGATTTGTGTTAGGTGTTTTAACCCTCGAAAACAAGCAAGACCAACCCTTTCATGCTGTGATGTTATGGGATTTTTAAGTTTGGGCAGGTTTTTATCTTTTAGGCCAAGATTCACTTTAGAAAGTTTGGCATCGCTAAGTCAAGAACCGCCCCCATCTGGAAATCAATCACTCTTAGTTCAAATTGAAACTTTGACCGAAAACAAACACACTGATTACTCCAACGGTGAGTTGCGGATAAAAGAACACGCAGCTAGTGTAACTTGGATTTGTAGTCCCAGTTCAGGCTTCAAACACAAAACATTTATAAATGAAATGTTTCATTAAGAAAATGATGGTCATTCATGAGGTTAATTGCTTTTCTTCAACAAGTAATATGTCCAATATGGCTAATTTTCAATGACATATATCTCTACAGTTACTATTCCACAACCTAAGCATTTTCCGTACGGAGGATAGAGACAATTGTTGACGGGTAGATCAAGTAAAAGATACGAAGTTGAAACTGTGATATCCCGAAATTTGACCTTATTTCGAAATATATTAAATGGTTATTTCATTGATACACTTATAGTTATTTTACTCTGAATTGATCACTTATAAGTTAACTAATCTATTAGGCGAGACCGTAAAGGGTTAAAACACGAAAGACCAGAAAATTTGATCAAGAATAGATCGCTCAACCATAAAGATCGACAATGATCAATACTACACTATTATAAATCAATTAGCAAATGGATATAAATCAATTCAACAGAAGTATGTAGTCAGTTTGCAGGTGATTCCACACGATTACAATATTCGCGTCAAACAACAATAAACCAATTTTCTATTGATATTATGTTCAAAGTACGTAATCGAACCCTCGTGATTACATGACAACCGAGGGTTGTTCGCGATTCGAAAAGGCACAAACATGGATCGAAAAGTATCAACCACAGGTTAACCGCACGAAAACCTCTAAAAGCCACCCAATAGTTTAGGTCGCATCAAAGTCACGTTCGATCGATTTTTAACTATGAAATTTAATTCGATTTCGGATATTGAACTTTCGAGGGTTTCGAGATAAAATTATTATACGTCGCCTCATCATCCGTCCAATAATCGGCAAGTCCAAAATTTTCAGAAAAGGAATTATCGGATGAAAATTTGGGGACCAGAAAAATAAATAAATAAATAGAAATTCCGATCCAATGCAAAATGATGATTTTAGGGCCAAGATTTTGAGTTTTAAAGGAAAATAGAAATAGAAAGATAAGGAGAGACAAGATTTTGAGTTCTTTTCCCCCTCTCTCTTTCCCTCCCCTCATGCCACCCTCTTGCCACACCCATCTTCCCTTCTTATTTTCTTTTTTATTTCTCTCTTCTTTCCCCCACCTACTGAAGACGCCACCCCCCACTGTCTCTCCTCCTCCTCTTTTCCTCCTCCCCCCCCTGCAACCTCCTTCTCTCCTTCTGCCCACGCCCATTTCCCCTCACCCCATCACCATTCGCTCACCCCAACATCTTCATCAACCACTCTCACCACCCATCTTCACCACCACCACTAGCACCACCACTTTGCCGCCGTTGGGCCGTCCATTCGATTGCCGCACGTCCACTCGAGCCACTGTCGCTGTCCTCGTCGCCTCAAGTGACCCCGCACTACCGAGCACCCCATCTCCAAGGAGGCCGTGGACTTCGAGTGCCGAGCTGCCGCCTTCGCAATGCCATTTGTGCCGCCATCGATGTCGTGAGACCCGAGTTCTCGACGTGTCACACCGCTGTCGCCGTGAGCTCGCCGTCGCCGGAAATCTGTAAGTTAACGTCCTAATAGTGGATTAAAGTGTTAATTACGTTTAGGGATAGATTAGTTTAATATTAATGGCGGTTAGTATTAGTTAATTTTAGTTTAGTCTTAATTATGATTAATGATGGTTTAGATTAAAATTAAGTGTGATTAGTTTAAGTATTTGTGATTAGATTAATTAATTGTGGTTAGATTAATTAATTGAGTTTAGTTTAATTAATCGTAACTATTTTAGTTAATGTCGATTAATTTTTAATTAATTATAGTTAGGCTAATTAATCAATTTTAGTTTAGTTAATTGTAATTAGCCTAATTAATCGTGATTAGCTTCATTCATCACGATTAGTGTATATGATGGATTAGTCGTTAAGTAGAATTTTATGCCCTTTTTTTGGATGTGTTTGTGCATAATTCCAACTGTTTGTACGTGATGCTATATTATTGATTGCCGAATTGTAATTTTTATTTATTATTTTCAAAAAGGGTTTTATGGGCAAGAAAATAGATAATTTTGAGATGTCAGGTTTGGACACCAAATTTTACGTGCTAAATAAAATAATGGGGTTTTAAAATAAAAGTATGCAAAGTTTGACGTGTTGATTTCAAATACGTGATCATGTACAAATATTTTATTGGGATTTATAAATGTGAAAAATTGCCAAAGTTAATTATTTGAAAACAAACTCTTTTGTTCTCGGCTAATTAATGGTAATAAGAATTGGTTTGATTGTCGATGTGCTTGAGTGGTCATTAAATCAAACCCGTCACCCAACGGGAGTTTGGGGACGATGTTCGATTTTTATTGGATGCCCGGCGGGTTCAGATGCCGAGTCGCGATTGAGGTAAAACCGATACTCTTATATGGAATGTTGTCTACACGAGGGTTCTAGACGATGCCTTACTCGATAGGGCGGGACAATGTCCAATCATGCGGGAAAACCACCGACTCTTGTATTGGCCGTGGCTCGAGGGGTTGTAATAAATGGAACATGTGTGTTGACAATGCGCATGGAATTTTTAGAATGTGTTCTGATTATTATTTATGCATGTTGCACTATTATTGCCATGTGAGATGTGCTAATATACAAGATGTGCCAAGGCGAGGTGAGTTTGTTTGCGGTGCATGTTTAGGCTATCTTCGAGGCGAATTAGTTTCCTAATCGAGATTTAAGAAGTTGACTTGTTGAGATTCTTCTCACTCCGTTGTTGTTGAATCTTTTTAGATCCTTAGTATGGAGCATTGCCTCATATGTTTTGTGGCCCTTGGGATATGGATGTGGAGATGACCATGTATCCTATTTCGGGGACCAACCGGACCCACAAGCTGGTAGTCATGATCTTGTAGGTAGATAAAGGGTTGGCTTATTTAGTGCCTCACATTTACAATGCATGGTTTATTATTGAGGTGAATGGTGATCAAACCGGTTCACTTCAGGGTTTTGATATCGACATCCTTGATGGTGTCATTTCAAACCCAAAATCTGACTCGAACTATGAGCCCATGGAGGAGTTCCCTTCTGACTACGAGCCCAACTCTCCGCCAGGACACTAGAGCCGGTGTTGGGAGTTAGTGAAGTTAAAGTTAACCCTGACCTTTCTACCCCTTTTTGCTCCTAGGTCAAGCAAGAGTTGCTTTCTGTTGTAGGCATATACATGTTAAATTCCTTGGATTAACAAGTTGATAATAAATCGTCACTTTTGGAAATCGTCTATTGTGCTTTGCTATCCCCGTTATTGTTGATTAACTGGGTATTTATTTGAGTTGCTTCCGCATGCATTTAATTGAAAGATAAAAAAGAATGGGTTGGCAACGTGTCCTGAGACATCGCAGAATTTTGGTCGACCGCTGTGGGATGTTCACACGCTCGAAGTTCAAAGCATGATAGAAACCAAAACACGTTCAAACTCAATATAGTTCATCTATCTTATATCAATGTAACTTAAGCTAGAAAATTTATAGTCCGGAAATCATTACCAACTCATCTAAAAGTTGAACTATTCGATGTATGTGGGCTTTCATGTTAACTATTTTGATAGATAACTAGCCGTGACTTTAATATTGGAGAAATTTACAGATCCAACCCATTTGAAATTTTGTATTTTTCATCTTGATGATGACCCGATACGTAAAAGGTACAATCCCACATTTGAACAAGTGAATCAGTCCTAGGGGCTCGAACAATTATAATGCGAGTAATAATTAGGCATTATTTCACAATAATTCCAAAATTTGAAATTGTTACAAGAACTCGGATACTGTTGCACGATAAATCCCGAACTCTGAAAAGTTACAGGTTAACTCTTGAACTTTGATTTTTGCGTAGTGGCTAATTTTTTCTAGTCTACATTACCTTTAAGCATTATTTGAGGATGAATGTTGACACCAAAATTTTGATGACCTAGTAATTTATTCAATGCATAGAAAATTAGGAATTAATTTTTAAGCTCTAAAAAAAATCAATTGCTTAGCATATAATTTTAGGTGCATTTATTTACTATTATCGCATTTGCATTGGAACAGTGACGGATGGATTTGACTTGATCATTCAAAGCCCGTTATTTTATGATGACAAGAAATTAAAAGAATTGGCGATTTGATATTTTTGGTGATATGACAAAGGATTTTTTGTCAAGTAATCTATTCATATATCCTCGGAAAGGGCAAGTGTGACAAGGAGATATTACGAGCTCATCTTTGCAAGATTTGGAATTCGAGAAAATCTATTACAATCTTGAATCTTTGGCAATATGCGATAAAAATCCTAAAATAAAAATTAAGTGATTGCGTGTTAATTAGAAATCATATCTAAGGTTGTTGATGTGAATTCTGATCTAACATCGCAAATGCTTTCATTGCTATGAGGTAAGTCCTATAATTTATTTATTGCTTTATTTGGGTGTTAAATTGATGGTTTGTACATCCGCATGATCACCTCACATGTTAGGGAAGTAAATTAAAATCAATTCAAGCCACTTGCAAAAAAAAAAAAATCGAAATAAAAGGGAAATGTACCAAAAGGGCGCTAGAAAAATCTAGCGTAAGTCCTCGAACTCATAATCTCTGGTTCATATGAGTAAAGTAATTCTCCCGTTATTTTACTTAGATATCTAATCAACCTACCATGAACTGATTGGTGGCAACTCCTAGCTATCAATCTTTTGTATGCTAAATACTTGAACCAAGTCGTGAATTGGTTTAGGCTTGAGATAGCTTAAGCTAAGTTTAAGACTTAGTAATCCATTAGCCAAATCCTAGGTGGTAAAATCGAGGTTAGGTCGCAACAATGGATTAAATTATTTTTGTTGACAAACTTAGCTGAGTTATTGTTAACTTCATTAGCTATATATCCTTTCTAATTTCTTAACTTCATTCATCATGTAGTTGAGATTATTCTAGTCAAGAAAAATGAGCGAGTCCCTTTTTAGGGAATGCATAATTTGCTATGCAGAGGAAAAAAGAACGGTGACAACAACAAAACCCAAAGCTTAAGAGAGGATATTACGTAACTTCTCAAAAATGGGTGCTATTGGGCAACGTTATCATAGTTGGGGAAAGTAATTTAGGACTCATATGTACAATACGGCTAATTTCCAACGATGCAAAGCATTCCTCTACGGTTTGATTTTTATGGAAATGAGTGTTTTCTCTTATTCAGTGCATGTGTATTTTTAGATTATTATAATTGCTATGAAAATATTACCGACAGTCATTGTAATCCATGACTATGCTAAATCGATACATATACACCACACTAAAAATTTAAGAAAGAAAGCAAGATTTCCAATTGAGAAGAGTAAGTTGACACAATAACTTTGCTGTGGGCATAATGTAATCAACTCTACCAACTAATGACAACACTAAACAATCCGATCCAAATTAACACTGCATTATTTATCGCAATAAATGCCACTGAAAGTAGAATTTTATAGATTCTTACATTTTTTCTTTCCCATAGGGACTGACATAGAGGTTAATTAGGCTAGAGGGAAGGGGAGGCAACTCTTTAAGAAGGTCGCAATGTAGCAAATCTAGAGCCCGAAGACTTGATAGCCAACGGATTTCTGATGGAAGGTTCGATATACGAGTACCCCGAAGCCTCAGTTCTCTAAGACGAAGTAATTTCCAAATGCCACTCGGAATGACTCCCCCTAAATTTCTACACCAGGAAGCATGTACTTCTTCTAGGTCTATTAAATCTCCAATGTAACGAGGAAATTCCCTTAAGAAACAAGAATCCATTTTTAGCACTCTCAGATACCATAATTTTTTAGTTGAATCGGGCAATTTCGAAATACCTGTACCTGAAATATCCAACTCTACTAATGAGTTGGCCAATTTGCCGATTGACTCTGGAAGCTCTCCTAGCCCACAACTCCTCAAAGACAATCGTTGAAGTCCCTTCAAGTCTCCAATGGAATAGGGGAGTTCAATAATTTTTGCATCATCCAAGGCCAGCACTGAAAGAGCTTTATGTTTAAAAACTGAACTAGGAACACGAACCAATGACATGCAGTTAGTGGCGCTAAAAATTTGCAGCTGAACCAATTTGCCTATCGACTCAGGAAGTTGTCGTACGGAAGTGCCATCGATCAGGAGCTCTCTCAAAGCATTCATCCCACCCATTTCCACTGGCAACATGCTAAGTATGGTGCAGAACTTCAAATTCAGGGTAACTAGGAGCTTCAAATCATTAATTGAAGGATCTAAATGAACCAATCGAGAACATTGCTCAAGAATTAGTATCTCCAATTTTGGGCAACAAGAGAAGGAAGGGGTAACTAATAAGTCCGCACAACCTGTAAGATTCAAGACTTTCAAACTCTCCATCTGCAAAACGATGGAAAAAATTCAAATGCCATAGAACACCGAACGTACTTAAGGGCAAACACAAGCACATCAACAAATACTTTATAAAATACCTGTTTTCCTTTCCAACATTCCCAGGATTCTGTAACCTTACTCCACGAAAGATCAAGAATAATTAGGTTTTCTAAATGAATGGCGATTGCTTTAAAATCTCGAGGGCACCCTTGCCAGTGAAGCCACCGAACGTTCAATGAGGGATCTGCAAATTTTCCACCAACACTAGCGCGATCTAAGCTGAGAAACGTCCTGTTGGGTGGGATCTCAAAACCTACCACTTCAGTGTTATCTTGGTCGGTTCCCTGCACGATGGATCACAAAAGTCAAGTAGAGAAACATGTGGAGGTCTTCAGACGATGAAACAATTACAATGGATTCCTAAACTCCCATAAGGCAAAGATAAAGGCTTCATCCATGAAACCTATTCAAAGAAAATCAAAAATCAAATTAAGGCCTAAATCCTACCCTTTTTCCCCGACATACCTTTTTCCCCTTGTTTGTGTCCTGGGCTATGGCAGGAATGTACAATCCAACACCTGTTACCGGATCATGGAAACCTTTGCAGATAATCTCCCTGGCGAGGCACCTTAGCAACCTGTGCATTCCTATTTTATTTTCTTCCATTTCTATTAGGGACATACAACGAAGGACCTCGATTTCATCACGAGGACAATCATTACCATGCCACATATATGAGGCAATCTTACAATCCACATCTGGGAGAAAACATGCAATATCAAGATACATCTGCTTTTGCACTCGATCTAATGCTTCATAAACAATGCTCAGAATCTTGTGGCAATCTTCCTGATACTGTTGTACAAGTTTTTTGAATCTATACCATTCTTCTAGTCCTTTACCATGCAAAAAAGAACCAAAAACTTTGATATGTAGTGGAAGTCCCTCCGCAGCCTTGACTATTTTGTTTGCAATTTCAACATATGGATTTTGTTTAAAACTCATTTCCATTGCATACTGCCAGAAAAGGTCGAAAGCTCGATTATCATCCATTGGATTGACATCATAAGTACGAGCCAACCCTCGATCAACAAAACCTTGAAGAATGCTTCTTTGTTTTGAGATGGCAATTATTCTACTTCCAGAACCAAACCAATCAAGCTTAGCTCCTACGAACTCCTTGAGAAGAGACCCCCTTTCCACATCGTCGAGAACAATAACGACTTTCATATTCCTAAATATTTCTTTAAAAAATCGTACTCCTTTGAAAGCGGAAGTAACCTCATACTCTCTTTTCAAAATATCAAAGATCAACTTGGTTTGAAGATACTGAACACCACCAGGTTGTTGCGTTGTTTCTTCAATCTCCGCAAGAAAACTGAAAGCGTCAAAGTGAATGGCTATTTGGTCATATACAATCTTGGCAAGAGTAGTCTTTCCAATGCCATCTCTCCCATGGATTCCAACAATTCGTACGTCATTTACTTCCAGTTCCAATAATTCCATTATTTTCGACTCTTGACTGTCTGCAAGCTCCTATAAAGGTACTTAAGTTAAGGAGAATGTTAGTTAAAAGAGAAGTGAAGAAATATACAGAGGAACTGTAAGTTCCAACTGATTACACCATTCTCTGAAACATGTGCTTTGAATGTGCCTGCCAATCAATCATGTGCCTTGCTAGTTGATATGTCGTAAATAAAGTTTAGCTGGTAGAGTAGATAGGTTGTAGATAACCTCCACTGAAGTTCCTCCAACACAATCATTCACTCCTTGCATCTCGTTTAAGCTAAAGATAAGACACTAAACGTGCTACCTCTACTATGAAAAAATCTAATAAGTAAATCTGGCTTATTAAGCATCAATAAGCCTAATCTAACTAACACACCCTGTTTCTTGTCCTTTGTAGTCGGAAAAGGAAGCACAAAATGGTGACTACTAGCCTTATCAGGGACAATCTCCGAGTCGCTGCCGTGATAAATTAAGTAGGAGTTCACCTTGGATCTCATCTAGATGTTCAAGATCTATAATGACTAAAATTTAATGCCAGAAAGAAGAAGAAAGCACAAACATAGTTTGAACAATCCCATCTCACACTGCTTCCCCCGTTAAAATGTTGATCATATTTCTAGAGTTTTCTAGGATAGACATGTGCTAGAAAATCTAATCCTTGGGTGGCTGTGAAAGTGTCTGGATTCCACTAAAGCTTGTGCAGAAGAATCCATAAAGAATCTCAATGCAACATGGCAGAGAGCTATTTGCCTTGTAAATCGGTTTACAAAGCTTTGGCGGACATCTGCAAAAATAGAAAGAACCGGAAAAATCTCTGCCTTGAGCAGTGATTTTCTAATGTTTAAGTCGATTGTAAGCCTATAAAAAGGCTTGCGTCATCCGAAACATATATTCTTAGGACCAAACAACTAAGCTCTCCTCCTTCCTTTTGCAATAACAATTAACTATTAAAAGCTTTTTTTCCCCTTGTTCCATTGTGCACCTTTGCGGTGAAAGTCCACTCTCGTACTCACATCTCTAGTTGTTTTTTTGCCACGTACCAACACACACGTACACACTTGGATATCAACAACAAAAATTAAGGTGGTATCATAGCCTCGTTTTGTTGGTATTGGGCATTTATCTTAACCGCCCTTTACTAAAATTACTCACTTAAATTTCCAACACCAAAACTACCTCACCACCCATTCCTAGTTTCGACAAAAATAAGTATGACTGTTGGTTAAAATAATTACTTTCCTGACGGCCTAAGATTTATGAGACATCATGGAGAAAATTGTTGATGTAGTGATCCAGTCATCACCAGCCATTCTACATAGTATACTGCTTAATTGAAAGGACTATATTAAAATTTCGTGCAAAATTTTGAAATGGCAAAATTGGAAAGTTTATGATTGAATTGATATTTGTACAATAAATTTATGACCAATTGGATAATTTTTCCCTTTTAGAAGTGCTATCGAGACACTTCTTATGCAACCAAATGAGGGTGTTGCAATTTTCAATATATTGATAGAACTTTGATATAAACATCAATGCTCAACAAATGCTTTGGGACAAGATCCATAAAAATTACAGGGGCTCTATTTATGGAGGATCGAGAGTCGAGAGACGCTACGAAACCTTAATTGTCTTATTTAACAGTCACCTAATACTGCTCATTATACTTCACCTCTAAAGCATGCAAACATGTGTCTAAATCTACTTAAATACATTTATTACCCCAATTTATTTAGCGTGTCTAGTTTAATTGTGTTATAAACAAGTCAAAAGACAACAACTCATTCACAACACGCTTCTTTCTTGTGTATAGACTGCTTGACCAATTCACGATACGAATTGAAACCAAGTTTGCTCCGAACACACTCACCCTGGTAACATGCACGCGTTGTGGAAATGGGTCAACCTTAGCGGTTGCATAAGGCTGTGGTGATAGGAAAGGGTGACTTCATTGTTTTAGAAGGCAATTATGGGATTTTGGATACTACGATAGAGTTGCTTTTCAAACGGTGCTTCCATAAGTAAACAATGTGGCCATTGCCACAAAATACAAAATAACATATAAAAAATTTCTACTAGTTTTTTGTAATTCAGTTTTGATGCATCAGTTCCCCGAAACAAATATAAGGTAGGAGGTATTCTCGAATCACTAATACTGCGAACTTAACAACTCCTTTGGCATCAGTTTTGTATAATATAAAGAATACTGCAGCTTCATATTTTGAATGGTGGTCTAAAACGACAATTACTACACATCCAAGTATTCTACACACATCGACCATCAAATCGTTAATCCAAGATATGATCTTTGGTCAAATTTACAAATGATGGTTATGAAGTGTAGCATTGCCCCTGTATTCTTTGTGGATTCTATTCTTGCAAAGAAAATTAGCAACGGAAAAATTTGAAGTATATGCAAGCTACTTCAGAGTTTGGACGATGACTTGCATTCTCTTGTAATGTCAGTTCCTGCATTTGCTTTCTTTTTTCTATTATCTTCTAAGTTTTCAACAACTGTATAATCATGCAAATTATTTCGTGGTGATTAGACTTTTTATCTATTTGATGTAAAACTCACTTAAGTTGAAACTAACTTCATCAACAGTTACAATCTTCAGGAGAGATTTCTCGAGAAGAGTGGAGAATACGAGCAAAGAAATATACCGAGGTCCTGTAAGATAACTTGTGATTATCACCAGTGGATAGATCTTCAGGCACACAAATGTGCTCTCCTATCAGCTTGCGCAAAATATTTGTAACTATGGATGTGATAAGTTTCCCTTCACTGCCACGGCAGAAAAAATCTCAGTTCCAAACCATTAACAGATGCAATCTAAGGACCTACCACCCCACGCACTACATAATGAAACGACAATTTGGATATGCTGAAAGATCAGTGATCCTTAGACTTTTTGGACAATTTTCTCTGATGTTAAGTAATTGTATGAATGTCGGATAATGCCACCGCAGCAAGTATGTAGTCTGACCAATGGATTATATCGTCACAGTTCACCATTGGGTGTAAATATTACTCAACCATGGGTTGCATTACAAAATGACGCGAGTCTTGTGGATGAATAGAATGAAATTTTAAAGATAGTTCACTGAGCCAAACTGAGATATGTTGTGTAAACGGGGTCAATTCGAGATAATAATTTGGCCTGAAAAAGAAATAAAAGGAAATTGAAAATTTTAACCACGTAAATTCCCACATCAATAATTTCCTCTTTTTTTCTCTATTTTAGTCCCCATGAAGCTTCGAAACAGGCTCAGTAACGATCATAAACCCAAGCAAGTGAACCAAACAATATAGAGTGCAGCAGAGTCGATCAATATTTGCATTTTCTGCTGGGAAAAGGTTTTTGAGTTTCCTTTTCTGATATTCTCAACACTACCTCGGTCGATTGAGAAAACACATCCAGAGAAACCTACTACGAGAGAAGAAGACAGATGTAATATACCTTTGATATGCGCTTCGTTCCCATCCAATGACATTACCAGTCTTTACAAGAGCATTCTGCCACCACGCGACTCGGTTAGGACACCATCTCCGCCTGTGCATGTTCAGGACTTCTCCGTACATTGATGTCAACTGCACATCACACCGTTCCACATCATAGAAAACGGGCAAGATCTCTTTCTTCCCACGTGAACGAGACGTCTGTTCTACAATGAGTGCGAGTGCGTCAAGGCACCGAGGGCTATGAGCGTATTTCACGGAAAAGATAGGTATGTAGATCCTGGACCTATAGAACAAAGGCGGAAGCTCTTTGGTAGTACGTAGGGTTCCGCAATCTTTGAAAACACGAATTCCGTAAGCTGTCAAGCAGCGGTAGAGGATACCAGCAAATCCAAAACTATCGTGTCCTCCGAAACTCAGGAACACATCACCCATTGATTCAGCCTCTACTTTTATCATATTTTGATTCCCCTTTGCTGGTTCAACTTGGACGATTCTTTGTTTTGTGCCAACGTGTTTAGCCGTACTTGATCCAACCCCTGAATCCATCATATCTTGCATCAGCCTCTCTAGTTCATCTTTGCTACTTTTCCCTTTACTTCAATCGAGCCTCACTGGTTCATCTTCACCTTTTTTCCGATTATCGCCAGCATATCCAGCCATACTTATTCAACCTCTTAACTTTATCGTATCTTGATTCAGCCTTGCTGGTTCATCTTCCGCCTCTTCTCTGTTTTCTGCCTGCGGATTCAGCCAGAGTTGATTCGGCCTTCACCTCAATCTCTCGTCGTCCAGTTTCCACTCTACCTGGGTTTTTAAAGAATAATCAAGTCAACCGGGCGGTCCTGGTTCGCCTTGCCAGTCTTTAAATCTTAGCTGTTAATTTAAGAGAAAGGAAGTTGCAAAAAGAAATAATTATCTACGAACATTCAAGAAAAATTACTCATTTTATTTCATTCTCAACTTACCGTTGTTGCAGAAATATTAAAATATACGATGATGATTACCCACTTACGAATTTTGGAGTGATGTAAGAATTACTGATGTAAATGACTAAGAGTGCTGAAGAAGTAATTTACAGCAAAATCAAGTTGGTCACGAACCCACCGAGCAAACAAGCTTCCTCTTAATTGGTGGAATACTCCTCCTTTGCCTTTATGGAATATATTATGTTCGGACATTAGTCCTTATTCATCTTGTAAGACTCCTTTTAAGTAAGAATAGACGGTGCTCTCTATTTCGACCAAAAAAAAAAAAATTGGTCACATTCCATCAAATGTTACAAGCGTTGAGAAATTCGAACTTACAAGACCCAGGAGCAAATCACTATACTGAAGATGATTACTAACTCGTCTGTACAAGGACTCAGAAAGATTATTAACATTGAGGAAGATTATCAAGTAAAGTTACTGTCACTTACCACAATTTGCGGTATTTCACTCTTCTATTGGTCGATTTCTGAGCGCTACAACTTTCTATTTATGAACTATATAGTTAAGTTATAGATCATTAAGGTAAATTACCAATTGTATGTAAAGACGAGCTACAATGACTATTATGAAATTACAATCCATGAAGTTAAATTACTATATGAAGTTGTGACAAACACTACGATGATTTCAAGTACATTACGACAAATTTTTCTTTTTTTTTAGGGGACCCTAGAAGCAGAAGCACCCCCAAACATTAGTATGTCGTCTCCAACCACATCCCAGAACTTTTTGTAAAATAGTGCTCGAAAGCCATTCAGCCTTGGTGATTTAATAGACCCCATTTGCTCGTTTTTGCTTATAAAACAAGCCGCGATAGACTATTATAAAAGCAAATAAGCCGCCATAGATTGTTATAAAAGCAAACTACCAAAGATTGACAATTTCATAATATTTATGAATTGGGCGACATGAGAATTAATAAAAACTTACCATTACCGAACAAAAAATATTTAAAATGATCAAAAGAGGTCTATGTTAGAGAAAAAATACGAAACTGGTAAGGAAACTTTAAAAGGAAAATAAAACCCTAGAAGGGCGGGATGTCCAAGTGTAACCACTCGATGGATGAATAGTATGCCAATGCTATCATTCGCTCACTTGCTCCACGGAAAATATAACTTGTTTGGAAGATGTTTTTTAGAAAATCATTCTCCAAGAAAATGATAATTTTTCTCCGTATTCGGCTGAAACTTAAAAATGAACTAGAAAATACTTTCTACCGTTCGATATAGAAAATTAAATTTGATTTTCCTCTGTAATTTAATAATTTTTTTTTATTTTCTTTTTAAAGAAATTGAATTTTTTATTTTTTATTTTTATTTTTCTTTCCACTTTTTATTTTTATCTTTTTCTTTTGCTCCTCCTTCTTCTTTGGTCTGTCTGTGACAATGCTCGCGTAAGGTCAAACCTACCGATTAAGCGAATTGCCAGCTTAAGCTCACCAATCTGGCGAGTGACAAGCCTGAGCTCGACCAAGGCCGGCAAGTGGCCTAGAAAGAAGGAAAAAAAAAAAGAGAGAGAAAAAGGAGGAGGCTAGCAAGGGTGTGACCTAAGAGAAAGTGAGCGATGTTTTCCTCTATTCAAAAAGCGGAAAACTTCTTCTAGTAAAAAATGTTTTTTTAGATCAATTTATTTTCTGGAAAACAAATGTCAGAAAATTTAGAAAATACCTCCCAAAAGAAATAGAGTCAAGTCAAAAGTCATTGGCCTTCTTTCGTAAAGATGCTCTTGGTTTGTCCACTCATTGTACGACACATGATAATGTGGCCCACCTGTTTTAAAGTCTCTCTCCACTCTTAATGCTGCTCTCTCTCTCTCTCTCTCTTACTCTCTCTCCTTCCACTCTCTCTCCCCTCTCTTCACGCTAGATGCTGAGCTCTCTCTCCCGACTCTCACCGGAGCCTCCGCTCTGCTCTCTCTAATATCTTCTCTTAAAATTGCCAAAAGAATCCAACATATCTATGCAGGGAACTCCAATATTGACACCGACGAATAACAATTATCAATAAGAAAACTTGAGAAATACCTATCAAATAGCATGAGGAAAAGCCCTAGCGGAGGCGTCAAAGATGCAACATTATGCTAGCAAACGAAGGGAAGAGGAGAGATTGAGGGCAAGGAGGAGGAAGACAATGGAATTGGAACAGAAAAAGGGAAACTTTGGAGTGGGAAAAGAATAATCTGGCAGATCGATCTCAGAGATTGAAGGTAAAGGAGGGAAATTTCTGGGGAAATCAATCGAGGGGCGAAGCTATCTTATAAGGTTTCTTGGGCAAGGAATTGGAGATTCTGCAGAAATAAAAAATAAAAAAATCAACCCCAAAGAGAGGGGGGGGAGGGGTGGTGGAGAGAGGGAAAGCAGACTTTAAAATAGGAGGGTTGTATTGATACGAGTCATAAGTGAACGGACGATCGCATGCATGACATGGCACTATAGTTATATGTATTATTTTCCTGCGAAATTTGAGAAAAAAGATAACATATTACAATGAGGTGTGGGACACGTAAATTAATAAAAATATCACCACGAAGATAAATTCTAGAAAATGACAAAAGAAGTCTATATCAGAAAATGGATGAATTATTTATGAATTGATAAGATATCAGTCATAAAAAAGAAAAGTAATTGAACAAAAATTACTACTACCCGAGAAATAATGTTTTAAAATGACCAAATGAAGTCTGCCTTAGATATTGGGTAAATTATTCTCTTCATTATTGCACTTTTGAAAACGAATATATTGCAACTTTATTTTTGGCAAGACACCTTATAAGATTGCCCTAAGGTACTTGAAGACTAAGCAAGCGAAGAACATGTCGACCTAGTGGTATCTTCCCTATTCAAGTCCTATCTAACTTGTCGAATCTTTTTACTTGGGTTGGGTTGAATTAGCTATGGAACTCATCTCACTGAGTTAGAAGTCCTAAAAACTTATTGAAACTACTTACATGCATCTTAAGCGGGGGTCAAGTTCCCTGCCGGAGTTGGCGGTGATTGCCACTGCCCAGGCACTCCTTTTTTGTTTTTTGCCCTTGTAATTTTTAATTTCAAAAACTATATTAGCTGATCTCTTTTTAAAACTTCTCTTTTTAAATTTTCTTTTCCTCTTGTATTTGTATTTTCTTAGGGTGCTAACTAACCCTTATTTGGTTTGGTCGATTTCCGTCAATATTACACTCATCAAAATGAGATTACGAGAAATAACATGTTTATATACAAATGAGAGTTTTTATTGCACATCAATTGGTCTACTGCAAATGAGAAAATACTTATCTTTAGTATATATTTTAGTGAACTTTACTTGGAGTAATGGTAATCTGATCGACAGTTTTAAAAATGGACGGTAAAGCTTGATTGTAATATATTCGAGTGATGTCTTTTCTATTGCTTATTGGAGTACCCTTACTCGAAGTCAAGATCCGTAGCTTCGGTCTGTAAGCTTCTTATACCGGAGCAGGTCTGTTAGCTTCTTCTCCTCCACGAGTGATCTCCCAGTTGTCCCCTGTCCTAAGAAAGATCGGTCTTTGAACCTTCTCTCGAGCTTCTCACTCATGGACGTCCGCAATGACCACTCGTCGCTTCCATCTACTAGATGGCCGAATGTTAGCCGCCACCAAGTCTTTCTCAGTTTCCGAGGAGGAGATGTTCGGAGGGGCTTCATTGAATTTCTCTACAACGGCCTCGCTGATGCAGGGATCAGTGCATTTAAAGATGATTATGGGATCAAGATCGGAGAAGAGATCATGCCTAAGATCTTACAAGCGATCAGGCGCACACAGATATGCATTCCTGTCTTCTCCAAAGATTTCGCTTCCAGTAAGAGTTGTCTGATGGAGGTGGCGGAAATGGTGGCGTGTGACAGGACAATCATGCCCATTTTCTATGACGTCAGCCCTGAAGTCGTCGGCAAACAGCAGGAGAATTATCAGCAGTCCTTCAGCAACCATGCAGCCAAGAGGGTGACGTCAACGACTCTAAACAACTGGAAGAGGGCTCTGCAGATTGTTTCAGGAAAACGAGGTTGGGAATTGGAGAAATTCCAGCACGGGTAAAACGAAATTTAGATTTCTATGCTTCTTATGACTTCTCCAACACTAGTGATCTACTATGAAATTAGATAAAGCGAAACGTCAATGCATCTTTTCTTTTGGCGGGTGTATTATATGACCGGTTGTCCCTTTTCACATCTTACCGTTTCCTTCTTTTCCCGTCTGGCAGGGAGCATGAACTTATAAACGAGGTTGTTTCCGAGGTCCGCCAGCTGTTGAAGGAGGATGATTTAGATGTGCCAGAAAATTTAGTAGGGATGGATCACTATGTGCGAGAGATGATGAAAAAACTCGGCGTTCTCTATGAAAATGACCAAGTGGTTGAACGGCAAATGCTGACGGGAAAACGTGTGGTTGAGATATCGGGCCTTCCAGGAATTGGTAAGTCGATTTTTGCCACGGTTGTCTACAACAAAATCCATCATCTCTTTGAGGGTAAGAGCTTCCTTAAAGATATCCATGTAGAGGTCGAGCAAAGGAGAATCCTGTCTCTCCAAGAAGATTTAATTAGTGATCTTCAAAGGAAAAGATGTACACTCAGATCTCCTGCTGAAGGTAACAAATTTATCCGGTACAAATTTACAAATCTGAGGGTTCTCATAATCCTAGACGATGTTAGTGATTTTAAACAAATCGATTCATTAGCTGGAGATCCAAGTTGGTTCGGTCCAGGAAGCAGAATCATCGTGATTTCTAAGAGACGCAATCTTGTTGATGAGTATAATTGGGCACCGATTGAAACTGCTGATCTAAGCATGCTTGGTCATGGAAGCCAGAGGATTGTCACCTCCAGCAGAAGCAGTCCTGTTAACATATGGGATGACTCCCTCATTGAAAAATTCGAGCTAAAGCGAATTAATGATGTCCATGCTTTTCAAATGTTCTGTATGTATGCTCTTAAAGGAGGACCTCTTCGAGAGGAAATCTCCTCTGTGGCACGGGACATTAGTTTGGCTGCCGAAGGGCTTCCTTTCCTTATTAAGATTGTTGGTTCATCTTTATATGGAAAGCCCATAACGTTTTGGAAGGAGGCATTGGATCGATTGAAGCAAGAGACTTTCTCTAAGGAAGTCAAACGAGTTCTGAAGCCAAGATATGAAGCTTTAGAGTACAGTGCCCAACAGATTTTTCTTGATATAGCGTGTTTTTTTATGCGAAAAGACAAGACAATATCCTCTTACCTGTGGGAAGCTTGTAAATACCATCCTACTACACGGATTGCGGAGCTTCAAGACAAGTCTTTGGTAACAACCATAGACAATAATGAATTTTGGATGCATAATCAAGTAAAATTCCTCGGGAGGGAGCTTGTCAAGGACGAAAATCCAAGTAAACCTTCCGAGCGTAGTAGGCTTTGGAATCAGGAGGATATTGGACGAGTACTGAATGAAGATAAGGTAAATTTTGAAGACAAGAAAGTCTCTCTTCTAGTTTGAATTAGAGTACTTATTTTGAATACTTTTCTATATCCAAAGACGATTGTGATGCGCTTCTATTTCACTTTGTCCGTTTACCATTTTTTCTTGATTGGCAGGTCGCTACGGTAGAAGCCCTCATTGCCTCGTTCGACAACCCCCGTTTATTTGGTAAACGTAGATTTTTCCATAATTTCTCAAATCTTAGGTATCTTGAAATGAACTGCCCTATTCTTAAGGGACATAGGCAGACTGCAAGGAACTTCAGAGAGGATCTTTTCCTTCCATGGTTAAAGTGGCTTGAATGGCAAAGGTGCCTCAATATCTCCATTCTACTTGCTTTAGATCTATCCAACTTGGTCTATCTTAATCTGTCTGGGAGTTCCTCCACAAATTGGCGGTGTTGGAAGCAAATTATAAAGGTATGACGTTTAAGAATAGCTTGAAGTTTATCATTTTTGTCATCCTGTTTAAGAATAGCTTGAAGTAAACAAGGCGTTTACATTCGCTTGTTTTGCAGAAGGCCAAAAACTTGAAAGTTTTGATCCTAAAAGATTGTCGTTGGCTACGTAAATCTCCAGTTTCCCATGCTCCTGTAAACTTAGAGAGACTAAACCTGGAACGTTGTTCTATGTTACCTCCGCTTGTTATGAGGTCCATTAGCAAGCTAAGGAACTTAGTTTCTTTGGATATCAAGTCCTGCAGCTTCGTGAAAGAGATGCCAGAAGGTATATGTTACTTGGAAACTCTAAAAGAGCTTTATATCGATGGAACTGCCATAAGAGCCATCGATATCCCTGAGGGTTCGTATGGGAAGCTTGAAACTCTGAGTGCTTGCAACAGTAAAATCTTGTCTCTACCCGATAGAATTGGCAACTTGAAATCTCTTTCGTACCTAGCTTTGGACGACACTGAACTTAGTGAGCTCCCATATTCCATCGGCTTTCTGGAGAATCTTCTGACACTATCTCTCAGAAATTGCAAGAGCCTGTGGAAACTGCCAGATTCCATCGGGAAACTCAAGGAGCTGCAACTCATGGATCTTTCGTACACGTTAGTTAATGAACTACCTTGGTCTGTCGAGGATTTGAGAAACTTGAAAGTATTAAAGATGGTTCACACTTTTCTTAGAGAATTTCCTGGAGGCATTAAGAATCTAGAGAGTTTAGAAGAGATAGATTTCTCAGACTGCAGAAATTTGAAAGGGGAATGCAACATTATGGGATTACCGTCTTTGCGGGCCTTACTTATACAAAATACTGATATTTCTGAGCTGATTGTGATGGATCATCTATACCCTAATCTCCAAAACCTCAAACGAGATGGCAAAGTTCACATCTCCACAATTGGAACTACAAAAGGAGCACAGCATGGGATCAACGGACGTGAGGCTACGACACTGCTCCAGGCAAACGGACACGCATTGGCATGCAGATGATGATCGGTGACCGAACCAAGGTGGCGGTCAGACAAAAGCAAGAAAGTTCCCGGGGGACAGGGTTTGGCTAAAGAGCAAGAGTTTGCGCCCGTGTCTCTTTAATTCTAATTTTGTAACTGATCAAGCATGTCAACTGATCTTCCTGCAATAAAGGCCATTAGAGGCCTAACCGAATTCCAATTTTCGCTTCTATTCTGAATTTCCAATCTCCATTTCTTTCGTTTTCTTGGCCATCACGCTCACTCACTTTTTATTGTCTATTATGCTTGTCAATTTCCCGCAATTTTGTGCGCACGTTCTAATGATTATGCATCGCATAAGCATTGCCACTAGATCCTGTTCTCCAATATGCCGAAGTCTACTGTCGAATTGACGATTGTTTATGATTTTCCAATATCAGTAATTTGACCGTGAAAAGTTTGCTTGCCGAGTTGGAATTGTTCAGGTCAAGAATATGGTCAATAGTAGAGAATGAAATCTTGCTATTACTCCTTTCTTAGCAATTTTAAAACTAAAACAAAAATTTGATTATGCATTCGACCATCTAAAAGAAATTCTTCGAAGGTTTAATATGTTTATGGATGTTGTCGCACCTATATTACCAAAAATTGGAAGTGATTGCTTTTTCAAATAAAATTGAAAATGATTATTGCTTGGTTCTCTTAATAATTGATTTAATTTAACTAGTATGAAAACTATATATGTAATAATTTAACTATAGTCAACGTACACCGTGCCATTCAAAAGAATATCTCACATGAAAAATTGTGCTTACATGCACAATTGAAAAGAGAAAACTTTCTGGTTGTGACAAAGTATTGTGATCAATCTAACTAACAAAATATTAGTGTATTTTATTTTCAAGATTTATAACGCAATGTCCTTAATGACGCTTATAATCAATAAAAATATCTAGTATATGATTTATATGCTGACTTTTTAGACATTTTTAATATTTGTTAACAAGATTTTTTAGGATTATATCTTGTGATATTATGACTCACATATATGTATGATATATTATCGTCATCTAGGTATCGGATCCTCAAACATCAGTTGTTAAATCATGTCTCGAGCTTATGTCGTGTACAACACCCATATCCGTTGGAAGATTTTAATTCCTTCAAACTCTGATGTTGCCTTATGAATAATTATCTTGGATTATAGTGGATATGTATAAGCCCAAGGTTCAGCACAAGATATTCGTTAGTTACTTCTTTTATCCAAGTTTGAATAATTGACCAAGAAGTGGACGTCTCTTCCTTGTTCATTATAAAAGTCAGCACAAGAAAGACAAAAAGAAAAGTGCAGCTCTTGTTTAAGCTGAACAGTGGACTCCAAGAAGGATTAACAACGAGCCGAACAGACGACACTTTCTTGGAAGCACGAAAGAGTTTGCTCTTTGGCCACGCCCAGGAAGCAAGACACGCAGAAATTAATTTGTGTTGTGAGTTTTACGTCCACTTGAGTTGTTTATTTATAAATATTGTGTGTTTGGATTTAATCTAAATATGTGAAACACTCAAGCTTTTGAGTGATTGTAATTTTGACTCTCTGATTATTAATAGAGTATTTGCTACTACTCTCCCCATGGAGTAGGTACGAATACTTGTACCAAACTACGTAAATTTACAATGTCCTTTAGTGTTCCTAGTATATTTCTCTAATAATTTCACATTACTTAATTACAAGATGCTGTCAATTTCGACATTAATTTTACAACACTAGTTAGAAAAGAAATGTATTTTAAAAGAAAATTTTGATCAACTAAGGATCCATTTGTTTCACAAAAAATGAAAAAAATGTGGAAAATATTTTCCTTAAAATGATCACTTATATCGCTTGCAATAATTAGTTAATAAAAAATATATTCATTATTAACACGAAATTATATTTAAACATTCTTGTGGACAACGGAAAGAAATTCTTTCATTCATTTTTTGGGAGGCATCACACAAACTGATTGGTCTATATCGGCCTATGGGATTCTGATAATTGAATCATAGGAATAAACCACGTGCATCTCTGCCAAATCTGACAGAATTCGTCTTGTTTGAAAAGCCACACGTTCCACGTTGACCATGTCATCTCCAACCACACCCCGGAATGTCAGGAAGAAAACTACGTTTGGGAGGCGTGGAAGACGAAGATGCTGACACTGGCACGTGCATGCATGAAAGGAAGATGACGCAGTGCGAGCCATGGGATTATGATAATTGAACCACTGGAGTAAGAACCACATGCATTTGCGCCAAAAATTTGATGGACTTTGTCTTTGTTTGAAAAACCGCACGTCCCATGTCAACCATGTCATCTTCAACCCCATCCCAATGTGTCGGAAAAAAAAAAAAAAAAACTACGTTTGCAAGGCACGAAAGGTGCTGATTTTTGCGCGCACATGCACATGAGGAAGCAACGAAATGAGAGCCGCGAACTCTCCTCCCAAACATCCCTCTTTCCTAAAGGGATTAATATTCTGAAAAACTCCAAATTAGTACACATGTGATAAATTTACCCAAAACTATTTTTTTAACCACAAAAAACCCCCAAACTGGTATACCTTTAACAAATTTACCATCTGTTAGTTTTCGTTAAATTTTATTGTCAAATAATTAAGTTAAATGACACATGGCAATTGACTGGTATACCAATTTGAGATTTTACGTATATTTGTCACACTTTACAATTTTTTTGATTTTTTATGATATTAATTCAATTTAGCGAATGGTATATTTGTCACAAATTTACCAATTTTGGGTTTTTTGCGTTCGAATAAATTAGTTTGGAGTAAAATTGTCATAAATGTATCGGTTTAAGGTTTTTATGGTCAGTTGAGGTAAATTTGTTACAGATATACCAGTTTGGGGTTTTTCATGGTCAAAAAAATAGTTTTGGGTAAATTTGTCACAATTATACCAGTTTGGGGTTTTTCAGGGTATTAACCCATTTCCCAAAGATGTTATTTGTCCCCCACCTCCTTAAGGTTCTCGCCAATCTCAAGAAAAACATGAATATAATTTTACGAGGCTCGCAGAACAATAATTAATATAAAAAAATTCACCATCACCTAATAAAAATAATTAAAATGACCAAAAGAAGTCTTTGTAGGGTGGGTGAATTTGTATAGAAATTGATAAAATATTGGTCATACAAAAAGAAAAATAATTAAAAAGTTATTACTACCGAAGAAAAATGTTTATAAATGACCAGATGCGATGTGAGAGATTAGGTCAACCACTTAAAAAAAATAAAAAATCTTGCACTTCTGAAAGCCACCACTTTGCGGCATTATCATATGCTAGGCATCTTATAGGATTGTCCGAGTACTTAAAGATGGGACAAGCCAAGAACATGCGATCCCAATGGTAACTCCATGGTTCAAGTTTTCTCGGAGGTTTTGCACTGTGTTATTTAGGTTGGATTGGATTGGATTCGGCTAAGCTAGGTGAGGGACTCATCTAAGTTAGAAATATGAAAACTTATTCCAACTATTTATATGCTTGTGCACTCCATTTTGGCCCTTAAGTAAATTATATTGCAAAGTGATACGTTTTAGCTATATTATGCAAAATTCTTCTAATTAGAATTCAATTTATTTAAAGGCACATATTGTGATTAAAGGCCAGCTTGATGTGCAAATATATTTGGCTTACTAAATTGTCCAAAAATATAGCACTATATGGACATGGAGATCTTGATTCTAAGTCCATTATAATGGGATCTTTCCTATGTTACCATAAGAAGATTGAGAAAATTGGTTAATGAGCATGAATTTGGCAATGAATCCATATAGATAATTTTGTCTATGAAATGATTACTATAGATTATAGTACGCCCTTGTATTGTTTTTCAAATTATAGTTCTTGGAGAGTGTCATAACCCAATCTTTCATTTTATTTGGAACCTAGAGGACTATATCTAGGTCCAAATTTTAGAACCACTTTCGAATAAGTTCTTTCTTGAAAGGGAAAAGGCCACCAAAAGTCACAAACTTTGCTCACCGTGACGTATTTATCTTAATTTTTTTATGACATAAAAAATCCTAAATTCGTACCCGTGTAACACATTCACCCTAAACTTTTATCTGTGTGACACATTTATCCCAAGCTTCATTTCTGTGATACCAAAAACACCAAACTTTTTGTGTGACATCAAATTTTTATGGTAAATGTGTCATATGGATATAATTTTAGGATTTTTAGTGTCACAATAAGAAGTTTGAAGTAAATATGCTACAATGTACAAGTTTAGGTTAAATGTGCCGCCTAGATATAAGAAAAATTTTTAGGTTAAATGTGTCACACTATACAAGTTTGGAGTAAATGTGTCACATAAGTACAAGTTTGAGATTTTTAGTATCACATAAAAAAAAAAGCTTGGTATAAAAATACCCCAATAATCAAAATTTGAGATTTTTTGTGGCTTTTACCCTCAGCATTCATAGACCTAGATGGACACGACGCCTAAGTCTGACCATCGATGATTGATGCATAATGCCAAGGCCAAGCCAATAGGTTTTGACCGGCATCATTGACTTACATCATCCACCCTATTTAGGAGTGGCATGCACATGCATAGGAGGAAGAAGGCGAAGTGAGAGCCACATGGTCTCCTCACCACCCTACTTGGCCGTCTACCTCTCCCCCCCCCCCTCGGTGATAGACATGATATCCAAGTTTGACCACCAATGATGGATGCATAATTCCAAGGCCAAGCCAACAAGCCTTAACCGGCATCATTGACTTACTCCCTCCACCCTATTTGGGAGTGGCACACAAATGCATAGGAGGAACAAAATGAAGTGAGAGCCACGTGTTCTTCTCACCACCCTCCCCAGCCGTCCCCTTTAAATAGACACGATGTCTAAGTTTGACCATTGATGATGGATGCATAATGCCAAGGCCAAGCCAACAAGGTTTGACCAACATCATTGACTTACTCCCTCCACCCTATTTGGGAGTGGCACGCACATGCATAAGAGGAAGAAGACGAAATAAGAGCCACATGATCTCCTCACCACCCTCCCAAGTCGCCCACCTCCCCCCAAGATGGACATGATGTCTAAGTTTGACCATCAATTATGGATGCATAATGCCAAGGCTAGACCAATAGGTTTTGACCGGTATCATTGACTTACTCCCTCCACTCTATGTGGGAGTGGCATACACATGCACAGGAGGAAAAAGATGAAGTGAGAGCCACGTGGTCTCCTCACCACCCTCATTGGCTTGCACCATTGACTTGCACCATCCACCCTAATTGGGAGTGGCATGCACATGCATAGGAGGAAGAAGTCGAAGTGAGAGCCACATGGTCTCCTCACCACCCTCCCGGGCCGTCTGCCTCTCCCCCCCTCCCCCCCCCCTCCGGCCTTGCGACAAACACGATATTCAAGTTTGACCACCAATGATGGATGCATAATTCCAAGGCCAAGCCAACAAGCTTTAACCGGCATCATTGACTTACTCCATCCACCCTATGTGAGAGTGGCACACACATGCACAGGAGGAAGAAAATGAAGTGAGAGCCACGTATTCTCCTCGCCACCCTCCCCGGCCGTCCCCTTTAAATAAACTCGATGTCCAAGTTTGACCATTGATGATAGATGCATAATGCCAATGCCAGATCAATAGGTTTTGACTGGCATCATTGACTTACTCCCTCCACTTTATGTGGGAGTGGCACATACATGCACATGAAGAAGAAGGCGAAGTGAGAGCCACATGGTCTCCTCACCACCCTCCCGGGCCGTCCGCCTCTCCCCCCCCCCCGGCCCTGCGACAAACACGATATTCAAGTTTGACCACCAATGATGGATGCATAATTCCAAGGCCAAGCCAACAAGCTTTAACCGGCATCATTGACTTACTCCATCCACCCTATGTGAGAGTGGCACACACATGCACAAGAGGAAGAAAATGAAGTGAGAGCCACGTATTCTCCTCGCCACCCTCCTCGGCCGTCCCCTTTAAATAGACACGATGTCCAAGTTTGACCATTGATGATATATGCATAATGCCAAGGCTAGACCAATAGGTTTTGACCGGCATCATTGACTTACTCCCTCCACTTTATGTGGGAGTGGCACATACATGCACAGGGAGAAGAAGATGAAGTGAGAGCCACATGGTCTCCTCACCACCCTCTTTAGCTTGCACCATTGACTTGCACCATCCACCCTATTTGGGAGTGGCATGCACATGTATAGGAGGAAGAAGGTGAAGTGAGAGCCACATGGTCTCCTCACCACCGTTTCCCTCTCTCCCCACCCCCCACCCTCCCGCGACAGACACGATATCCAAGTTTGAGCACCAATGATAGATGCATAATTCCAAGGCCAAGCCAACGAGTTTTAACCGGCATCATTGACTTACTCCCTCCATCCTATTTGGTAGTGGCACACACATGCACAGGAGGAAGAAAATGAAGTGAGAGCCACGTGGTCTACTCATCACCCTCCCCGGCCAATTGCCCCCTCCCCCTAGAGGAACACAATATCCAAGTTTGACCATCAATGATAGATGCATAATTCCAAGGCCAAGCCAATAGGATTTGACAAGTATCATTAACTTACTCTCTCCACCCTGTTTGGGAGTGACACGCACATGCATAAGAGGAAGAAGACAAAGTGAGAGCCACATAGTCTTCTCACCACCCTCCCCAATCGGCCCCCTCCCCAAATGGACAAGATGTCCAAGTCTAACCATCAATGACAAATGCATAATGCCAAGGCCAAACCAACACGCTTTGACCAGCATCATTGACTTACTCCCTCCACCCTATTTGGGAGTGGCATGCACATCGATGATGGATGCATAATGCGAAAGCCAAGCCAATAGGCTTTGACAGGCATTATTGACTTACTCCTTCCACCTAGTTTAGGAGTGGCACGCACATGCACAGGAGGAAGAAGACAAAGTGAGAGCCACGTGGTCTCCTCATCACCCTCCCCAGCCGGTTGCCCCCTCCCCCTAAGGGGACACAATGTCCAAGTTTGACCATCGATGATAGATGCATAATGCCAAGACCAAGCCAATAGGATTTGACGAGTATCATTGACTTACTCTCTCCACTCTATTTGGGAGTGACGCGCACATGCATGGGAGGAATAAGACGAAGTGAGAGCCACGTGGTCTTCTCACCACCCTCCCCGGCCGGCCCCCTCTCCAAATGGACAAGATGTCCAAGTCTAACCATCAATGATGGATGCATAATGCCAAGGCCAAACCAATACGCTTTGACCGGCATCATTGACTTACTCCCTCCACCCTATTTGGGAGTGGCACGCACATCGATGACGGATGCATAATGCGAAAGCCAAACTAATAGGCTTTGATAGGCATCATTGACTTACTCCTTCCACCCAGTTTAGGAGTGGCATGCACATGCACAAGAGGAAGAAGACGAAGTGAGAGCCACGTGGTCTCCTCATCACCCTCCTCGGCCGGCTGCCCCCTCCCCTTAGAGGGACATAATGTCCAAGTTTGACCATCGATGATGGATGTATAATGCCAAGATCAAGCCAATAGGATTTGACGAGTATTATTGATTTACTCTCTCCACCCTATTTGGGAGTGACGTGCACATGCATGGGAGGAAGAAGACGGAGTGAGAGCGACGTGGTCTTCTCACCACCCTCCCCGGCCGGCCCCCTCCCCAGATGGACAGGATGTCCAAGTCTAACCATCAATGATGGATGCATAATGCCAAGGCCAAACCAATACGCTTTGACCGGCATCATTGACTTACTCCCTCCACCCTATTTGGGAGTGGCACGCACATCGATGACGGATGCATAATGCGAAAGCTAAACCAATAGGCTTTGATAGGCATCATTGACTTACTCCTTCCACCTAGTTTAGGAGTGGCATGCACATGCACAAGATGAAGAAGACGAAGTGAGAGCCACGTGGTCTCCTCATCACCCTCCTCGGCCGGCTGCCCCCTCGCCTTAGAGGGACATAATGTCCAAGTTTGACCATCGATGATGGATGTATAATGCCAAGACCAAGCCAATAGGATTTGACGAGTATTATTGATTTACTCTCTCCACCCTATTTAGGAGTGACGTGCACATGCATGGGAGGAAGAAGACGGAGTGAGAGCGACGTGGTCTTCTCACCACCCTCCCCGGCCGGCCCCCTCCCCAGATGGACAGGATGTCCAAGTCTAACCATCAATGATGGATGCATAATGCCAAGGCCAAACCAATACGCTTTGACCGGCATCATTGACTTACTCCCTCCACCCTATTTGGGAGTGACACGCACATCGATGACGGATGCATAATGCGAAAGCCAAACCAATAGGCTTTGATAGGCATCATTGACTTACTCCTTCCACCCAGTTTAGGAGTGGCATGCACATGCACAAGAGGAAGAAGACGAAGTGAGAGCCACGTGGTCTCCTCATCACCCTCCTCGGCCGGCTGCCCCCTCCCCTTAGAGGGTCATAATGTCCAAGTTTGACCATCGATGATGGATGTATAATGCCAAGACCAAGCCAATAGGATTTGACGAGTATTATTGATTTACTCTCTCCACCCTATTTGGGAGTGACGTGCACATGCATGGGAGGAAGAAGACGGAGTGAGAGCAACGTGGTCTTCTCACTACCCTCCCCGGCCGGCCCCCTCCCCAGATGGACAAGATGTCAAAGTCTAACCATCAATGATGGATGCATAATGCCAAGGCCAAACCAACATGCTTTGACCGGCATCATTGACTTGCTCCCTCCATCCTATTTGAGAGTGGCGCGCACATCCACATGAAGAAGAAGATGAAGTGAGAGCCACGTGGTCTCCTCACCACTCCCCGGCCACCTACCTCCCCCCTCCAGATGGACATGATAACTAAGTTTGACCATCAATGATGGATGAATAATACCAAGACAAAGTCAACAAGCTTTGATTGACATCATTGACTTATTCCCTCCACCTTGTTTGGGAGTGGCACGCACATGCACATGAGGAAGAAGACTAAGTGAGATCCATGTGGTCTCCTCACCACCCTCCCCGGCTACCGCTCCCCCCCACCCCCCTTTTGCCAAATGGACATAATGTCTAAGTTTGATCATCGATGATGAATGCATAATGCTAAGGCCAAGCCAATAGGTTTTAACCGGCATCGTTGACTTAGTCCCTCCTCCCCGTTTGAGAGTGGTATGCACATGCACAAGAGGAAGAAAACGAAGTGAGAGCCACGGCGTCTCCTCACCACGCTTCCTGGCTGCCCCGTCCCCCCAACCAAAAAAAAAAAACAACCTTACCTTTCCTCTTTCCCGAAGATGCTCTCTTGTCCCACTATTTCCCATATCTGATTGGTTCTAGCAAATAAAAAAATGATGAACATATTTTTATGACATGGGACACACGAATTAATAAAAATTCCACCATTACGGCAGATAAATTATTTGAAATGACCAGAAAAACTCTACATCGGAAAATGGGATAAATTATTTGAAATGACTAGAAAAAGTCTACATCAAAAAATGGGTGAATTGTTTTATGAATTGATTACAAAATGACCACTACCAAAGAAAAAAATGTTTAGAAATGACAAAAAAAGTCTGCCTCAAAGATTTGGTAAAATTATTCTCTTCATTATTGCACTTTTTGAAAGCCATTATTTTGCGGCATCATCTTAGGCAAGACGCCTTACGAGAGTGCCCCACACTCCCCGGAGAAGAAATGGGCCAAGAACATGTTGACCTCGTGGTGTCTTCTCGGTTCAAGTCCTCTTAGCAGGTTTTAAATCATTTTACTTGGGTTGGGTTGGGTTGGGTTGGGTTGGAATGGGCTGGGCTAGGTAACGGACTCATCTCATCTAACGAATAAACGATAATTTAAGCAAGAAGCACAAATACCGTGCACTCCGCATGGGGCTCTCAAGTAAACCATTACGTGAATGTTGTTGCACTTAAATAACCAAAAAGTGGCAATTTGCTTTTGCAAATAAACTTCAAAATAATCGTTACTTGTTTTCTCTCAAAAACTATATACATAATTATCTAATTATAGGTAGGTATGCCTTAGGTCAACCAAAAGTATTTCATGTACGAAAGTTTGAGTTTACACACAAAATAGAGAAGGGATTTTCTGACAGTAATATTATGGTCGATTTAACTAACAAGAGTATAGTGTATTCAATTTTCAAAATTTTAAACGCATTTCCCTCAATGTGCTAGGCAAAAAACTTATCTTATCCAGTGAATCAACAGGATAATTTAAGCCATATACTTTTTCCAACTATTTACATGCTCGTACGCTTCGTGTATGGCTCTTAGTAAATTATGTTTTGAAGTGAAATACATAAGTTAAATCATGCAAAATTCTTCTCATTAGCAGCGTATTCATGTTATTTAATACGTTGTGGTCAAAAGACAATTGGATGTTCAGATTTTTTAGTTAGCAATAATTTTGAAAATCATATGCGTTGCATGTACATGGAGATCTTGATTCTAAGTTCATTATAATGTGGCTTTTCCTTATATTACCAGAAGAAGATTAAGAAAATCAGTAAACTAGCACAAATTTGGCCATGAATAAGTACACTTTATTTTGTCCGTGAAATGCTTCCTGCCAATAATAGTATGTTTTTGTATTTTTTTTTTTCTCAACTTATAGTTCTTGGAAGAGTACCACCACGCTAGCTTTCATTTGACCCAGAACTTAGTGGGCATTATATCTAGGTTCAAAGCTTAGAACTGGTGTCAAGCAAATTTCAGAGGAGTAAATAGCCATTCTTTTGAAATGATAGCGCAAGTAATCCTTGCACTCTCAATACCAATTCCTCCCTTATTTTCATTAGATTAAGAATAATCAATTGGACCGTCTACAGAAACCAATTTTCTCATGGACACGACCTCAGTTTGGCCGTTAGATGGGTTTCGTAACTAGGGATCTCTGCACTACCATTTGATTCAAAATTTTCTAAGGCGAATGCTGCTGAAGATTTGTTTGACACGACTGCGGCTCATTGAGGAACCGCGAGTCATGGAGAATAAGGCCATTTGAGCTTCACAGTGGACCCAATGGCAGTATGCGCCAGGTCTAATCTTGATATCCTTGGCTCCTCATCAACCTAATCTTTCCTCTAAATACATATGTTGGTACAGATAGCTCGCTAGTCTTCATACTCGGTCTCTTCCGATGATGAACGCCCGGACAAGATAGAACTACCAAAGCACTTTCTTCCAGCAGGATTAAAAAAAAACTCCATTCCGCCAAAAGTGGCACGTCGATAATTTTTAAAACGGAGTCGCCACTAATCAATTTGGGGTGAGTTGATTAGAAACCCATGCAAAGTATTGGGAGAAATACTCGCTCCTGCGCAACTAGAGAAATTAAGATCGGGGACTTGATTACACTAGTTAATCACTAATGCCCTTTCGGTACCTAATCTTGTTTAAACCCTAAGGCTTTTTGGATGTTTTAGGGATTTTCTATGCATTCTTGGGAGGAAAAAACATTTTTGAGCCATTTTCTAATTTTTTGGACATAAAAGGGAATTTTTGGATTTTTTTTGGTATTTTTTGGAAAAATACAAGCCTTTTTGGCTTTTTCTGGATTTTTGGCATTTTTTGGAAAATATGGAATGTATTTGATTTTTTTGATTTTTTTTCGAAAAATAAAATATTTTTAAATATTTTTTGGTTTTTTTTGGAAATTAAAATATTTTATAATATTTTTTTGGAAAATAAATTATATTTTTTTGATTTTTTTGGAAAATAAATTATTTATTTAATATTTATTTATAAAAAAACCAAAATGCGCACGGGCCCGATTTTTTTTTTTTAATAAAAACGACGCTGCGTCGTTTTTTGGGTGGACCGGTTCCCCCAACCCGGGTCCGACCTAACGACCCTAGTCGCGACCCGGAAAAAATCGGGAACCCTAAGGGTTCCCGATTCGCGGCGCTGAGGAGGAGGGATGGATCGACGCGGCGATGGTGGCGGCGACGGTGGTGACATTGAGGGGGGGGGGATGGCGACGGCGGTGGCAGCAACTTGGCAACGGCGCGACGACGGTGCGGCGACGGCAGAGGGCGCGACGCGCCTTTCCCTTCAACTTCCCTCTTTCTCTCTCTACCCTCTCCTCCGGCGAGGCTTGGATCCACGGCCGCGCGTCCTCGGACCCCTCTGAAGTCTCTCAGTGGGGAACCCGAAGTGTGCAGCTCTAGATCGGCCTCTCTCTCTCTCTCTCTCTCTCTCTCTCGATCCGTGCCCCCTTTGGCCTTCGTCAAGGGCCTATTTATAGGCCGAGGGGCGATCGACCGACGGAGCTTGGACCGTCGGTCTCCACGACCCTCGCCGGCCGAACTGGCGTCCCATCCGACGCCAGCTGCCTCTGCGCGTCCCCATCCGGCGCCAATCGCCTCTGCTCCACGTGTGTCGCTGCCCGTCCGCCCATCTAGCATCGCGCTCTCTGCACGTGTGCTGCAGAGGCGGACGGAGGAAGAAGATGACCCAAAGGGGGCCGGGCTGGAGGAGGATGGGCCGCAGGGGCCCATGCGGAGGGGGGATGGGCTGCTTTTTGTTTTATTTTTGCTTTTGTTATGTTTTTTCTGTTTTTGTTTTGTTATCCGAAAAAGATAAAAAATAAAATAAAGCCTAATTAATTAAAATGAAAATTTAGGCGTCAACAGCTGCCCCTCTTTGAAGGTGAGCTCGCAGAGGTTGCATTCAAAGACAAACTGATGCCTAAATTTTATCTATATGCATGCGTAGCAGATTATATTTTATTTGGGACCTATTATTTTATGCAGAACAATAGTAATATAACTTTACATTTACTAAGACAGATAAGAAGATACCTGGAATTACTTCCCGAGAGTGAGTGAGATAGGGTGTGAACCCCAAGTTTTGGCAAGTATCAAGGTGTCATCTTACCTAGTGATATAAGAGGGTTGCTTCTCTAGGACCCGAACCATGCTTCGGTCACCTGTTAAAGCAATCAGTAGTTCGTCTTGGACTTGAACCTTTCTTCGGCCGCTTTGACGGGAAATTGCTTTTCTAAGACCCGAACCTTTCTTCGGTCGCCTGTCAGAGCAGTAAGTGTTTTGTCTTAGGTCCGAAATTTTCTTCAGTTGCCGTGACGGGAGATGCGCCGACCTTTCTCAAAGCATCTATTTGTGGGTGCCTGATTTGTATCGAGGACACCAGTTGGTACCCGACCTCTCTCGGGAGATGCGCCGACCTTTCTCAGGGCATCTATTTTGTGGGGGTGTCTGACATATGTCAAAGACACCAGTTGGAACCCGACCTTTTTTGGGAGGATGCACCGACCTTTCTTAGCGCATCTATGTTGTTATTTTCACCATCATATGGAAGATGGTGAAAATAACAACATAGATGCGCATTGTTAACTTTCCTAATTGTAGCAGCACCCATGCACATTAACGCCTGCAATTGACACGTCGAATGATGTCAAAATCATACATCAAAAGAAAGCATATAACGTACATTTCATTCTTCATGAAGGCCCTAAGGTCAAACAAATTCAATTCCATGCTTAAATTTGCCTAAACATACCTCGGATCATTACAGGGCAGACAAACACATATTCAGATTTAAGTGGTTTGACCTAGCAAATCATGTCCAAAAATTCAAAAAATAAATAAATTACAAGATCTTCACAAGACAATGAGGAACAAGTTTCGTGGAGACAACTTCATCCAAAAATGATCACATAATTCATAGCAAAAAGAAAAAAGAAAAAGTTGAGGCGTACTGAAGACTACACGTAAAGAACACACAGAATCTGCATAAATCGAGCAGATTGTAACATGTTTTTCGAGGGTCAAATGTTGCTCAATTAGGGCGTGCATCTATCGATTCGAAGCTCATAGAGTCTATTTTCTATGTCTAAAAGAGTTCTAGCCAAGGCCTCATTTTGACCAAAACAGCAAACATGTTACAAACACACTAAATTGCAAATCTATACTCAAATCAATCATTCAACCGAGAACTTGCATTCAATCAATCATTCAATTTTAGCAACCATCGATTAAGCCAATCAATAACATATTTAAGCATCACTTGAAACCCTAAGTGTGGATCCTAGCCCCGACTGGCTAATCTGGTCTCGCTTTATTGGAATCGAGATTAGAGGTTACCTTTTTGCGTTTTTAATTGGACTTAAAAGCGATCGGACGAATCAAGCTCGCTAGAACACGATTGGAGGTTTAAGGAGTAGATCGAGCTACTTAGGGACTGGCTCGAGATCCATTGGACTGTTGGTCTATGAACTAAGGAAAATCGATCCAAAATGGACCGGCCTTGAACACTAGTAAAAGGAGAGGCCACAAGAGATCTTCCAGTGACTGATCTACCTATCCCTGACCACATAAGGTTGGGGATTTCCTAGATGGCTGACTAACGACAGTCCAAGATATCTAGGATTGTTGGCAATTGCCAACTTGCCTTGCGATATAATCGGTCTCGCTTGAACCTGTTAGGACCTTAGGAGAGATCAAGCCACCAAAGTTGCTCCAGTGACTAATCTACTAGTTCTCAACCACCACCAGGTTGGAAACAGATCCAAGGAGGGATCGGTGGATTTGCTCCACCAATCCCAGCCATCGGACCGGCGATCAAGTCGATGATCACGGAGGGATTCTGATCAATCCAGCAGCCACCAGAGAAGGAGTTTGCCAGAGGACTGAGGAGAGTGAGATGGACCGCCGAGAGCTAGGCAGCATCCGGTGAGCCGCCAGTGAGCTTGGACAGGCAACTCGTTGGTTTGGCTAGAGAGAAAAGAGAAGGAATAGAGAGAGGCGGGAAAGAGAAGAGAGAGAAGAGACTAGTTTAGGGAGAGCAATTTATGTAGAATGAAGCCCACCTTGCATTCTGGAAAGAAAATGGTATTTATACCATCCCAAAATCAATTGATATCCACCGTCGGTTCGATTCAATGGTCAAAATCCTAATCTAATGAGTGAAAAATGATTTTAAAAGTTTAATTATCATCTGGACATGTCGGGCAATCAATCGAATAGGTTTGTTTTGCAAAAATCCAAGAAATGGACTAATTAGGGTCAAATTGCAAATTTGTGAAATTCGAAGGTCAATTTGCAAAATCATGGGAAATTGAGGGTAAGAAGTGAAATTGGCATGGGGATGCCCGAAACCAATAGTCGAAAGTCTAGAACCGGCTGACAAAGGGCCAAACTGGCCTACATCGCCAATAGCTAGTCCAACCGGTCAGACCAGTTCACGCCGGTTTAATTGGTTCTTAATCGGTTCTTGATCGGTCTTGACCAGTTCTAGCTAGTTCACGCACTCGTGGCCCTTATGGGTTCAAAGTTTATGCAATTTGGTCCTTTGAAGAGAAAATTTGCACGATTTAAGGAGGAAATTGGCCAATTCAATTAAGGCAATTAACCTTCATAAATGAAATATGTGGACTTTCTATTGACTTATTGAGTGATTGTTATGAAAAATAACGGACCAAAATCATGAGTACTTAAGATTAAGCTTAAAGGGCTAAATTAAGTAATTTTGCAATTCATTGGGTAAAATTGCAAATTAATTGAAATTGAGTCGAATTAATGTTACAATTGCCATGTCCAAATAATCACTCATGTGTAAGATCACATATTATATTGAAATTGACCCTGAATTGAAGTGTCCAAGGCTAGGTAAAAAATGAACATATCTCTAATATTAAAATTGGACTTAGATCTATGAAATTGAACCATAATCTTGAATGGATCAACTTGAATTTCTTCAATTAAGGCTCAATAGCTTGACTTTCTTACGCTCAAGAGAGTAAAATTCCTCAAATTAGAGAGTTCTAATGTGAATTTCTCAAAATTGACCTCAAATTTGGACTTATCTTAAGAAAATGAATGGAAAACAATCGTCCCTTCATAAATCATAGAGAAACAATTTTGGTCCCCTAATTAGGGCTTAAAATGATAATTCGTCTTTCGATATGGTAATTCACGAAATCGAATAAACTAATGGGTTTAAAATAGTTCCTAGACCAAATGTTGTAAAAAGAACTACACCTAATAGCTACTAAAATAAAAGTAATTTTATTTTTGGTCGATTTAGAACATAAAACCAAAAAATTCAAAAAACAAGGTTCTTAATCGAATTTTTGTGAGATTCAACACACAAATCAAATTGACCCTGAAAGAAGTGTTTTTTGTGGATTTTGGTTTTTTCTTCTTTTTTTTTTTTTGTTAAAGGTTTGACGAAAAGTTAACCTTTTAGTTGACTTTTTCTAAAAGGTTAATTTTTTTATCAAATATTTAAATTTTTTAGAAATTGATTTGACAAAAGTGAAATTACAACTAAATTGCTTCTTTTTAGGTGAAAAGCCCACTTTTGCCCCGGGGTTGACTTTTGATCAAAGGGCTGATAAAAAAGTCAACTCGAAAGTCAACCATTTAACTTTTCGGATTTTTCTCGAAAAATGAATTAGGAATTGCTTAAAAACAATAATACGAAAGAAAAAAAATGAAAAATGACATTTTTTGATTAAGAAACGGGTCTGTTGCAATCAGAAACTCGAATCTCGATTTTTTTTTTTTACCTTTTCAAGGTGTCGACTAAAAATTAGGTGTCAATAGTTGTCGAATCGTCATATGAAGTTATCTCAACCTATTCCCCAATGTCAGCTGTGTTAGAGAATGTTTTTGAGCCTTCCCCCAGTCCTGAATAAAAATTGACTAGGGAATTACGATGTTCCAGGAGGCATACCCATCCACCTACATGGACCAATGATTATATATGTTCAGCCATGAGTACTCTAGGTACACAATATCTTGTCTCTTTGTATGTTTCATTTAGTCAACTATCACCAAAACATTAGGGGCAATCGAGTCCAGGGTATCGAGACCGAGGTGGTGAGGTTCTAGACCTGGATCCTGTACCCAATCCTATTATAATTGGTTTCCCTTTTTTGGACCATATACTCGATTATGTTTGCATCGGACCCTATTTTGGAACCACCCTGTTTTTTTCGATCTAGTTCAAAAGTCAACCCTATTTCCATTGGAACTTGTTTTGCAACCATCCAATATCCTATACGACTTTGAATTTCACATTAATAAACGAGAAAACAGCGTAATCCTCTTGATTTGTATTGAAATATTAAGCACATGTAATCAATAAGTACATCAACTTTTTGACTAAACAAAACTAAAGATCCACAAAGTTAATTATCATAAACAAATATCATAAGGTAGAGCCAAAATCCTATGCGATGGACAGTGCAATCGTGAGTCAGCAATGGATGATGCGACCGTGAGTCGTCGAGGGAAGGAAGCAAGCAAGGAAGAGGAATGACGAAGGAGGAGCACCATGCAAGAGGAAAAACGCAATTCTAAGATTAGAAATCAAGGGAAAAGGATAGGGTTTTAGACTTTTGGGCCTACAAAATTGATTCCCAAACCGGTCCGGTTTATCCGATTCTCGGGTGGGTATTTGCTCAGAACCAGATCCCGACCCTATTTTTTGGGTCGGCCGATTCAATTCTTGGTTATACCCGGTTTGGATGCACACCCTATGGGCTGCATTAGTCATACATCGGAAAAGTAAGAACCTTCTATGTTTACTAAAGCAGCACATGAACCTTGATGGCAACATGCAATGGAATCATAACTCATTGCCTTAATGGAGAATCATACTTGGAATATCATTCCACTACCCCAACATTAGAAACCCATTGGCTGTAAATGAGTTTATAAAATCAAGTTCAAGGCAAATGCATCGATTAAGTGCTACAAGGCTCGTTGGTTGCTAAAGGTTTCGCTCACAAAGAAGGTTTTGATTATCATGAAACCTTCTCCCCAGTTTCCAAAGAAGTCATTGTTCGCTCCTTTCTATCCATTACAGTTATTCGTAATTGGCCACTACATCAGATGGATGTTTACAATGCTTTCCTTGATGGCAACCTAGATGAAGAAATTTATATGGACATCCCTTAAGGATTATGTAGACAGGGGGAGACTCTGGTATGTCGTCTCCATAAATCTTTGTATGGGCTACGATAGGCATCTTGGCCATGATATGCCAAGTTTATTGTTGCACTAACCAATACAAGTTTTCAGCATTCCAAGCATAATTATAACCTATTTATATGGGCTATAGGGAATTCATCCCTTTAATTATTGATAAATGATGATGATATTCTTGTCATGGGAAATAATGATTCCGATGTTGCGAAGTTCAAGGAGTTATTATATTCTACCTTTCACATCAAGGATCTAGGGCCTCCCAAATAATTTTTTTGGCATTAAAATTGCTCAGTCATATAAGGGAATCGGCCTTGCTTAGAGAAAGTTTGTCTTAGAAATCATTTCAGAAACAGGACTATCAGGTTGCAAACCAGCTATTGTACCAATTGAATAGGATGCCAAGTTGACAACTCATGAGTATGATCAGAATTCTCCCTCATCTATTAAAGATCCATTGCTGAAGGATCCATCGGAATATCAGCGACTTGTTGGAAAATTGATATATCTTACCATGACAAGACCTAATATATGTTAGGTAGTGCAAATACTCAGTTAGTTCATGCACAATCCGAAATAGCCCCATATGAGCACAACCCTAAAGGTTGTGAAATATTTGAAGGGATGTTCAAGACTTGGTATATTCGTATCTTATGACTACAACATGAAAATCACAGCTTAATATGATACAAACTATGCCACTTGTCCAATGACCAAAAGGTCCATTACCGGTTTATGCATTAAATTGGGAAATTCACTGATCTCATGAAAGATGAAGAAACAATCGACTACATCATTGTCATAAGTTGAATCAGAATATCGAGCCATGGTGAAAATTGCCTATAGAATAGTTTGGATACGAGGACTACTCTCAAACTTTGGAGTACAAATCAATGGCCCAAGTGAATTATTTTGCCACAACGATGCTACACTCAAATTTGCAGCAAACCCAGCTTTTCATGAAAGAATGAAACACATAAAGGTTGATTGCCATTTTACTCGAGACAAGATTAAAGAAGGAATCCTCGTAACAAAAGGAATTGGAATTGCCGAACAACTTGCGAATATCTTCACTAAGCCATTATGCGAAAGGCAACATTTGCACCAACTAAACAAGTTAAGTGCTCTCGACATATATAGACCACCTGTTTGAGGGAGAGTGTTGGAAATATGATTGAAGATCATGATCATGGTGTTGATCTTGATTACAGTTTGATTGAATTATCTAGTCCGTGACTGGTTTAGCAAATGGAAAGTGATGATATTTGTAAATAGGAAATATTCTTTGTATATTATTTCCTACCTTTCCTTTTTTTTCTATTCTTACACTATATATACATTTGTGTACTTGTATACAATTAAATAGATTAATACAAAGCATTCTACTTCCAAATTCCTTCTTTCATTTCTGTCAAGGCTCTCTTCATAAACTGACGTCTACTCTACATATTTTCTTTACTCATATAATTACTATTCTGGGTAATAGTCAATTCATCACAAACTTTTCTTCTAGTGGGTGGGGGACCTAAAATGTCTATCTATGTCACAAGTGATTGTTATAGCTAAAAAGACACAACTGTTATAATTTATTCCTAGGATCGTTGCAGCAAATACATGCAGGAACCTATTGGGCAGTCTTGGGATTGGCAATCAGATTGGACCAACCGATCCGATCCGGTCCTATGAAATTAATCGCATATAATTACTATTCTAGGTAATAGTCAATTCATCACAAACTTTTCTTCTAGTGGGCGGGGGACCTAAAATGTCTATTTATGTCACAAGCGGTTGTTACAGCTAAAAAGACGCTGTCACGACCTCTTTTTTTCCGTCCGGGGAAAAATAAGAAGGTTTAAGGGTATTTGCCTAAAGAGGCGGACCAACGGCCCTAGACTAGGCGTGGGCTCTCCCAAACCCATACCTCGCGCGACGTTGGATTTTGTTTTTTAGTTCTTAACAACCTATGTATTTCTAGGAGTCGCCACTAGCCTATTGGGGTCGGCTAGAAACCAATCAAGACACGGGAGTGTTGTCTCAATTCCTACGCAACCAGAGATTTCTAGGAACGGGAACTTGTTTACGCCAATGTTTCTATTAGCGCCCTTGCGGTACCACTAACTTGGAAGTTTGTTCATCTAAATAGCCACGCAATCTTGATTACCAATTATAATCCTTATAAAACCATTAAGCGTCCATGCAAATGTTTTTGTATTTTTTTTTAATGTCTAGACTAATCCTAACATAATTTAGAAAAGAAATTTACACTCAAATTAATGAAAAGCGGTGCATAAATGAACGTCCAAGAAATTGAAATAACTTGAAAATAAATGCGGAAAATGAAAACCCGATACAAGTCGGGCAAATAATATTACATGGCCTTGTTATCATGCCTCGGGACAAGACCCCCGTGAGCGAAATGAGAATTTAAATATGCATGAAATTACCCTAGATGCATGAAATTACTCTAAATAATTTTAATCTAAGCAAAAATAGATTATTTACAAAAATGGTTATAAAATACCAAAATATCATTAAATTAAGAAAATGACCTTTAAAAATTAGGAAAATTTCCTAGATGTCATTTTGTCCCTAATTTGATACTATCTAACATTTTTGATATTTTTGAAATTTTCAGATTTTTTTCATTTTTTTTATTTAAAATTAATTCCCTAAACCGATATATGCCGATTTACACTAATATGGAACTGTCCAGTACATGAATAATAAGAGCCAAGCTCAAATCGATCGTTTGAAGATTGAAACTTGGTTTGCACATTTTGTCGAACACTTGGCGTGCAACAAATCATCCCAAATCAGCTTTGTCGGGCCATGTTTGTGGCCTTCAATCTCAACCCACAAGCAATCTCATGCGAAAATAAAGTATCAAGATTATACTACCACATGCAAGGAGCAATATTAGACAGAAATCATAGCTTAAAACACAAAAGAACTAAGCTAAAAGCATCCTCAAATATGCGGGTTTGATCTGATTTCACAAATCTAGGTTTGAACCCAGGTCAAACAAACAGCTTGCATGCCCATGTTCAAGCCCTGATACTTATCACATGCAAGCTCTAAGGGAAACACTACTTGATCCGAGTGAAAGTAGGTAATATGAGCTTTCAAAAGTAACAAACATCACAGAGAATGACCAATCGAACATATCAAAAACGACCTCTCCAAGAAGCACACATGCAAAACTCTTGAAGAGATTCCAACACTTAGAAAAATTTCCACCTCGAAAATCAGTCCTCCGAGCTACTTTTCCTTTTGATTTTCATGATCAAAACATACTCAAACTCAAAATAAAATACATCTAGGATGCTTACCTTGCTTCTTAGTTTCCCTTTCAAGTGGTTCTTCGCTCAAGAAACCAAGAAATTATCCTCAGGGGGCCCGTGGAAGTTGGCTTCTTCAACTGGAAAACAAAATCTGCAAAGAAAGAACTGATAACGAAGGTTTTCATTAACCTCCAAAATCAAGCTTTAGAACCTCTTTTGTTGGCCAAATTCAAACAATACCAAACTATATGTATTCTAGTTTGGCTTGTAAGTCATGGATTTTCTCATTTGTCTCTCATATTTCTCAAAAACACTCGCTTTCTCTCACTCGTGACTAACCGGTCTCAACACTTAGAAAAAATTTAGACTTTCTTTGGCCCGCTAGGAGGGCAGTTTTTCGGGGGGCTTTAGGAGGCCTTCCCGATCTCCATTTGGGACGTGCGACCTATGGTTGGAAAGATATTTGAGTGAAGTTTAACTCTCTAGTTGAAGGTTTTGGCTAATTATTGCCACAGATGTGTGAAAATCTCACTTTTCTCTCTCTAGGTCGGTCTGGAATTTCTGGGTTTCCTTTTCTGGAGTTGCTTCTGAGGGCTTCTTTGGGGAACGATTCCGAGCTCTCTCCTCTCTCTCGTGACCTGAAAGAGCTTGCTTCCGTGATCTTATCCACTAAATTAGAGGAGTTTTGGTTGGTTTTTTGTTCACCTACCAAGCCTGTCAACATGGCTACTTCAACAACTTTCTGACTTAGCCAAATTTCTACTCTTGCAACTGTTGAGTGTCCGGACTTTGCTGCGACTTTCTCGTGCTTTCAGCAGCTTATCCCTGGCCAATTCTTGTCCACTTGCACTACTAATTTTGGCCTTCCATCATGTGCAAAGATCGGGCTGGTTGGGCAGGTGAGGAGGATATGGTGGGGCCACCAAGTTGCTTACTCAGCAACTCCGAAATCAGACCAACTTGTGGACTGAGATTTGTCAGCTGGTTTAGGTGCTTTAATCCATCAATTTGGCTGCAATTTTTGATCAATTAGCAAGCTCATGCATAGCAATTTAAGATCTCGATTAGATTTCGCAATTTTGCCCACCCAATTTTGCAAGAAAGTCCCTTAAAGTTGGCAATTTTCTTATCTGAAAATACCCAATTCAATACAAATTTGGTCTTTTTGGCCCGATTTGATTGATTCGAGTTGGCCCAAGTTCAATTTCAACTTAATTGGTGACCAAGATGATAATTTAAGGGTTCGGGCAAAATTTTTCAAAATTTGCGAATTGGTCCCTCAACTTTTGGAAATTGCATTTTGGCCCCATTTTGAAATTTTAATTCCAATCTGACCTCCCGGGCTTGGCTAGTCACATTTAGATCATTGGCCCCAACTTTTTTTCTTTTTTTCTTTCTTTTTTCTAATCTTTTTTATATATTTAATAATTTTTTAAAAATTTTTTTTGAAGGAAAAACATATTCCATTTAAAAAAACTATATTAAATGCCTAGATAATCTATATGCAATAGTTTAACTTGAAATATTTTTGTGGAAAAACAAGTTTCCCATTTTTTTGGAAATGATTTTTGGGCAAAAATTTAGGTGTCAACAGACGCAACCGTTATAATTTATTCCTAGGATCGTTGCAGCAAATACATGCAGGAACCTGTTGGGCAGTCTTGGGACTGGGAATTAGACTAGACCAACCGATCCGATCCGGTCCTATGGAATTTGTCACAATGCCACCTCCAAATTTCAGCATTTTGAAGATAAATACTTCCCCCAAAAAATATGGACTTTTTGTTATTTTAAGGTTTGTTGCTTTAAAAAAAATTAAAAAAATATTGTCGAAATTAGGAATTGGACTAAAAATCACCCATAAACTCGATCGATGCCCTTGGGAACCACTAGAACCAGCTCGTCCGATCCAATCTGATCTAGGCAATTCCCAGTTGGGTCGGTTCAATAGGCTCACCCTTAATACAAATGGGTAAGAGGATCATATTGAGAATCGATTTCCACCTCCAACCACAAAGGGGAAAAAATGGGTCAGGTCGAGTTGGTTCTCATATCATGGAAACATGTTCCTATGAGGTCTCACTCAATTTCCCTCCACTAATAAACGGATTAAAACAATAATAATAAAAATTAAGGGAGGCATGATTGGGTTCTAATCAACCTGATAAGATAAAATTCATCGAAGAGCATCTTGGCCATGATCAAGCTGGACCAAATTGGATGAGAGTTGAACACTATCAACAAATAAGAACAAGACACCTATCAGCTTTCTTGTCAATGGTCTCCTCTCCTCTTGGGCTTTGTCATCCCCGAAGCGCGAAGTCAACTCCCACCTGAGGAGGACGCGAAGCACAAGAGTTGGAGAGAGTGTTTGCGCTATGAAGCAGCCTTTGAGCGGAGATTTCTCACCGAAGTAGTTATCGTAGCAATTGAGATTCTTTTCCGAGACGGGGAGGATCCATTTGTCCATTGAACTCCATCAATCTTGAGTCCTCAATATTTTCTTTCGAGCCCATCATTTTAAAATCCGGCAAAGTTTGTAATTTGTTCATTTGTTAACAAATTTTAAAACCATAGACACTACAAATATATGCACCGCTCGCTCCAATTTTAAAGTTTTTTTTTCCATAAATTCCAAAGTTTAGAGTAGACTGTTGATGTTATAAGTTTTTAAAGTAATCAATAGAAATGTGATAAGTTGATGGAGGTAATCTTCCCATTGTGCCCAAAGAAGACCTTCAGGTCATGTTTAGTCATTTGAATAGAAGTTGTAATAGGATATGCTTTTATCCTATCATGTGTTCAGTAGTTGTTTAGGACAGGACAAAGAAGGATATAACCTGGATAAAAAAAAAGTTACGTTTGGTCTCTCGTGTTTATTTTCTACCAAAAACAAAATAAAGTTAGATATATAGAGATATATAATCTAGACAAAATTATCTCACGGGGTGTGAGATAATGGTTGATAGAATATATTGACTTCATCGTATTAAAGTTATTTTTCTATTATAACAAAAAAAATTTAAATAATAAAACTAAAATAATAAAAATATATAAAAGGAAATTTCAAAATAACAAAAAAAAATATTATTATTTTTATTCCCATTTTTATTTGTATGTATGAATTTCTTTCTAGTCTATAATATATATATATATAGTGTGATATATCTCTAGTATTTATATTATATCTCTAATCCGTGGTGGCCGACCGAAAAAGAAGGAAAAGAGAAAAAGAAGGAAAAGAGAAAAAGAAAAAGAAAATTAAAAATTCTATATTTTATAAAAGAAAAACTAATGGAATCCGCTGTCCTTAATTTGGCTAAAACGCTCTCCGAAACATTGCGATTATTTTGGTGTGGGTAGAATCAACCACATTAGAGTTCGTATCTCCTCGCGTCGCATCTCTTCCGACCTTCTCTCAAAGCTTTCTCCTCCTTCTCTTCGATCGCGATGCCGGTGGGAAGCTCCGAGTGCATGTCCACTTCTCCTCCTCCTTCCTCCACGATCTGCCGCGCCTGCCCTTCGAATGAATTGGATCGGTCGGATGGAGATGATTCGTACTGTTCTGCTGTTGTTGAAGACGAGGAGTCGATGGAGAATAAACACGGTGCGGAGAATATCCCATCTGCGGGCAATTTAGAACCATGGCGCCCTGTTTCTCTCGCGGGGAGGTTCAAACGAAGAATCAACCCGTGGAGGAAGATGCGGGTGTTGGGAAAGGGTTCGTTCGGAGATGTCTTTGATGTCATCACTTAGTGAGATTCCCTCTTCCTCTCTTTGATTATCGTTTAATGTTTAATGTTTTGGGGCCGAAGTATGATCGGATGTTTTTCCCATGGCGTCTGGGTGCCGTTGGGACCAAATCATGTAATCTTTTTGGTTCACAGAGACACGCCAAACACGCTTAAGGGATTTGATCTTCATATTGGAGTTCTAGCTTGAGTGTTGTGGAACTTATTGAAACCTCGCTTCTTTATTTCCGCAGTGATGGATCCTACTTCGCTGTAAAGGAGATTTCTTTGTCAGATCATACCAATGATAGCTTACTGCAGCTTGAGCAGGTGATCGCTTGTGTCTTTCTGTATCTTTCTGTACTTGCACAACTATATACAACCATTGTGTGTTCGATAATCTTTTTCTTTAGACTCTTTCTCTCTAGTGATACTCTGCTTTCTTTTTTCAGGACATTTCTCTTTTAAGTCCGTTGGAACATGAGAACATAGTTCAATATATCGGCACAGACAAGGTGCGGTTCCTTCTTGCTAAGTTGCTTTCTGCGGTGTCTTTCACTTTGGCATCGATTGTGATGTCACCGGCACTCGGCAAAAATATTTTGGGGGTGTTATAGCAGCCACGAGATAGTGCTGTCATCAAGAAAAGTTTGTGATGAATTTTCCTTTACCTGCAATAGTAATTATACGAGAAAGAAAATACATAGAGTAGATGTCAGTTTATGGAGCCATAACGAACTCAACAATGATTTCTAGTCCCTGTGAAAATAATTTCCTCTCTCGGAGCCTCTTGTCTTCGTACACCTGATTGCTGTGGGAAGGATGTCGTCTTGATCCAATGATGGTTAGGTATTAGAAGAGGCCTGTACGTCCGGCATCATTAGGATGAGAAAAAGTTAAACGTCACCGATGTGTGTTTCATTTTATTTTCTATCTGGTATGGTTGTCTCTAGCGTATCTTGTTATAATATCCCACCCATATAGTTTGTTTATGGTGTTTTGATGGGCCTTATATAATTGTAGCCCCCTTTCACCCAAAAGCATAATCTTTTGGGTTCTGACATAATTTCGGAATCAGGTAATGCTGTAATTTATTTCCATACATGACTTCCTTTTCCGCTATTCCATGTGCCGTTTTTTATCTGTTTGCACACAAGAGGGGCCATTATAGTATTCCACATTGCTTGTTTATGTAGTTTCAATGTGCCTTATATACATTGTCTTGTTCCACCTAATAGCTTAGACTTTTGAGTTGGTTATCCTAACATATATGATTCTCACTCTCTTCCAGGATAATGAGAAGCTTTACGTATTCCTTGAGGTCATGATCAAAGGCTCAGTTGCAACTCTTTATCGCCAATGTGCCTTGATAGAACCCCAAGTCTCTTCTTACACCAAGCAAATTTTAAATGGTTTAAAGTATCTTCATGACAAGAAAGTGATACACAGGTAGAAGAAAGATGCTTGACTTTGCATTAGTAGTTTTGACTAATTGATATAGTGATTCGCACTTATCATTTCTGATGTAAGGTTGATTTTGTTAAGGAAAGAGATCATAACCAAACAAAGAGCACATTGAAATTTGTCTATCTTGTCTTATGCCATCCCATGGATCCTTTTGATGATACTTCTTTTACTTATCCAAATACTTTTTGTGAATTTTGGGGAGCTGTCAAATCCTTAAACCAAAATATAATGTTATGAGAAGTAGATTTCTCATGATAATCAGGAAACAACGGAATAGCATTACGAGCTTGTTCTGTAATATTTAGCATAGACAAGATTCTTTTACTATGTGAATGCTTCAAGGTGGAAACATAACTTCGCAGTACTGTTTACTGTGAGGGATGAAAACTTTTAACCTTCTAGATATCCTACTTGCATATGTGCTGGTTTCTCATGCCTCCAGTTCCTTGATTCTGTAGGGATATCAGATGTGCTAACATACTGATTGATGGAGATGGAGCTGTGAAACTTGCAGACTTTGGATGGGCAAAGGTATGTCCCATCAGCGAAATCAAGCACTCTCTCTCTGTGCGCGCGCGAGCTCGCACGAGCAGCAAAGGCACATGCCCAAATACATACGCTACACAGAGCATGTGCAAGCGACAAAGATGCATGTACAAATACACACACATGCGCGCAAGACAAACACACCTATAGACTGCACAAACTAAAGCATGTGTTGTCCTTTACTTTTCCTAGATAACATATCAACTTTCTGTGTTTTTTCGTACAGGCCACCGAAATGAATGCTGCTAAATCCTTCAAAGGAACTCTTTTGTGGACGGCGCCTGAGGTTTGCAGCTAGTGCTGCCATTTTTTAACATTCTATCATTGGCTGTAGAAGGCATATATCATTTACATTTCTTTTTCATCCTCATTGGTTGTAACTGCAGGTCTTCAAAAGTGTAAACAACAGAAGCTATGGGTTGGCAGCTGATATTTGGAGCATTGGGTGCACTGTTTTAGAGATGTTAACATGGGGGGTGAATATATTGGCTTTGAACTGGTATTTAATTAACCTTCTTTTTATGTTTTATATCCTCGAGATCCATGTTATGCCGGAGTTAGTAAATAAGTCGAGCACATGTTGTGATGAGTCCATTAGGCCGTCGTTCTGAGAAAACTAAATGAGTAAGGGCACTACATGGAAAAGAGAGAGGACAGTGAATTCAATGAAAATTATCAAGAGTATGGTCATGTTAAAGGATACGGATATTATTTAGGGCCGATGGTTGGGATTCTGGAGCAAATGGTTAGCTAACATGGTATGAAAACTGGGTTGATATTTGAATCTTGGTTTTCTCTTTTAACCAATTTGGCATTGTTGTCTAAAACTTTAAATTACTAATACAAGTGTACACTGAGTGGGCGGTGGCATGTGTTGAGATAATCGCATACTGTATATACGTAAATAGTATCTCATCTATGGATATTGGGTATACGTATGACCCTACCATTCAGTCTCAAGAACCTTTCCATCTGCTCCTTCACTGACACATGGTACTCTAGCAGCCAAGAGAGATTCAAATCCCTCTATTGTTATCACCATCTCTGCTCCAGTACTGGGAGCAGCACAAACATTGATTGCTTCGTGTTGCCTTCTGTGTCCTTTCAACGTGTGGTTGTCCTCTGATCTGTCACTTGTCATCATCAACCTTGGGTGACTCCCTCATTGATTTCGAGTGTTGGTTATCCGCTTCTCTTCTCTGAATCAATCATTGACCTAGATCCTCTGCTTGGGTTAGTTATTTGGATATGGAAGGTATTTTCAATTTGGTTGGTAGACTTTTGAATATTATGACAATTTTGATGGTCTAGGTCAAGTCGGCATCTTTTTCATACACGTAGTAAGTTTTCGAACAGGGATGGTAATTAGTGGCTCTAGCCAGTAAATTACCCACTGATGTTATTCCTTTTTAGGGCACAACAACACAAAAACACTCTTTTATTGATAGAATGACTGCTGCTGAAGTTGGGAGTGCTCTGGTCTTGCGAGTGAATTGTGAAGGTTGCACTGTCTAGTGCTTATCTATGAATTTTATTTATTATAAAGGAGAAAAAGGAATACCATCGTACTCAAAAGGCATAGTAAATCATGCAACTGGTGCCCCATTTCTTTTGCTTTTTGGTTAAATATCGGACACTTACGAATTTTGAGCAAAAAGCGATAGATGCTTTTGCTTTATTGGCAGTAGTTGGAAAGGATTCACGCATTGATCCCCTCGAACTGTTACATATCATCATGTCTCCCACTTCTGCAGTAACCATCATTCCAGAATGATTAATGCAGATGATTGCCAGAAGCATGATGCGCTTAGATTTGTTTACATATCTTATTGATTTATCCAGCTGTCATATGTTAGTTCCCACTGGATTTGTGATTAACACTAGCGTCTGCTCCGTTTTCATTCTTATTGTGGCAGGAGCAAGAATTGGAGAAAATTCACAAGGGTGAACGTCCTTCACTTCCAAATTATATACCAAAAGATGCCCAAGACTTCATCAGTAGATGCTTGCAACTAAATCCGAAAAATCGGCCTTCTGCAGCACAGTTGCTAGACCATCCCTTTGTGATGAACCCACCTACTTTTGCTCGACTTCATATATCGTGAGGCTTTGGCATGCCATCCCTTTTGGGTTCATTACTGTGAAGGTCTTTTTGGGGCTAATGGGAAGATACCTTCGTCAACTTACGGCATTTGTACCGTTTAGTGCTTACTCCACTCCAAAAATTCATCACATTAACAGTCTACTCTAAACCTATAAGTTTGTGTGAACAGTCCATGTATTTATGGTGTCTATGGTCTTTAAATTTGTTACCGAATGTACAAATTGCAAGCTCTGCTGGATTTGAAATGATGGATTAGAAGGAAAATATTGAGGAGTGAAGATTGATGGAGTTTGATGGACAAATGGATGCTTTCCACCTCGGATATCGTGCAACTTTTACACAATTTGGCCTAGCTTGATTGTGGCTAAGAGGATACTATATTTATCTTATCAGGTAAAGTGTTACATAATAATGTCATCCTCAATTTTATTATTTCTTTAATCCCTTTAATCGTGGAGTGAAATTGTACGCGATGTCATATGGACAGGTCCCTATGATTCGAGGATCAATTCGGCCCAATCCATTTTTTTTTCTTCTAGTTCTTTTTTTTCTAGTTGGAGGTAGTTCTCAAGATTATCTTCCAATCAATTGGAGTCTTAATTGAGTCTTGGCTTTGTTTAAACGCATCTTACGAAAAAGAAACAAAAACAAGAAACACCAATATAGGTTGTTGAGGATCAATTTGACCCGATCCATTTTCTTTTCTTTCTAGTTGGTGGCGGCTTTTAACATGATTTTCCTATCCATTTGTGTCTTAATTAAGTCAGGATTTTGTTAACATGTATCCTTAAAAAAGGCAACATAAATAAGAAACGGGAATATAAAATGCCAATTCGAGGCCAAACCGACCCGATCTTTTTTAAAATTATTATTATTATTGTGTTCTCAACAAGTCTTAGACTCTTGGCCTCATTAAACAAATAAGGAAAAAAAAACAAGAAACACCAACGTGAAAGTGTCGCCCACAAAAATGACCACGGGAATTTTGATTGATTGGTATGAGATTATCAATTAAAAAAGATTTGTTTAAGTTATTTCATTTTGTTTTGTCCAAGTTACTTTTCTTTTTATCCAAATTACTTCACATTTTGTCTAAGTCACTTCATTTTGTTTTGTCGAAGTTACTTCTTTTTTTGTCTAAGTTACTTCTCTTTTTGTCCAAATTTCTTCTTTTTTTGTCTAACTCATTTCGTTTTGTCCAAGTTTCTCACTTTGCCTTTTAGCGAAATTACAAGCCCAGAAAAATGTTCATTGGGCTAATCAAAATTAGGGTTCATCTCCTACGTTGTTTCTCTTTTCTACCCTTCAAAATTGGGGTTCCACCTCGGATGATATCGTGCAACTTTTATGCAATTTGGCCTAGCTTGATTGTGGCCAAGCGGATACTTGACGATATTTGTCTTATCAGGTTGAGTGTTACGTAATAATGCCATCCTCAATTTTATTATTTCTTTAATCCCTTTAATCGTGGAGTGAAATTGTACTCGACGTTGTACGGACAGGTTCCTATGATTCGAGGATCAATTCGGTCTAATCCATTTTCTTTTTCTACTAGTTCTTTTTTTTCTTTTTTTTTTTCTAGTTGGAGGTAGTTCTCAAGATTATCTTCCAATCCATTGGAGTCTTAATTGAGTCTCGGCTTTGTTTAAACGTATCCTTCAAAAAAGAAACAAAAACAAGAAACACCAATATGGGTTGTTGAGGATCAATTTGACCCGATCCATTTTCTTTTCTTTTTAGTTGGTGGCGGCTTTTAACGTGATTTTCCTATCCATTCGTGTCTTAATTAAGTCTGGATTTTGGTAACACGTATCCTTAAAAAAGGCAACATAAATAAGAAATGTGAATATAGAATATCAATTCGAGGTCAAACTGACCCGATCTTTTTTAAAATTATTATGATTTTTTTGTTCTCGACAAGTCTTAGACTCTTGGCCTCGTTAAACAAATAAGGAAAAAAAACAAGAAAACACCAACGTGAAAGTGTCAAAAATGCCCACAAAAATATATCCTACTTTCATATGTGCTGGTTTCTCATGGCTGCGGTTCCTTGATTCTGTAGGGATATTAAATGTGCTAACATACTGGTTGGTCCAAATGGAATTGTGAAACTTTCAGACTTCGGATTGGCAAAGGCATGTCCCATCCGCGAAAGCAACACTCTCCGTGCTTGCGCGAGCAGCAAAGGCACATGCTCAAATACATGCACATGCACAAAGTGCGTGCGAGCAACAAAGATGCACGTACAAATACATACGCGTGCGCGCATGACAAACACATGTGTAGACATGAATCGAGTGAAGCATGTGTTGTCCTTTACTTTTCTTAGATAATACGTCAACTTTCTGTGTTAATTTGTACAGGCCACCGAAAAGAATCCGGCTAATTCCTTCAAAGGAACTCTTTTGTGGATGGCGCCTGAGGTTTGCACCCTCTGCTGTAATTTTTTTAACATACTTATCATTGGCTGTAGAAGGCGCATCTTTACCATTTCTTTGTCATCCTCGTTGGTTGTAACAGCAGGTCTTCAAAAATGAAGAGGGCAGAAGCTATGGGTCGTCAGCCGATGTATGGAGCCTAGGGTGCACTGTTTTAGAGATGTCAACATGCAAGCCTCCATATTCTGAATATTCACTGGCAATACCATTGTAAATCCTCGCTACTTGGTCTTTTTTTGTTTTCTGCTCAAGCTACTGCCTTACTGCGTCTTCTTCTCACCTGACTGATCTCTCTGTGATTTGGGTAACACGATTCCCTCCAATTATGTACATGCCGTTTTGGACTTGAGACAAGCAGGGTGTCTTGCACCCATTTGGAAATGAATCCGTATATCGAACCAAACGTTGCAGTTTGATTTATTGCAATATCTGACGGTGAGATGCTGGAAACAACGATTCTAGTGAGTTGACGTAATCACAAGGTGGGGGACGACGGCTACCAGCAGTGGGGTGATTTAATCACTAGGTGGGAGCGTGAGAGGTGTAATTAGGGTCAGGTTATGATTGAGTTGAGCCTTTTTCTTTTTGCGAAGTGTAATTATTTATTCAGTTTGGTATTTGCAAACTGAACGAGAATGAAATACGAAAGAGAGAAAGAGAGAGTATAAGGACTCAGGAAGCACCACTAGTTTCCCAAGAACCTTCCCTACCGCATTGTAAAAATCAGAACTTGCTCCTTAGTCAACTAAACCTAATTATTGTAGGTACAAAATTTCATTGTAAAATCAGAACTTGCTCCTGCATCAACTAAACCTAATTATTGTAGGTACAAAATTTTCATCATTCGATTCAAGCATCCATCTTGAAGCGACGTGCCGTTAATAAAACACTTGAATTTACAAATAATGGCCTGATATCAAACAAGCAACCACGAAGCAAAGGTGGTATTCGATTACAGATCCCGAGGGATATCCAATCTTGACAGATTGCTTATCTTTGTTTTTTTTCCTTTCTTTTTCACAGAAAAATACACAACATGGCATGCTATTTACAATCCCCAGATGAACAACCAATGCTTGACTTGAGCAGAATAGAGACACCAGAAAATCAGTTGCAGCTCTAGACCCTTCGCAAGGACTGTTGATCCTCGAGCAGCTCCAATTTGCCCATCGCTGCCAAAGAGAAGTGTCACTACTGTCACACCACCGAAACTTTCATGTTATTCCTAGATTCTTATAGATTCCTAGATTCTTTAAAATAAAAATAAAAATTGGCCTAAGTCCACTAAGTGTTTTAACATAAGTCCCCAGCGGAGTCGCCAAGCTGTCGCTGTTGACACCTAAATTTCATTTTAATTAATTAGGCTTTTTTTTATTCTATTTTATTTAATCGTTTTCGGATAATAAATGAAAACAAAAACAAACAAAACAAAAGCAAAAGAAAAAGAAAAAAAAAAGGGGTAACAGCAGCCTCCCCCATGGGCCTCCACGGCCCAAGCGCGAGGCCCGGCCTCCTTCCAGTCGTCCCCTTCCTCGCGCCTCTGCAACTCACGCGCAGAGGGCGCGACGTCGGAAGGATGGCCGGACGACGATGCACGTGGAGCAGAGACGGCTGGCATCGGATGGGGACGTGCCGAGGGCAGCTGACGTCGGATGGGACGCCGGTTCGGCCGGCGAAGGCTGTGGAAACCGGTGATCCACCTCCGTCGACCGGCCGCCCCTCGGCCTATAAATAGGCCCTCCGTCGACGAAGAAAGGGGCACGGATCAAGAGAGAGGGAAGCCGATCTAGGGCTGCGCTCTTCGGGTCCCCCACTGAGAGACATCAGAGGGGTCCGAGGACGCACAGCCGTGGATCCAAGCTTCGCCGCAGAGAGAGAGAGAGAGAAGCCGAAAGGAGAAGGGAGTTCGCGTGGGTCGCCGCCGTCGCCGCTGTCGCCATGCCATCGCCAGGTAGCTGCCGCCGCCATCGCGCTCACTCCCCCCCTCCCTATCACCACCGTCGCCGCCACCACCGCCGTCGTCGCCGTCACCGCGGCCTCCTCCTCAGCGCCACGAATCGGGAACCCTAGGGTTCCCGATTTTTTCCGGGTCGCGACCCGGGTCGTTGGGTCGGACCCGGGTCGGGGGGAACCGGGTAGGGTTTCCCCCCCCAAAACGACGCAGCTTCGTTTTTTATTAAAAAAAATCGCGACCCGGGTCGTTGGGTCGGACCCGGGTCGGGGAACCGGGTAGGGTTTCGCCGGTTCCCCCCGAAACGACGCCGTTTCAATTAAAAAAAACAAAAGAAAAGGCCAAAAAATCTGAGTCGGGCCCGCAACGGCGTCGTTTTTCTAAAAAAAATATTTTAAATAATTTATTTATTTTCCGAAAATATAATTTTCAAAAAAAAATTAAAAAAAATTAAAAAGTATTTTAATTTCCAAAAAAAAAGTAGAAAATATTTAAAAATATAAAAAAAAAAATTTTATTTTTGAGAAAATCAAGAAAAATCAAAAAATACTTTATTTTCCAAAAAATATTAAAAAAATATTTTATTTTCCAACAAAAAGAAAATAAAAAATATTCCATATTTTCCAAAAATACCAAAAATTCAGAAAAAGCCAAAAAGACTTGTATTTTTCCAAAAAATACCAAAAATCCAAAAAAAAAACCCCTTTTATGTAAAAAAAAATTGGAAAAAGGTTCAAAAAATGTTTTCCTCCCAAAAATGCATGGAGAATCCCTAAAACATCCAAAAAAAAAACCTCAGGGTTTAAACAAGGTTAGGTACCGAAATGGCATTAGTGATTAACTAGTGTAATCAAGTCCCCGATCCTAATTTCTCTGGTTGCGCAGGAGCGAATATTTCTCCCAATATTTCGCATGGGTTTCTAATCAACCCACCCCAAATTGATTAGTGGCGACTCCGTTTTAAAAATTAACTTACAGGTTAAAAACTTTGACCATTAAAGTCGTGAATTGGTGGACTTGGGAGAGTCCGGGCTTAATTAATCTAGCCGAGCCATTAGCCTCCTTAGGCGCCCGCCCCGATCGGGCGCCGGAAAAAAAGAGGTCGCGACAGTCGCGACCTAATTTTTTCGGGCTCACCGCCTAAAACTAGGTTGATGGACTGCTAAGTTTTAAACTTAGCTCGGGCTCTCCCAAGCCCATACCAAATCGCGACTTGAGTCTAAACTTTTTAAACATGCAAAATATTATCTAGGAGTCGCCACTAATCAGTTTACGGTAGGTCGATTAGACACCTAAATAAAATAAATGGAGATTTATTTTACTCCTACGAACCAGAGACTAAGGGTACGGGGATTTGGTTACACTAGACTATCCTAGTGCCCTTTCGGTACCATTTCTTTTTAATTTTTTTAAAAATGTTTTATAGGCAGCTTGATTTGATTTTAATTCATTTTCCTAACGTGTGAGGCGATCATGCGAGTGCACAAACCACCAATTTAACACCCGAGAAAGCGAATAAAATAATGCAGGACTTACCTCAAAGCAACGAAAGCAACTGCGATGTTAGGTCAGAATTCATATCAATAATCATATATATGATTTATAATTAATAAGCAATCACTCAATTTTTTGTTTTCACTTTATTTAATGAAAGTCGTGCAATGCATGCTACTAATTTAACATGAAATGATATGACGTGGCAATATGACATAAACTATATAACATGAATAAGCATGCAATCCATCTTAAAGCATGAAATGAATTTATTCTAATTTTTTTGTATTTTCCATGAAATTCGAAATTAACGAAATGCAACAATTAAATATGCAATTTAATCAAATGACTTAGTTCTAATGACGAGCAATGAACTTAGCAACAATCACTAGATGACGAAAATTTCATAAACCTAATCCTAAATGTCTGATTTACTAAATCTATATGCTCAGGTAGATTTTTGATTTTTTTTTTAAATTAATTATTAAATAAATATTAAATCTAAACTACCAACAAAATAAAGCAAGAAATGATTAAAATAATCGAAAAAATAACCTATTGTCTCACAGGTCAATTAACGGTTATTCTAACCCTAATTATCACAACAAGGAGATCAAAACAATTACAAATCTGGTCCGAAGTCCTACGGACCAAATTAAATAATTATTGTGATTAATCAATTGAAATTCTACCAAAAGAAAGCCCAAAAATTAATATAATTAAAAAAATTATCCGATGTCTCTCGGATCAAATTAATAATTTTAATAATTCTGGACAAAATTCCTGCGGATAATGCCTACAAAAATTACAAATATTAACATCCCATATCGCAAATTAAATAACTAAACTAAAAAAAAAAAAAACAGAATAAACATAAAATAAAAATAACAAATAAAAAGAGTAAAATAAACTAAAATGTAAAGAAAGTAAAAAGTAAAAGTAAAAAAAAATAAAAATCTACCTAGAGGGTAAACGACGGGGGTGACGCCGGGGCGGTGTTTGACCGGTCGTCGGAGCTCCGGCGGGAGCGGCTGCAGGTGGACGGCGGTGGGCTCGAGCTCGGGGCAGCGGAGATTGGTGGCACAAAGGCACAGCGCGGCGTCGGGCGGGTTGCTGCGGGTGCTCGAACAAAGGGCAGAGGCGTGGTGGGTGCGGAGCAGGCCTCGGGCTTCGGAGACGCGGCGTCGGGGGCGCAGGCGCGGCCTCCGGTGAGCGGAGACGGGCCACGAAGGCGCGCGGATGCTGGGTTGAGGTGAGCAGCGCGGTGGCGCGGCGAGGTCAGGAGCGACGGGTTTCGGAGCTCCGACGTTGGGATGGGCAACAACAGGTCGTGGGTGCAGCCGTGGAGCTGCAAACGTCGGCTCGGTGCAACGATGGGTGAGCGGGGCACGGCAGGGGCCGGTGCAGGCGTGATGGGCAGCAGCGGAAACGGCGTGGGGCTTGGCGGAGAAAGAAACCCACGAAGAAGAAGCACAATGCACGTCTTTTTCTTTTTTCTTTTTTTTTTTGTTTTTCTCTCTCACTTCACCTCACGTCTCCTCGCACGTATTCCCCTACTGAAGTTTGTACTTTTCTTCAGTAAAAGGGGCAAACAGCCCTTTGACCAAACCCCTCTAAAAAATGAACTCAAAAGAAACGAAGGAATTCCTTCCTCACTTTTTGCTCTCAATTTTTTCGAAAATCTCCCCCCCGGTTACCAAAAATAAAGCTCTCTTTTATACTGATTCCGAACAGCTGCTTTGTATGGCATATTTCAAACTTTCATCTTTTGTTGCATCAAATCAAGCGTGCAAATCGAAACATGATTTCGTAATCAGCTCGATTTTACTTGATTCTTTCCATTTTACAAAAAACTTGCCCCTTATTCAATTGCTTCCGCATTTAACAAAATCCGAATACCCATCTGAATTTCAAATTTCCATGCATAATCAATCAAATCAATTGCCCCAATTTTCTTTCATTTTTTCCTTTTATTTGTTCAAAATGCAATTTTATTTTTCCAAAATTAGGTGTCAACAATAGGCTTTGACAGACATCATTGGCTTACTCCTTCCACCTAGTTTAGGAGTAGCACGCACATGCACAGGAGGAAGAAGACAAAGTGAGAGCCACGTGGTCTCCCCATCACCCTCCCCGGCCAGTTGCCCCCTCCCCCTAAGGGGATACAATGTCCAAGTTTGACCATCGATGATAGATGCATAATGCCAAGACCAAACCAATAGGATTTGACGAGTATCATTGACTTACTCTCTCCACTCTATTTGGGAGTGATGCGCACATGCATGGGAGGAAGAAGACGAAGTGAGAGCCATGTGGTCTTCTCACCACCCTCCCCGGCCGGCCCCCTCCCCAAATGGACAAGATGTCCAAGTCTAACCATCAATGATGGATGCATAATGCCAAGGCCAAACCAATACGCTTTGACCGGCATCATTGACTTACTCCCTCCACCCTATTTGGGAGTGGCATGAACATCGATGACGGATGCATAATGCGAAAGCCAAGCCAATAGGCTTTGATATGCATCATTGACTTACTCCTTCCACCCAGTTTAGGAGTGACATGCACATGCACAGGAGGAAGAAGACGAAGTGAGAGCCATGTAGTCTCCTCATCACCCTCCTCAGCCGGCTGCCCCCTCCCCCTAGAGGGACATAATGTCCAAGTTTGACCATCGATGATGGATGTATAATGCCAAGACCAAGCCAATAGGATTTGACGAGTATCATTGATTTACTCTCTCCACCCTATTTGGGAGTGACGCGCACATGCATGGGAGGAAGAAGACGGAGTGAGAGCGACGTGGTCTTCTCACCACCCTCCCTGGCCGGCCCCCTCCTCAGATGGACAAGATGTCCAAGTCTAACCATCAATGATGGATGCATAATGCCAAGGCCAAACCAACACGCTTTGACCGGTATCATTGACTTGCTCCCTCCATCCTATTTGAGAGTGGCGCGCACATGCACAGGAAGAAGAAGATGAAGTGAGAGCCACGTGGTCTCCTCACCACTCCCCGGCCACCTACCTTCCCCCTCCAGATGGACATGATAACTAAGTTTGACCATCAATGATGGATGAATAATACCAAGACAAAGTCAACAAGCTTTGATTAACATCATTGACTTATTCCCTCCACCTTGTTTGGGAGTGGCATGCACATGCACAGGAGGAAGAAGACTAAGTGAGATCCATGTGGTCTCCTCACCACCCTCCCCGGCTACCGCTCCCCCCACCCCCCTTTTGCCAAATGGACATAATGTCTAAGTTTGATCATCGATGATGGATGGATAATGCTAAGGCCAAGTCAATAGGTTTTAACCGGCATCGTTGACTTAGTCCCTCCACCCCGTTTGAGAGTGGTATGCACATGCACAAGAGGAAGAAAACGAAGTGAGAGCCACGGCGTCTCCTCACCACGCTTCCTGGATGCCCCCTCCCCCCAACCAAAAAAAAACCACCTTACCTTTCCTCTTTCCCGAAGATGCTCTCTTGTCCCACTATTTTTTCCCATATCTGATTGGTTCTAGCAAATAAAAAAATGATAAGCATATTTTTATGACATGGGACACATGAATTAATAAAAATTTCACCATTACATAATATAAATTATTTGAAATGACCAGAAAAAGTCTACATCAGAAAATGGGATAAATTATTTGAAATGACTAGAAAAAGTCCACATCGGAAAATGGGTGAATTGTTTTATGAATTGATTACAAAATGACCACTACCAGAGAATTTTTTTTTAAAAATGACTAAAAAAAGTCTGCCTCAAAGATTCGGTAAAATTATTCTCTTCATTATTGCACTTTTGAAAGCCATTATTTTGCGGCATCATCTTAGGCAAGACGCCTTACGAGAGTGCCCCACACTCCCTGGAGATGAAATGGGCCAAGAACATGTTGACCTAGTGGTGTCTTCTCGGTTCAAGTCCTCTTAGCAGGTTTTAAATCATTTTACTTGGGTTGGGTTGGGTTGGGTTGGGCTGGGCTAGGCAACGGACTCATCTCATCTAACGAATAAACGATAATTTAAGCAAGAAGCACAAATAGCGTGCACTCCGCATGGGGCTCTCAAGTAAACCATTACGTGAATGTTGTTGCACTTAAATAACCAAAAAGTGGCAATTTGCTTTTGCAAATAAACTTGAAAATAATCGTTACTTGTTTTCTCTCAAAAACTATATTTATAATTATCTAATTATAGGTAGGTATGCCTTGGGTCAACCAAAAGTATTTCCAGTACAAAAGTTTGAGTTTACACGAAACATAGAAAATGAATTTTTTGACAGTAGTATTATGGTCGATTTAAGAGTATAGTGTATTCTATTTTCAAAAGTTTAAACGCATTTCCCTCACTGTGCTAGGCAAAGGACTTATCTTATCCAGCGAATCAACAGGATAATTTAAGCCATATACTTTTTCCAACTACTTACATGCCCGCACGATCCATGTGTGGCTCTTAGTAAATTATGTTTTGAAGTGAAATACATAAGTTAAATCATGCAAAATTCTTCTCATTAGCAGCGTATTCATGTTATTTAATACGTTGTGGTCAAAAGACAATTGGATGTTCAGATTTTTTAGTTAGCAATAATTTTGAAAATCATATGCGTTGCATGTACATGGAGATCTTGATTCTAAGTTCATTATAATGTGGCTTTTCCTTATATTACCAGAAGAAGATTAAGAAAATCAGTAAACTAGCACAAATTTGGCCATGAATAAGTACACTTTATTTTGTCCGTGAAATGCTTCCTGCCAATAATAGTATGTTTTTGTATTTTTTTTTTCTCAACTTATAGTTCTTGGAAGAGTACCACCACGCTAGCTTTCATTTGACCCAGAACTTAGTGGGCATTATATCTAGGTTCAAAGCTTAGAACTGGTGTCAAGCAAATTTCAGAGGAGTAAATAGCCATTCTTTTGAAATGATAGCGCAAGTAATCCTTGCACTCTCAATACCAATTCCTCCCTTATTTTCATTAGATTAAGAATAATCAATTGGACCGTCTACAGAAACCAATTTTCTCATGGACACAACCTCAGTTTGGCCGTTAGATGGGTTTCGTAACTAGGGATCTCTGCACTACCATTTGATTCAAAATTTTCTAAGGCGAATGCTGCTGAAGATTTGTTTGACACGACTGCGGCTCATTGAGGAACCGCGAGTCATGGAGAATAAGGCCATTTGAGCTTCACAGTGGACCCAATGGCAGTATGCGCCAGGTCTAATCTTGATATCCTTGGCTCCTCATCAACCTAATCTTTCCTCTAAATACATATGTTGGTACAGATAGCTCGCTAGTCTTCATACTCGGTCTCTTCCGATGATGAACGCCCGGACAAGATAGAACTACCAAAGCACTTTCTTCCAGCAGGATTAAAAAAAAACTCCATTCCGCCAAAAGTGGCACGTCGATAAATCCCATACATGAAAACAAACTCATATCAAGAGTTTGCAAAACGCAGAGCAGTGATCCAAACCCAATCATGATGAATATTCGATAACTCAAATAACCATATGCGTAATCTACATAACACGGGCTATATTCAGACATTAGATGTCGCAAAAGAGAGCTCTTTCCAACTCCCCATCACCAGATTGCACGACAACCTCCCCCAGCCTGAGCAATTATCCGCAAATTACAGCAGCAACGACTTAAATTCGCAATTTTTCCACTTGCCACCTCACTCCCACTTACCCAGGAACTCAAGATTCATGCCCACCACAGGCCTACTTAACAAAAGTCAACGATTCAACAATTCCGCACGAGATTTACACTAGATTCCCACTTTGACTACGTAGACAGCACAAATCCCCAAATTCCCCTTCCAGGCAGCATAATTCAACCGAAAAAAATCACAAATTGGGCCTCAAAACACACGCAGATTGATCGAAAGAGAGTACCATTCCTTGACCCACTTGACGGCGGGGGTCTTGGCCTTGAGGAGGGGGCGCCGGTCGAAGATGTTGTGGGTGTAATGGGACTCCATCTTCAGATTAGGCACGCTCCGTCGCTTCGCTGCACCTCCACATCCAAATCAAAGTCCAAATTGATTCAAGAATTAGGGTTTTAGCTCCAACATCCAAATCAAAATTCAATTTGATTCAGAAATTAGGGTTTCAGAAAACGAATTCGACCCGAATTGAGGGGAGATAGAGAGAGGGGGCTGTGCGAAAGCTAAAGGAGACGATGGTTCGTATTGAGGGTTGGGCGTTCACCGGAAGAGCCGACCATAGACATAAAAATTGTGAATAGTAAATGGTTAAATATGCAATGGAGTTATCGGCTTTTGAGTTAGCGGATAAGTGATACTTGAGGAAAATAGGAAATTTTCGAAAAATATATTTTGGAAAGTTATCTTCAAAAAAATAATAACATTTTTCGATTTTAAACTAAGACCCGAAAATAAATTGGAAAATATTTTTTTATCGTTTTGTAAATTTTCCTAAATAGATATATATTATTCGAACAGGAAAAAAACATAAACATGTATGTTCTATATGGCACGATTAATAATGACGTGGATAACTTTTACAGTTTAAATGAAAATAATTTTTTTAGTTTTTATTTTCTTTCTTATTCTTTTTCTTTCTTCCTTCACCAGTTCCCAAAGCTGACCTTGCCCAAGGCCGACTATGATCGAGCCTTGCCTGTTCGCTAGGATTTGGCAAGGCTCGAGCCTTGCCAACCCTTTCCTATGGTTGGTTGCTAGCCGTCGCCAAGGCATGGCAATGCTAGAGGAAAAAAGAAAAGGAAAAAGAAAGGAAAGAAGTAAAAATAACATAAAAAATTATGTAATATAAAATTTACGTTAAAAAATTCAATTTTTAAAAAAATTTGTAAAAAAATGTTATATTAACGCTGGTCATGCCACATAAAATGGCTGACATTCATGTCAGCCATTTCCAACCCTAACGTCCTAGGTACCGACATCCCTGACTCAGCCTCAATGGACTCAGACACGAATGCCAATGTCTTAGGCACCCGGGTATTGAGGACCTAGCCCTGCTACTAAGGGCCTAAAAAGGAGCATTAGGGTTCTCATGCTAAATTGTAGAGATTCTGATCCAAAAATTGATACATAATCATATGTTGAAAATTGATTTTCAATTTTTGAAAGAGGGAATCATTTTCCCCAATTAAAGCTATGGTAGGAAAATATTTTCCATTGCCTACCATTGACTCATTTTTCTAAGCAAACCGAACGCTAGATAATGAGAAAACAAATAAAGCCTATACCAACTAGAGGTGAGAATATCAAACCACTAGTAGGACTAGGAACCGCATGAACCAGATCAGACTGGCCGATTTGGTCCGATTCCCGGAGCCATCAATCCAATTCTTAGTTCCTTAAAAATGGGAAATGGGCCTTTGGTTGCGATTCCTAGTTCATAAGTGGAATTAGACCAGATTGGGAGCCGATCATCCATAATACCAACATTTTTTGACAGATTGCTTCAGTGTCACTTTGTTAAATATATGATTACTTAAATACCAATTCCAATTTGGGATTCCAAAAATCACAAGTCATAATATTTTAACACTTTTTCAGACTGATTTGGCTTCCTAAAAATGTGACATAGCAAAATTCAAGGAGAAAACCCTAAAATCATGTCGCTACACATGAAAAACCCCTAATTTAACAAAATTTGTCCTCAAATCGTTCAATTTCCCCCTCTTCTCCAAACCCTAATTCAGACTGACAATCTTATGGCAAAATTAAGAGCTGAATCTTGCAATGAAGAAGGGAATAAGCACAAGCGACTCAAGTTCATATCAACAAAGCCAAGAAGAAAGTGAGTATCATTGCTAAATCACTCACCTTTTTCCATGTTGGGAGATTCCTTCATCTATCACCAAGCTCTATTTTTTTTTTCGTCCAAGCACCAAGCCCTAATGTTTTTCCCGTGACAATTGAGTGAGTGAGGAAGAGAGGATGGAGCCGATTGATTGAGTCACTAAGAGAGAGAGATAGAGAGAGAGAGAGAGAGAGACAACGCAAGCGAGCGAGAGTGCAAACAAGAAGTAAGAACAGCAACAAGAGAGAAATTCCAAGTGAACACAAAGAGGGATTTATTTATGGAAGAAGAATTCCTTTTGAGGGGTGCGACATCGTTTAGGTATAGAAAGGTCATTCATCGTCCAAGTCTGATTTTTTCCCCATAAAAAGCCACCTATGAATTAACAAATTTTTTTTTTGCCAGAATTTGTCACCAAAAACACTTAAGTGATCATTTTTTTCTTTTTCAATTCGGCACTTAAAGTGATCCATTAAAAAATTTTGGAATTAAAATCAATATCGTACGAAAATTATGGTACTTCTAATGTCATTGTCCTTTTTCTAACTATTTCATTCCTTTTTTATGGGTGATGATACTTTGATTTACATTAGTAATGGATTCAAATGAAATAATGGGGGATAGGAATAATATGGACATATCTGTAAATATGGACATATCTGTAAATATGTGTTCAACTCTAAACTCGGCAACTCGCTTTATAGAATAGACAAATAAATAGGTATAAGATATCTAAACTTTCCAATTTCGCTAAAGCCCACTTTAGTACATTAATTATTCCATTCACATGAATTGGTGGCAAAGGTGACTGAAGGTTATTTTGAGCATGACATCCCTGATTTAACCAAAAAAAAAAATGTATCATATTGAAATCAAGTGGTTAACCACTTGATTGATGTAGCATTGAGCACAAAAATTCTAAAAAATAAAATAAAATAAAAAATTGTTGTTTCCTAGCCATAATAGCTATTAGCTCCGTGTAGAAAATCTTGGTGAGTTTAATGAAATGATTAAACTAATTCGTTGGTGAAATTGGGATCCAGAGTAAAGAAAGATGGTGCTCGTGGATGATGTCACTCCATCTTCCCTCCATCTCAACAGTATTTCGCCCTCTCAATTTGATTCACCTTTCCTTGACGTTCATTCAAAGGGTCCACTCCTCAGGTGCTACGTTTGGCAAAACCTTTGGGGGGGAAATGACTCGTTTCGTTCCTGATTGGCTTAACATAACCGTTTGGTTAGTGACAAGACCATTGGACTCGTGATCTCGGTGCCTAGACTTAAGACACCAAAGGTCAGGCATAGAACCCAAATTCTGAGCCTAGGTCTCGAGTCTTGCCCCTGCGTCTTAGCGCTTTTGAGCACCAAGTTTCACATCCTAGCTTGTGGGCTGTGATTCAAACTCTTGAGGTCCTAATTTTGGTCCCTAAGTCTTGGATCCGACCATTAGGGTGCTAGGTCCACCCCTCCAAGTTCAAGGTGTGGATCAAGGTCTCAGTCTCCAATTTGGGCGCCAAGGTCTTAGGTCCTGGTTTATCAAAACTCAATTACACTCAAATCACTCAAGCACTCTCAGTATTTATCAAAACTCAATTACACCCAATAACTCACACAGTATTTAGCTTCACAATTCTTTGTTGAATATCTTTAAATCTCACGAATGAATTATACACAAATTCTTACCAGAAGAATTTATCTGAACTTTAATGCCTCAAGATGAAGTCCTCCGCACGTCACCACCCACGGAACACCAAGCGCTCATGTATGCGGCACTTCAGTGAATGATACAATCCAATGTGCAAGATGCATATATATATGTAATATTATATGAAAATCCAATTTGACCAAAATCCACTTTTCAATCTCAATGGATGAAGACATCAACACACATTAGGAAAGCTGTCGCGACGTCTTTTCTTCTAGCGCCCGATCGGGGCGGGCTCCTAGCGGAGGCTAATGGCTCGGCTAAATTTATTAAGCCCGGACTCTCCCCAGTCCACCAATTCACGACTTTAATAATCTGAATTTTTAACTTGTAAGTTAATTTTTAAAACGGAGTCGCCACTAATCAATTTGGGGTGAGTTGATTAGAAACCCATGCAAAGTATTGGGAGAAATACTCGCTCCTGCACAACCTTAGAAATTAGGATCGGGGACTTGATTACACTAGTTAATCACTAATGCCCTTTCGGTACCTAATCTTGTTTAAACCCTGAGGCTTTTTGGATGTTTTAAGGATTTCCTATGCATTCTTGGGAGGAAAAAACATTTTCGAGCCATTTTCTAATTTTTTGGACATAAAAGGGAATTTTTGGATTTTTTTGGTATTTTTTGGAAAAATACAAGTCTTTTTGGCTTTTTCTGGATTTTTGGAATTTTTTGGAAAATATGGAATGTTTTTGATTTTTTTTTCGAAAAATAAAATATTTTTAAATATTTTTTAGTTTTTTTGGAAATTAAAATATTTTATAATATTTTTTTGGAAAATAAATTATATTTTTTTGATTTTTTTTGAAAATAAATTATTTATTTAATATTTATATATAAAAAAACCAAAATGCGCAAGGGCCCGATTTTTTTTTTTAATAAAAACGACGCTGCGTCATTTTTTGGGGGAGGGGGACCGGTGAAACCCTACCCAGTTCCCCCAACCCGGGCCCGACCCAACGACCCGGGTCGCGACCCGGAAAAAAATCGGGAACCCTAGGGTTCCCGATTCGCGGCGCTGAGGAGGAGGAGGGGTGGATCGACGCGGCGACAGTGGTGACAGCGAGGGGGGGGGATGGCGACGGCGGTGGCAGCAACTTGGCAACGGCGCGACGACGGTGCGGCGACGGCAGAGGGCACGACACGCCTTTCCCTTCAACTTCCCTCTTTCTCTCTCTACCCTCTCCTCCGGCGAGGCTTGGATCCGCGGCCGCGCGTCCTCGGACCCCTCTGAAGTCTCTCTGTGGGGAACCCGAAGTGTGCAGCTCTAGATCGGCCTCTCTCTCTCTCTCTCTCTCGATCCGTGCCCCCTTTGGCCTTCGTCAAGGGCCTATTTATAGGCCGAGGGGCGGCCGGCCGACGGAGCTTGGACCGTCGGTCTCCACGACCCTCGCTGGCCGAACTGGCATCCCATCCGACGCCAGCTGCCTCTGCGCGTCCCCATCCGGCGCCAATCACCTCTGCTCCACGTGTGTCGCTGCCCGTCCGCCCATCTAGCATCGCGCTCTCTGCACGTGTGCTGCAGAGGCGGACAGAGGAAGAAGATGACCCAAAGGGGGCCGGGCTAGAGGAGGATGGGCCGCAGGGGCCCATGCGGAGGGGGGATGGGCTGCTTTTTGTTTTATTTTTGCTTTTGTTATGTTTTTTCTGTTTTTGTTTTGTTATCCGAAAAAGATAAAAAAATAAAATAAAATAAAATAAAGCCTAATTAATTAAAATGAAAATTTATGCGTCAACAGCTGCCCATCTTTGAAGGTGAGCTCGTAGAGGTTGCATTCAAAGACAAACTGATGCATAAATTTTATCTATGCATGCGTAGCAGATTATATTTTATTTGGGACCTATTATTTTATGCAGAACAAGAGTAATATAACTTTACATATACTAAGACAGATAAGAAGATACCTGGAATTACTTATCGAGAGTGAGTGAGATAGGGTGTGAACCCAAAGTTTTGGCAAGTATCAAGGTGTCATCTTACCTGGTGATATGAGAGGGTTGCTTCTCTAGGACCCGAACCATTCTTCGGTCGCCTGTTAAAGCAATCAGTAGTTCGTCTTGGACTTGAACCTTTCTTCGGCCGCTTTGACGGGAAATTGCTTTTCTAAGACCCAAACCTTTCTTCGGTCGCCTGTCAGAGCAGTAAGTGGTTTGTCTTGGGTCCGAAATTTTCTTCAGTTGCCGTGACGGGAGATGCGCCGACCTTTCTCAAAGCATCTATTTGTGGGTGCCTGATTTGTATCGAGGACACCAGTTGGTACCCGACCTCTCTCGGGAGATGCGCCGACCTTTCTCAAGGCATCTATTTTGTGGGGGTGTCTGACATATGTCAAAGACACCAGTTGGAACCCGACCTTTTTTGGGAGGATGCACCGACCTTTCTTAGCACATCTATGTTGTTATTTTCACCATCATATGGATGATGGTGAAAATAACAACATAGATGCGCATTGTTAACTTTCCTAATTGTAGCAGCACCCATGCACATTAACGCCTGCAATTGACACGTCGAATGATGTCAAAATCATACATCAAAAGAAAGCATATAATGTACATTTCATTCTTCATGAAGGCCCTAAGGTCAAACAAATTCAATTCCATGCTTAAATTTGCCTAAACATACCTCGGATCATTACAGGGCAGACAAACACATATTCAGATTTAAGTGGTTTGACCTAGCAAATCATGTCCAAAAATTCAAAAAATAAATAAATTACAAGATCTTCACAAGACAATGAGGAACAAGTTTCGTGGAGACAACTTCATCCAAAAATGATCACATAATTCATAGCAAAAAGAAAAAAGAAAAAGTTGAGGCGTACTGAAGACTACACGTAAAGAACACACAGAATCTGCATAAATCGAGCAGATTGTAACATGTTTTTCGAGGGTCAAATGTTGCTCAATTAGGGCGTGCATCTATCGATTCGAAGCTCATAGAGTCTATTTTCTATGTCTAAAAGAGTTCTAGCCAAGGCCTCATTTTGACCAAAACAGCAAACATGTTACAAACACACTAAATTGCAAATCTATACTCAAATCAATCATTCAACCGAGAACTTGCATTCAATCAATCATTCAATTTTAGCAACCATCGATTAAGCCAATCAATAACATATTTAAGCATCACTTGAAACCCTAAGTGTGGATCCTAGCCCCGACTGGCTAATCTGGTCTCGCTTTATTGGAATCGAGATTAGAGGTTACCTTTTTGCGTTTTTAATTGGACTTAAGCGCGATCGGACGAATCAAGCTCGCTAGAACACGATTGGAGGTTTAAGGAGTAGATCGAGCTACTTAGGGACTGGCTTGAGATCGATTGGACTGTTGGTCTACGAACTAAGGAAAACCGATCCAAAATGGACCGGCCTTGAACACTAGTAAAAGGAGAGGCCACAAGAGATCTTCCAGTGACTGATCTACCTATCCCTGACCACATAAGGTTGGGGATTTCCTAGATGGCTGACTAACGACAGTCCAAGATATCTAGGATTGTTGGCAATTGCCAACTTGCCTTGCGATAGAATCGGTCTCACTTGAACCTGTTAGGACCTTAGGAGAGATCAAGCCACCAAAGTTGCTCCAGTGACTAATCTACTAGTTCTCAACCACCACCAGGTTGGAAACAGATCCAAGGAGGGATCGGTGGGATTTGCTCCACCAATCCCAGCCATCAGACCGGCGATCAAGTCGATGATCACGGAGGGATTCTGATCAATCCAGCAGCCACCAGAGAAGGAGTTTGCTAGAGGACTGAGGAGAGTGAGATGGACCGCCGAGAGCTAGGCAGCATCCGGTGAGCCGCCAGTGAGCTTGGACAGGCAACTCGTTGGTTCGGCTAGAGAGAAAAGAGAAGGAATAGAGAGAGGCGGGAAAGAGAAGAGAGAGAAGAGACTAGTTTAGGGAGAGCAATTTATGTAGAATGAAGCCCACCTTGCATTCTGGAAAGAAATGGTATTTATACCATCCCAAAATCAATTGATCTCCACCGTCGGTTCGATTCAATAGTCAAAATCCTAATCTAATGAGTGAAAAATGATTTTAAAAGTTTAATTATCATCTGGACATGTCGGGCAATCAATCGAATAGGTTTGTTTTGCAAAAATCCAAGAAATGGACTAATTAGGGTCAAATTGCAAATTTGTGAAATTCGAAGGTCAATTTGCAAAATCATGGGAAATGGAGATTAAGAAGTGAAATTGGCATGGGGATGCCCAAAACCAATAGTTGAAAGTCTAGAACCGGCTGACAAATGGCCAAACTGGCCTACATCGCCAATAGCTAGTCCAACCGGTCAGAGCAGTTCACGCCGGTTTAATTGGTTCTTAATCGGTTCTTGATCGGTCTTGACCAGTTCTAGCTGGTTCACGCACTCGTGGCCCTTATGGGTTCAAAGTTTATGCAATTTAGTCCTTTGAAGAGAAAATTTGCACGATTTAAGGAGGAAATTGGCCAATTCAATTAAGGCAATTAACCTTCATAAATGAAATCTGTGGACTTTCTATTGACTTATTGAGTGATTGTTATGAAAAATAACAGACCAAAATCATGAGTACTTAAGATTAAGCTTAAAGGGCTAAATTAAGTAATTTTGCAATTCATTGGGTAAAATTGCAAATTAATTGAAATTGAGTCGAATTAATGTTACAATTGCCATGTCCAAATAATCACTCATGTGTAAGATCACATATTATATTGAAATTGACCCTGAATTGAAGTGTCCAAGGCTAGGTAAAAAATGAACATATCTCTAATATTAAAATTGGACTTAGATCTATGAAATTGAACCATAATCTTGAATGGATCAACTTGAATTTCTTCAATTAAGGCTCAATAGCTTGACTTTCTTACGCTCAAGAGAGTAAAATTCCTCAAATTGGAGAGTTCTAATGTGAATTTCTCAAAATTGACTCAAATTTGGACTTATCTTAAGAAAATGAATGGAAAACAATCGTCCCTTCGTAAATCATAGAGAAACAATTTTGGTCCCCTAATTAGGGCTTAAAATGATAATTCGTCTTTCGATATGGTAATTCACGAAATCGAATAAACTAATGGGTTTAAAATAGTTCCTAGACCAAATGTTGTAAAAAGAACTACACCTAATAGCTACTAAAATAAAAGTAATTTTATTTTTGGTCGATTTAGAACATAAAACCAAAAAATTCAAAAAACAAGGTTCTTAATCGAATTTTTGTGAGATTCAACACACAAATCAAATTGACCCTGAAAGAAGTGTTTTTTGTGGATTTTGGTTTTTTTTTTTTTTTTTGTTAAAGGTTTGACGAAAAGTTAACCTTTTAGTTGACTTTTTCTAAAAGGTTAATTTTTTGATCAAATATTTAAATTTTTTAGAAATTGATTTGACAAAAGTGAAATTACAACTAAATTGCTTCTTTTTTTGGTGAAAAGCCCACTTTTGGCCCGGGGTTGACTTTTGATCAAAGGGCTGATAAAAAAGTCAACTCGAAAGTCAACCATTTAACTTTTCGGATTTTTCTCGAAAAATGAATTAGGAATCTCTTAAAAACAATAATACGAAAGAAAAAAAAATGAAAAATGACATTTTTTGATTAAGAAACGGGTCTGTTGCAATCGGAAACTCGAATCTCGATTTTTTTTTTTACCTTTTCAAGGTGTCGACTAAAAATTAGGTGTCAATAGTTGTCGAATCGTCATATGAAGTTATCTCAACCTATTCCCCAATGTCAGCTGTGTTAGAGAATGTTTCTGAGCCTTCCCCCAGTCCTGAATAATTAACTAGGGAATTACGATGTTCCAGGAGGCATACCCATCCACCTACATGGACCAATGATTATATATGTTCTGCCATGAGTACTCTAGGTACACAATATCTTGTCTCTTTGTATGTTTCATTTAGTCAACTATCACCAAAACATTAGGGGCAATCGGGTCCAGGGTATCGAGACCGAGGTGGTGAGGTTCTAGACCTGGATCCTGTACCCAATCCTATTATAATTGGTTTCCCTTTTTTGGACCATGTACTCGATTATGTTTGCATCGGACCCTATTTTGGAACCACCCTGTTTTTTCGATCTAGTTCAAAAGTCAACCCTATTTCCATTGGAACTTGTTTTGCAACCATCCAATATCCTATACGACTTTGAATTTCACATTAATAAACGAGAAAATAGCGTAATCCTCTTGATTTGTATTGAAATATTAAGCACATGTAATCAATAAGTACATCAACTTTTTGACTAAACAAAACTAAAGATCCACAAAGTTAATTATCATAAACAAATATCATAAGGTAGAGCCAAAATCCTATGCGATGGACAGTGCAATCGTGAGTCAGCAATGGATGATGCGACCATGAGTCGGCGAGGGAAGGAAGCAAGCAAGGAAGAGGAATGACGAAGGCGGAGCACCATGCAAGAGGAAAAACGCAATTCTAAGATTAGAAATCAAGGGAAAAGGATAGGGTTTCGGACTTTTGGGCCTACAAAATTGATTCCCAAACCGGTCCGGTTTATCCGATTCTCGGGTGGGTATTTGCTCAGAACCAGATCCCGACCCTATTTTTTGGGTCGGCCGATTCAATTCTTGGTTATACCCGGTCTGGTTGCACACCCTATGGGCTGCATTAGTGATACATCGGAAAAGTAAGAACCTTCTATGTTTACTGAAGCAGCACATGAACCTTGATGGCAACATGCAATGGAATCGGAACTCATTGCCTTAATGGAGAATCATACTTGGAATATCATTCCACTACCCCAACATTAGAAACCCATTGGCTATAAATGAGTTTATAAAATCAAGTTCAAGGCAAATGCATCGATTAAGTGCTACAAGGCTCGTTGGTTGCTAAAGGTTTCGCTCACAAAGAAGGTTTTGATTATCATGAAACCTTCTCCCCAGTTTCCAAAGAAGTCATTGTTCGCTCCTTTCTATCCATTACAGTTATTCGTAATTGGCCACTGCATCAGATGGATGTTTACAATGCTTTCCTTGATGGCAACCTAGATGAAGAAATTTATATGGACATCCCTTAAGGATTATGTAGACAAGGGGAGACTCTGGTATGTCGTCTCCGTAAATCTTTGTATGGGCTACGATAGGCATCTTGGCCATGATATGCCAAGTTTATTGTTGCACTAACCAATACAAGTTTTCAGCATTCCAAGCATAATTATAACCTATTTATATGGGCTATAGGGAATTCATCCCTTTAATTATTGATATATGATGATGATATTCTTGTCATGGGAAATAATTCCGATGTTGCGAAGTTCAAGGAGTTATTATATTCTACCTTTCACATCAAGGATCTAGGACCTCCCAAATAATTTTTTTGGCATTAAAATTGCTCATTCATATAAGGGAATCGGCCTTGCTTAGAGAAAGTTTGTCTTAGAAATCATTTCAGAAGCAGGACTATCAGGTTGCAAACCAGCTATTGTACCAATTGAATAGGATGCCAAGTTGACAACTCATGAGTATGATCAGAATTCTCCCTCATCTATTAAAGATCCATTGCTGAAGGATCCATCGGAATATCAGCGACTTGTTGGAAAATTGATATATCTTACCATGACAAGACCTAATATATGTTAGGTAGTACAAATACTCAGTTAGTTCATGCACAATCCGAAATAGTCCCATATGAGCGCAACCCTAAAGGTTGTGAAATATTTGAAGGGATGTTCAAGACTTGGTATATTCGTATCTTATGACTACAACATGAAAATCACAGCTTAATATGATACAAACTATGCCACTTGTCCAATGACCAAAAGGTCCATTACCGGTTTATGCATTAAATTGGGAAATTCACTGATCTCATGAAAGATGAAGAAACAATCGACTACATCATTGTCATAAGTTGAATCAGAATATCGAGCCATGGTGAAAATTGCCTATAGAATAGTTTGGATACGAGGACTACTCTCAAACTTTGGAGTACAAATCAATGGCCCAAGTGAATTATTTTGCCACAACGATGCTACACTCAAATTTGCAGCAAACCCAGTTTTTCATGAAAGAATGAAACACATAAAGGTTGATTGCCATTTTACTCGAGACAAGATTAAAGAAGGAATCCTCATAACAAAAGGAATTGGAACTGCCGAACAACTTGCGAATATCTTCACTAAGCCATTATGCGAAAGGCAACATTTGCACCAACTGAACAAGTTAAGTGCTCTCGACATATATAGACCACCTGTTTGAGGGAGAGTGTTGGAAATATGATTGAAGATCATGATCATGGTGTTGATCTTGATTACAGTTTGATTGAATTATCTAGTCCGTGACTGGTTTAGCAAATGGAAAGTGATGATATTTGTAAATAGGAAATATTCTTTGTATATTATTTCCTACCTTTCCTTTTTTCTATTCTTACACTATATATACATTTGTGTACTTGTATACAATTAAATAGATTAATACAAAGCATTCTACTTCCAAATTCCTTCTTTCATTTCTGTCAAGGCTCTCTTCATAAACTGACGTCTACTCTACATATTTTCTTTACTCATATAATTACTATTTTGGGTAATAGTCAATTCATCACAAACTTTTCTTCTAGTGGGTGGGGGACCTAAAATGTCTATCTATGTCACAAGTGATTGTTATAGCTAAAAAGACACAACTGTTATAATTTATTCCTAGGATCGTTGCAGCAAATACATGCAGGAACCTATTGGGCAGTCTTGGGATTGGCAATCAGATTGGACCAACCGATCCGATCCGGTCCTATGAAATCAATCACATATAATTACTATTCTAGGTAATAGTCAATTCATCACAAACTTTTCTTCTAGTGGGCGGGGGACCTAAAATGTCTATTTATGTCACAAGCGGTTGTTACAACTAAAAAGACGCTGTCACGACCTCTTTTTTTTCCGTCCGGGGAAAAATAAGAAGGTTTAGGGGTATTTGCCTAAAGAGGCGGACCAATGGCCCTAGACTAGGCGCGGGCTCTTCCAAACCCATACCTCGCGCGACGTTGGATTTTGTTTTTTAGTTCTTAACAACCTATGTATTTCTAGGAGTCGCCACTAGCCTATTGGGGTCGGCTAGAAACCAATCAAGACACGGGAGTGTTGTCTCAATTCCTACGCAACCAGATTTTTCTAGGAACGGGAACTTGTTTACGCCAATGTTTCTATTAACGCCCTTGTGGTACCACTAATTTGGAAGTTTGTTCATCTAAATGGCCACGCAATCTTGATTACCAATTATAATCCTTATAAAACCGTTACGCGTCCATGCAAATGTTTTTGTAGTTTTTTTTTAATGTCTAGACTAATCCTAACATAATTTAGAAAAGAAATTTACACTCAAATTAATGAAAAGCGGTGCATAAATGAACATCCAAGAAATTGAAATAACTTGAAAATAAATGCGGAAAATGAAAACCCGATACAAGTCGGGCAAATAATATTACATGGCCTTGTTATCATGCCCCGGGACAAGACCCCCGTGAGCGAAATGAGAATTTAAATATGCGTGAAATTACCCTAGATGCATGAAATTACTCTAAATAATTTTAATCTAAGCAAAAATAGATTATTTACAAAAATGGTTATAAAATACCAAAATATCATTAAATTAAGAAAATGACCTTTAAAAATTAGGAAAATTTCCTAGATGTCATTTTGTCCCTAATTTGATACTATCTAACATTTTTTGATATTTTCGAAATTTTCAGATTTTTTTCATTTTTTTTATTTAAAATTAATTCCCTAAACCGATATATTCCGATTTACACTAATATGGGACTGTCCAGTACATGAATAATAAGAACCAAGCTCAAATCGATCGTTTGAAGATTGAAACTTGGTTTGCACATTTTGTCGAACACTTGGCGTGCAACAAATCATCCCAAATCAGCTTCGTCGGACCATGTTTGTGGCCTTCAATCTCAACCCACAAACAATCTCATGCGGAAATAAAGTATCAAGATTATACTACCACATGCAAGGAGCAATATTAGACAGAAATCATAGCTTAAAACACAAAAGAACTAAGCTAAAAGCATCCTCAAATATACGGGTTTGATCTGATTTCACAAATCTGGGTTTGAACCCAGGTCAAACAAACAGCTTGCATGCCCATGTTCAAGCCCCGATACTTATCACATGCAAGCTCTAAGGGAAACACTACTTGATCCGAGTGAAAGTAGGTAACATGAGCTTTCAAAAACAACAAACATCACAGAGAATGACCAATCGAACATATCAAAAACGACATCTTCAAGAAGCACACATGCAAAACTCTTGAAGAGATTCCAACACTTAGAAAAATTTCCACCTCGAAAATCAGTCCTCCGGGCTACTTTTCCTTTTGATTTTTATGATCAAAACATACTCAAACTCGAAATAAAATACATCTAGGATGCTTACCTTGCTTCTTAGTTTCCCTTTCAAGTGGTTATTCGCTCAAGAAACCAAGAAATTATCCTCGGGGGGCCCGTGGAAGTTGGCTTCTTCAACTGGAAAACAAAATCTGCAAAGAAAGAACTGATAACGAAGGTTTTCATTAACCTCCAAAATCAAGCTTTAGAACCTCTTTTGTTGGCCAAATTCAAACAATACCAAACTATATGTATTCTAGTTTGGCTTGTAAGTCATGGATTTTCTCATTTGTCTCTCATATTTCTCAAAAACACTCGTTTTCTCTCACTCGTGACTAACCGGTCTCAACACTTAGAAAAAATTTAGACTTTCTTTGGCCCGCTAGGAGGGCAGTTTTTCGGGGGGCTTTAGGAGGCCTTCCCGATCTCCATTTGGGACGTGCGACCTATGGTTGGAAAGATATTTGAGTGAAGTTTAACTCTCTAGTTGAAGTTTTTGGCTAATTATTGCCACAGATGTGTGAAAATCTCACTTTTCTCTCTCTAGGTCGGTCTGGAATTTCTGGGTTTCCTTTTCTGGAGTTGCTTCTGAGGGCTTCTTTGGGGAACGATTCCGAGCTCTCTCCTCTCTCTCTCTCTCTCTCTCTCGTCTCCTCTCTCTTGTGACCTAAAAGAGCTTGCTTCCGTGATCTTATCCACTAAATTGGAGGAGTTTTGGTCGGTCTTTTGTTCACCTACCAAGCCTGTCAACAGGGCTACTTCAACAACTTTCTGACTTAGCCAAATTTCCACTCTTGCAACTGTTGAGTGTCCGGACTTTGCTGCGACTTTCCCGTGCTTTCAACAGCTTATCCCTGGCCAATTCTTGTCCACTTGGACTACTAATTTTGGCCTTCCATCATGTGCAAAGATCGGGCTGGTTGGGCAGGTGAGGAGGATATGGTGGGGCCACAAAGTTGCTTACTCAAGAACTCCGAAATCAGACCAACTTGTGGACTGAGATTTGTCAGCTGGTTTAGGTGCTTTAATCCATCAATTTGGCTGCAATTTTTGATCAATTAGCAAGCTCATGCATAGTAGTTTAAGATCTCGATCAGATTTCGCAATTTTGCCGACCCAATTTTGCAAGAAAGTCCCTCAAAGTTGGCAATTTTCTTATCCGAAAATACCCAATTCAATACAAACTTGGTCTTTTTGGCCCGATTTGATTGATTCGAGTTGGCCCAAGTTCAATTTCAACTTAATTGGTGACCAAGATGATGATTTAAGGGTTCGGGCAAAATTTTTCAAAATTTGCGAATTGGTCCCTCAACTTTTGGAAATTCCATTTTGGCCCCAATTTGAAATTTTAATTCCAATCTGACCTCCCGGGCTTGGCTAGTCACATTTAGATCATTGGCCCCAACTTTTTTTCTTTTTTTCTTTCTTTTTTTTTAATCTTTTTTTTATATATTTAATAATTTAAAAAAAAATTGAAGGAAAAACATATTCCATTTAAAAAAACTATATTAAATGTCTAGATAATCTATATGCAAGAGTTTAACTTGAAATATTTTTGTGGAAAAACAAGTTTCCCATTTTTTTGGAAATGATTTTTGGGCAAAAATTTAGGTGTCAACAGACGCAACCGTTATAATTTATTCCTAGGATCGTTGCGGCAAATACATGTAGGAACCTGTTGGGCAGTCTTGGGACTGGGAATTAGACTAGACCAACCGATCCGATCCGATCCTATGGAATTTGTCACAATGCCACTTCCAAATTTCAGCATTTTGAAGATAAATACTTCCCCCAAAAAATATGGACTTTTTGTTATTTTAAGGTTTGTTGCTTTAAAAAAAATTAAAAAAAATATTGTCGAAATTAGGAATTGGACTAAAAATCACCCATAAACTCGATCGACGCCCTTGGGAACCACTAGAACCAGCTCGTCCGATCCAATCTGATCTAGGCAATTCCCAGTTGGGTCGGTTCAATAGGCTCACCCTTAATACAAATGGGTAAGAGGATCATATTGAGAATCGATTTCCACCTCCAACCACAAAGGGGAAAAAATGGGTCAGGTCGAGTTGGTTCTCATATCATGGAAACATGTTCCTATGAGGTCTCACTCAATTTCCCTCCACTAATAAACGAATTAAAACAATAATAATAAAAATTAAGGGAGGCATGATTGGGTTCTAATCAACCTGATAAGATAAAATTCATCGAAGAGCATCTTGGCCATGATCAAGCTGGACCAAATTGGATGAGAGTTGAACACTATCAACAAATAAGAACAAGACACCTATCAGCTTTCTTGTCAATGGTCTCCTCTCCTCTTGGGCTTTGTCATCCCCGAAGCGCGAAGTCAACTCCCACCTGAGGAGGACGCGAAGCACAAGAGTTGGAGAGAGTGTTTGCGCTATGAAGCAGCCTTTGAGCGGAGATTTCTCACCGAAGTAGTTATCGTAGCAATTGAGATTCTTTTCTGAGACGGGGAGGATCCATTTGTCCATTGAACTCCATCAATCTTGAGTCCTCAATATTTTCTTTCGAGCCCATCATTTTAAAATCCGGCAAAGTTTGTAATTTGTTCATTTGTTAACAAATTTTAAAACCATAGACACTACAAATATATGCACTGCTCGCTCCAATTTTAAAGTTTTTTTTTTCCATAAATTCCAAAGTTTAGAGTAGACTGTTGATGTTATAAGTTTTTAAAGTAATCAATAGAAATGTGATAAGTTGATGGAGGTAATCTTCCCATTGTGCCCAAAGAAGACCTTCAGGTCATGTTTAGTCATTTGAATAGAAGTTGTAATAGGATATGCTTTTATCCTATCATGTGTTCAGTAGTTGTTTAGGACAGGACAAAGAAGGATATAACCTGGATAAAAAAAAAGTTACGTTTGGTCTCTCGTGTTTATTTTCTACCAAAAACAAAATAAAGTCAGATATATAGAGATATATAATCTAGACAAAATTATCTCACGGGGAGTGTGAGATAATGGTCGATAGAATATATTGACTTCATCGTATTAAAGTTATTTTTCTATTATAACAAAAAAAAATTAAATAATAAAAATATATAAAAGGAAAATTCAAAATAACAAAAAAAAAATTATTATTATTTTTATTCCCATAATTTTTATTTTTATTCCCATTTTTATTTGTATGTATGAATTTCTTTCTAGTCTATAATATATATATATATATATATATATATATATAGTGTGATATATCTCTAGTATTTATATTATTATACAAATTAGGAACAATAGTATAGTTTATTATTTGATGAATTTTTCATTAAGAAATGATGGAAGGAATGAAAAAATAGAAAAAGAGATGGAAAAATAATATAATAGAGGCTCGGACCTCGCCACGCCCGAGGTTGGCTCGTCCTAATCCGTGGTGGCCGACCGAAAAAGAAGGAAAAGAGAAAAAGAAAAAGAAAATTAAAAATTCTATATTTTATAAAAGAAAAACTAATGGAATCCGCTGTCCTTAATTTGGCTAAAACGCTCTCCGAAACATTGCGATTATTTTGGTGTGGGTAGAATCAACCACATTAGAGTTCGTATCTCCTCGCGTCGCATCTCTTCCGACCTTCTCTCAAAGCTTTCTCCTCCTTCTCTTCGATCGCGATGCCGGTGGGAAGCTCCGAGTGCATGTCCACTTCTCCTCCTCCTTCCTCCACGATCTGCCGCGCCTGCCCTTCGAATGAATTGGATCGGTCGGATGGAGATGATTCGTACTGTTCTGCTGTTGTTGAAGACGAGGAGTCGATGGAGAATAAACACGGTGCGGAGAATATCCCATCTGCGGGCAATTTAGAACCATGGCGCCCTGTTTCTCTCGCGGGGAGGTTCAAACGAAGAATCAACCCGTGGAGGAAGATGCGGGTGTTGGGAAAGGGTTCGTTCGGAGATGTCTTTGATGTCATCACTTAGTGAGATTCCCTCTTCCTCTCTTTGATTATCGTTTAATGTTTAATGTTTTGGGGCCGAAGTATGATCGGATGTTTTTCCCATGGCGTCTGGGTGCCGTTGGGACCAAATCATGTAATCTTTTTGGTTCACAGAGACACGCCAAACACGCTTAAGGGATTTGATCTTCATATTGGAGTTCTAGCTTGAGTGTTGTGGAACTTATTGAAACCTCGCTTCTTTATTTCCGCAGTGATGGATCCTACTTCGCTGTAAAGGAGATTTCTTTGTCAGATCATACCAATGATAGCTTACTGCAGCTTGAGCAGGTGATCGCTTGTGTCTTTCTGTATCTTTCTGTACTTGCACAACTATATACAACCATTGTGTGTTCGATAATCTTTTTCTTTAGACTCTTTCTCTCTAGTGATACTCTGCTTTCTTTTTTCAGGACATTTCTCTTTTAAGTCCGTTGGAACATGAGAACATAGTTCAATATATCGGCACAGACAAGGTGCGGTTCCTTCTTGCTAAGTTGCTTTCTGCGGTGTCTTTCACTTTGGCATCGATTGTGATGTCACCGGCACTCGGCAAAAATATTTTGGGGGTGTTATAGCAGCCACGAGATAGTGCTGTCATCATCATCACTGCATGTATTAGCTGCAATTATCCTGTTAATAAGATCACAGCAGGTGCGGCTTTTTAGGAGTGACCGCAACTCATGACGGAGATGGTCATTTTAAGGTCCCCTCCACCACAAGAAAAGTTTGTGATGAATTTACCTTTACCTGCAATAGTAATTATACGAGAAAGAAAATACATAGAGTAGATGTCAGTTTATGGAGCCATAACGAACTCAACAATGATTTCTAGTCCCTGTGAAAATAATTTCCTCGGGGCCTTTTCTCGGAGCCTCTTGTCTTCGTACACCTGATTGCTGTGGGAAGGATGTCGTCTTGATCCAATGATGGTTAGGTATTAGAAGAGGCCTGTACGTCTGGCATCATTAGGATGAGAAAAAGTTAAACGTCACCGATGTGTGTTTCATTTTATTTTCTATCTGGTATGGTTGTCTCTAGCGTATCTTGTTATAATATCCCACCCATATAGTTTGTTTATGGTGTTTTGATGGGCCTTATATAATTGTAGCCCCCTTTCACCTAAAAGCATAATCTTTTGGGTTCTGACATAATTTCGGAATCAGGTAATGCTGCAATTTATTTCCATACATGACTTCCTTTTCCGCTATTCCATGTGCCGTTTTTTATCTGTTTGCACACAAGAGGGGCCATTATAGTATTCCACATTGCTTGTTTATGTAGTTTCAATGTGCCTTATATACATTGTCTTGTTCCACCTAATAGCTTAGACTTTTGAGTTGGTTATCCTAACATATATGATTCTCACTCTCTTCCAGGATAATGAGAAGCTTTACGTATTCCTTGAGGTCATGATCAAAGGCTCAGTTGCAACTCTTTATCGCGAATGTGCCTTGATAGAACCCCAAGTCTCTTCTTACACCAGGCAAATTTTAAATGGTTTAAAGTATCTTCATGACAAGAAAGTGATACACAGGTAGAAGAAAGATGCTTGACTTTGCATTAGTAGTTTTGACTAATTGATATAGTGATTCGCACTTATCATTTCTGATGTAAGGTTGATTTTGTTAAGGAAAGAGATCATAACCAAACAAAGAGCACATTGAAATTTGTCTATCTTGTCTTATGCCATCCCATGGATCCTTTTGATGATACTTCTTTTACTTATCCAAATAGTTTTTGTGAATTTTGGGGAGCTGTCAAATCCTTAAACCAAAATATAATGTTATGAGAAGTAGATTTCTCATGATAATCAGGAAACAACGGAATAGCATTACGAGCTTGTTCTGTAATATTTAGCATAGACAAGATTCTTTTACTATGTGAATGCTTCAAGGTGGAAACATAAATTCGCAGTACTGTTTACTGTGAGGGATGAAAACTTTTAACCTTCTAGATATCCTACTTGCATATGTGCTGGTTTCTCATGCCTCCAGTTCCTTGATTCTGTAGGGATATCAGATGTGCTAACATACTGATTGATGGAGATGGAGCTGTGAAACTTGCAGACTTTGGATGGGCAAAGGTATGTCCCATCAGCGAAATCAAGCACTCTCTCTCTGTGCGCGCGCGAGCTCGCACGAGCAGCAAAGGCACATGCCCAAATACATACGCTACACAGAGCATGTGCAAGCGACAAAGATGCATGTACAAATACACACACATGCGCGCAAGACAAACACACCTATAGACTGCACAAACTAAAGCATGTGTTGTCCTTTACTTTTCCTAGATAACATATCAACTTTCTGTGTTTTTTCGTACAGGCCACCGAAATGAATGCTGCTAAATCCTTCAAAGGAACTCTTTTGTGGACGGCGCCTGAGGTTTGCAGCTAGTGCTGCCATTTTTTAACATTCTATCATTGGCTGTAGAAGGCATATATCATTTACATTTCTTTTTCATCCTCATTGGTTGTAACTGCAGGTCTTCAAAAGTGTAAACAACAGAAGCTATGGGTTGGCAGCTGATATTTGGAGCATTGGGTGCACTGTTTTAGAGATGTTAACATGGGGGGTGAATATATTGGCTTTGAACTGGTATTTAATTAACCTTCTTTTTATGTTTTATATCCTCGAGATCCATGTTATGCCGGAGTTAGTAAATAAGTCGAGCACATGTTGTGATGAGTCCATTAGGCCGTCGTTCTGAGAAAACTAAATGAGTAAGGGCACTACATGGAAAAGAGAGAGGACAGTGAATTCAATGAAAATTATCAAGAGTATGGTCATGTTAAAGGATACGGATATTATTTAGGGCCGATGGTTGGGATTCTGGAGCAAATGGTTAGCTAACATGGTATGAAAACTGGGTTGATATTTGAATCTTGGTTTTCTCTTTTAACCAATTTGGCATTGTTGTCTAAAACTTTAAATTACTAATACAAGTGTACACTGAGTGGGCGGTGGCATGTGTTGAGATAATCGCATACTGTATATACGTAAATAGTATCTCATCTATGGATATTGGGTATACGTATGACCCTACCATTCAGTCTCAAGAACCTTTCCATCTGCTCCTTCACTGACACATGGTACTCTAGCAGCCAAGAGAGATTCAAATCCCTCTATTGTTATCACCATCTCTGCTCCAGTACTGGGAGCAGCACAAACATTGATTGCTTCGTGTTGCCTTCTGTGTCCTTTCAACGTGTCGTTGTCCTCTGATCTGTCACTTGTCATCATCAACCTTGGGTGACTCCCTCATTGATTTCGAGTGTTGGTTATCCGCTTCTCTTCTCTGAATCAATCATTGACCTAGATCCTCTGCTTGGGTTAGTTATTTGGATATGGAAGGTATTTTCAATTTGGTTGGTAGACTTTTGAATATTATGACAATTTTGATGGTCTAGGTCAAGTCGGCATCTTTTTCATACACGTAGTAAGTTTTCGAACAGGGATGGTAATTAGTGGCTCTAGCCAGTAAATTACCCACTGATGTTATTCCTTTTTAGGGCACAACAACACAAAAACACTCTTTTATTGATAGAATGACTGCTGCTGAAGTTGGGAGTGCTCTGGTCTTGCGAGTGAATTGTGAAGGTTGCACTGTCTAGTGCTTATCTATGAATTTTATTTATTATAAAGGAGAAAAAGGAATACCATCGTACTCAAAAGGCATAGTAAATCATGCAACTGGTGCCCCATTTCTTTTGCTTTTTGGTTAAATATCGGACACTTACGAATTTTGAGCAAAAAGCGATAGATGCTTTTGCTTTATTGGCAGTAGTTGGAAAGGATTCACGCATTGATCCCCTCGAACTGTTACATATCATCATGTCTCCCACTTCTGCAGTAACCATCATTCCAGAATGATTAATGCAGATGATTGCCAGAAGCATGATGCGCTTAGATTTGTTTACATATCTTATTGATTTATCCAGCTGTCATATGTTAGTTCCCACTGGATTTGTGATTAACACTAGCGTCTGCTCCGTTTTCATTCTTATTGTGGCAGGAGCAAGAATTGGAGAAAATTCACAAGGGTGAACGTCCTTCACTTCCAAATTATATACCAAAAGATGCCCAAGACTTCATCAGTAGATGCTTGCAACTAAATCCGAAAAATCGGCCTTCTGCAGCACAGTTGCTAGACCATCCCTTTGTGATGAACCCACCTACTTTTGCTCGACTTCATATATCGTGAGGCTTTGGCATGCCATCCCTTTTGGGTTCATTACTGTGAAGGTCTTTTTGGGGCTAATGGGAAGATACCTTCGTCAACTTACGGCATTTGTACCGTTTAGTGCTTACTCCACTCCAAAAATTCATCACATTAACAGTCTACTCTAAACCTATAAGTTTGTGTGAACAGTCCATGTATTTATGGTGTCTATGGTCTTTAAATTTGTTACCGAATGTACAAATTGCAAGCTCTGCTGGATTTGAAATGATGGATTAGAAGGAAAATATTGAGGAGTGAAGATTGATGGAGTTTGATGGACAAATGGATGCTTTCCACCTCGGATATCGTGCAACTTTTACACAATTTGGCCTAGCTTGATTGTGGCTAAGAGGATACTATATTTATCTTATCAGGTAAAGTGTTACATAATAATGTCATCCTCAATTTTATTATTTCTTTAATCCCTTTAATCGTGGAGTGAAATTGTACGCGATGTCATATGGACAGGTCCCTATGATTCGAGGATCAATTCGGCCCAATCCATTTTTTTTTCTTCTAGTTCTTTTTTTTCTAGTTGGAGGTAGTTCTCAAGATTATCTTCCAATCAATTGGAGTCTTAATTGAGTCTTGGCTTTGTTTAAACGCATCTTACGAAAAAGAAACAAAAACAAGAAACACCAATATAGGTTGTTGAGGATCAATTTGACCCGATCCATTTTCTTTTCTTTCTAGTTGGTGGCAGCTTTTAACATGATTTTCCTATCCATTTGTGTCTTAATTAAGTCAGGATTTTGTTAACATGTATCCTTAAAAAAGGCAACATAAATAAGAAACGGGAATATAAAATGCCAATTCGAGGCCAAACCGACCCGATCTTTTTTAAAATTATTATTATTATTGTGTTCTCAACAAGTCTTAGACTCTTGGCCTCATTAAACAAATAAGGAAAAAAAAACAAGAAACACCAACGTGAAAGTGTCGCCCAAAAATGACCACGGGAATTTTGATTGATTGGTATGAGATTATCAATTAAAAAAGATTTGTTTAAGTTATTTCATTTTGTTTTGTCCAAGTTACTTTTCTTTTTATCCAAATTACTTCACATTTTGTCTAAGTCACTTCATTTTGTTTTGTCGAAGTTACTTCTTTTTTTGTCTAAGTTACTTCTCTTTTTGTCCAAATTTCTTCTTTTTTTGTCTAACTCATTTCGTTTTGTCCAAGTTTCTCACTTTGCCTTTTAGCGAAATTACAAGCCCAGAAAAATGTTCATTGGGCTAATCAAAATTAGGGTTCATCTCCTACGTTGTTTCTCTTTTCTACCCTTCAAAATTGGGGTTCCACCTCGGATGATATCGTGCAACTTTTATGCAATTTGGCCTAGCTTGATTGTGGCCAAGCGGATACTTGACGATATTTGTCTTATCAGGTTGAGTGTTACGTAATAATGCCATCCTCAATTTTATTATTTCTTTAATCCCTTTAATCGTGGAGTGAAATTGTACTCGACGTTGTACGGACAGGTTCCTATGATTCGAGGATCAATTCGGTCTAATCCATTTTCTTTTTCTACTAGTTCTTTTTTTTCTTTTTTTTTTTCTAGTTGGAGGTAGTTCTCAAGATTATCTTCCAATCCATTGGAGTCTTAATTGAGTCTCGGCTTTGTTTAAACGTATCCTTCAAAAAAGAAACAAAAACAAGAAACACCAATATGGGTTGTTGAGGATCAATTTGACCCGATCCATTTTCTTTTCTTTTTAGTTGGTGGCGGCTTTTAACGTGATTTTCCTATCCATTCGTGTCTTAATTAAGTCTGGATTTTGGTAACACGTATCCTTAAAAAAGGCAACATAAATAAGAAATGTGAATATAGAATATCAATTCGAGGTCAAACTGACCCGATCTTTTTTAAAATTATTATGATTTTTTTGTTCTCGACAAGTCTTAGACTCTTGGCCTCGTTAAACAAATAAGGAAAAAAAAACAAGAAAACACCAACGTGAAAGTGTCAAAAATGCCCACAAAAATATATCCTACTTTCATATGTGCTGGTTTCTCATGGCTGCGGTTCCTTGATTCTGTAGGGATATTAAATGTGCTAACATACTGGTTGGTCCAAATGGAATTGTGAAACTTTCAGACTTCGGATTGGCAAAGGCATGTCCCATCCGCGAAAGCAACACTCTCCGTGCTTGCGCGAGCAGCAAAGGCACATGCTCAAATACATGCACATGCACAAAGTGCGTGCGAGCAACAAAGATGCACGTACAAATACATACGCGTGCGCGCATGACAAACACATGTGTAGACATGAATCGAGTGAAGCATGTATTGTCCTTTACTTTTCTTAGATAATACGTCAACTTTCTGTGTTAATTTGTACAGGCCACCGAAAAGAATCCGGCTAATTCCTTCAAAGGAACTCTTTTGTGGATGGCGCCTGAGGTTTGCACCCTCTGCTGTAATTTTTTTAACATACTTATCATTGGCTGTAGAAGGCGCATCTTTACCATTTCTTTGTCATCCTCGTTGGTTGTAACAGCAGGTCTTCAAAAATGAAGAGGGCAGAAGCTATGGGTCGTCAGCCGATGTATGGAGCCTAGGGTGCACTGTTTTAGAGATGTCAACATGCAAGCCTCCATATTCTGAATATTCACTGGCAATACCATTGTAAATCCTCGCTACTTGGTCTTTTTTTGTTTTCTGCTCAAGCTACTGCCTTACTGCGTCTTCTTCTCACCTGACTGATCTCTCTGTGATTTGGGTAACACGATTCCCTCCAATTATGTACATGCCGTTTTGGACTTGAGACAAGCAGGGTGTCTTGCACCCATTTGGAAATGAATCCGTATATCGAACCAAACGTTGCAGTGTTGATTTATTGCAATATCTGACGGTGAGATGCTGGAAACAACGATTCTAGTGAGTTGACGTAATCACAAGGTGGGGGACGACGGCTACCAGCAGTGGGGTGATTTAATCACTAGGTGGGAGCGTGAGAGGTGTAATTAGGGTCAGGTTATGATTGAGTTGAGCCTTTTTCTTTTTGCGAAGTGTAATTATTTATTCAGTTTGGTATTTGCAAACTGAACGAGAATGAAATACGAAAGAGAGAAAGAGAGAGTATAAGGACTCAGGAAGCACCACTAGTTTCCCAAGAACCTTCCCTACCGCATTGTAAAAATCAGAACTTGCTCCTTAGTCAACTAAACCTAATTATTGTAGGTACAAAATTTTCATCATTCGATTCAAGCATCCATCTTGAAGCGACGTGCCGTTAATAAAACACTTGAATTTACAAATAATGGCCTGATATCAAACAAGCAACCACGAAGCAAAGGTGGTATTCGATTACAGATCCCGAGGGATATCCAATCTTGACAGATTGCTTATCTTTGTTTTTTTTCCTTTCTTTTTCACAGAAAAATACACAACATGGCATGCTATTTACAATCCCCAGATGAACAACCCATGCTTGACTTGAGCAGAATAGAGACACCAGAAAATCAGTTGCAGCTCTAGACCCTTCGCAAGGACTGTTGATCCTCGAGCAGCTCCAATTTGCCCATCGCTGCCAAAGAGAAGTGTCACTACTGTCACACCACCGAAACTTTCATGTTATTCCTAGATTCTTATAGATTCCTAGATTCTTTAAAATAAAAATAAAAATTGGCCTAAGTCCATTAAGTGTTTTAACACAAGTCCCGCGCGGAGTCGCCAAGCTGTCGCGACCTAATTTTTTCGGGCTCACCGCCTAAAACTAGGTTGATGGACTGCTAAGTTTTAAACTTAGCTCGGCTCTCCCAAGCCCATACCAAATCGCGACTTGTCGCGACCTAATTTTTTCGGGCTCACCGCCTAAAACTAGGTTGATGGACTGCTAAGTTTTAAACTTAGCTTGGGTTCTCCCAAGCCCATACCAAATCGCGACTTGAGTCTAAACTTTTTAAACATGCAAAATATTATCTAGGAGTCGCCACTAATCAGTTTACGGTAGGTCGATTAGACACCTAAGTAAAATAAATTGAGATTTATTTTACTCCTACGAACCAGAGACTAAGGATACGGGTAGGGGTGAGCAGTTCCAGGTTCCGGTTCGGTTCCGTCTGGAACCTGGATACTACCCTCGGGTACAGGTTCCTCAAAATGAGGAACCTGGAACCTACCCTTCAGAACCGAGAACCTGGAACCTACCCTGTCACAGGTTCCAGGGTCGGTTTCAGGTTCCAACAGGTTCCCCTTTTTTTCTTTTTTTTTTCAGATTTGAACTATAACGTACGCGCACGTTACAAAAAAAAACTATAACGTACGTGCACATTACCAAAAAAAAAATATAACGTATATGCACGTTTACCAAAAAAAAACTATAACGTACGCGCACGTTACCAAAAAAAAATAATAATAATGTACGCGCATGTTACCAAAAATATATATATAATGTACACGCACGTTACCAAAAAAAAAACTCTAACATACGTGCACGTTACCAAAAAAAAAAATATAACGTATACGCACGTTACCAAAAAATATATATATAATGTGCGCACACGTTACCAAAAAAAAAAATATAACGTATATGCACGACGTGTGAGTTTCAATTTCAGAGGGTCGAGTGATGTGAGACCGTGAAATTGTGAATGAGGCGAGGGGGTTCCTTTTGGAACCCTAACCGGTTCCGAAACCGGTTCCGCGACCGGTTCCGAAACCGGTTCCGCGACAGGTTCCGGTTCCGGTTCCGCGACCGGTTCCGATTCCGGTTCCACGACCGGTTCCGGTTCCCAGTGGAACCGGAACCGGAACCGGGATCGCCGGTTCCTGGAAAAATGGAACCGGGAACCGGAACCGGTCCTCTAAGAACCGGGAACCGAACCGGAACCTCCGGTTCGGTTCTCCGGTTCCCGGTTCTACCCGGGAACCGCGCTCACCCCTAGATACGGGGACTTAGTTACACTAGACTATCCTAGTGCCCTTTCAGTACCATTTCTTTTTAATTTTTTTAAAAATGTTTTACAGGTAGCTTGATTTGATTTTAATTCATTTTCCTAACGTGTGAGGCGATCATGCGAGTGCACAAACCATCAATTTAACACCCGAGAAAGCGAATAAAATAATGCAGGACTTACCTCAAAGCAACGAAAGCAATTGCGATATTAGGTCAGAATTCATATCAATAATCCTAGATATGATTTCTAATTAATAAGCAATCACTCAATTTTTTGTTTTTACTTTATTTAATGAAAGTCGTGCAATGCATGCTACTAATTTAACATGAAATGATATGACGTGGCAATATGACATAAACTATATAACATGAATAAGCATGCAATCCATCTTAAAGCATGAAATGAATTTATTCTAATTTTTTGTATTTTCCATGAAATTCGAAATTAACGAAATGCAACAATTAAATATGCAATTTAATCAAATGACTTAGTTCTAATGACGAGCAATGAACTTAGCAACAATCACTAGATGACGAAAATTTCATAAACCTAATCCTACATGTCTGATTTACTAAACCTATATGCTCAGGTAGATTTTTGATTTTTTTTTTAAATAATTAATTATTAAATAAATATTAAATCTAAACTATCAACAAAATAAAGCAAGAAATGATTAAAATAATCGAAAAAATAACCTATTGTCTCACAGGTCAAATTAACGGTTATTCTAACCCTAATTACCACAACAAGGAGATCAAAACAATTACAAATCTGGTCCGAAGTCCTACAGACCAAATTAAATAATTATTGTGATTAATAAATTGAAATTCTACCAAAAGAAAGCCCAAAAATTAATATAATTAAAAAAATTATCCGATGTCTCTCGGATCAAATTAATAATTTTAATAATTCTGGACAAAATTCCTGCGGATAATGCCTACAAAAATTACAAATATTAACATCCCATATCGCAAATTAAATAACTAAACTAAAAACAAAAAACAAACAGAATAAACATAAAATAAAAATAACAAATAAAAAGAGTAAAATAAACTAAAATGTAAAGAAAGTAAAAAGTAAAAGTAAAAAAAATAAAAATCTACCTAGAGGGTAAACGACGGGGTGACGCCGGGGCGGTGTTTGACCGGTCGTCGGAGCTCCGGCGGGAGTGGCTGCAGGTGGACGGCGGTGGGCTCGAGCTCGGGGCAGCGGAGATTGGTGGCACAAAGGCACGGCGCGGCGTCGGGCGGGTTGCTGCGGGTGCTCGAACAAAGGGCAGAGGCGTGGTGGGTGCGGAGCAGGCCTCGGGCTTCGGAGACGCGGCGTCGGGGGTGCAGGCGCGGCCTCCGGTGAGCAGAGACGGGCCACGAAGGCGCGTGGATGCTGGGTTGAGGTGAGCAGCGCGGTGGCGCGGCGAGGTCAGGAGCGACGGGTTTCGGAGCTCCGACGTTGGGATGGGCAACAACAGGTCGTGGGTGCAGCCGTGGAGCTGCAAACGTCGGCTCGGTGCAACGATGGGTGAGCGGGGCACGGCAGGGGCTGGTGCAGGCGCGATGGGCAGCAGCGGAAACGGCGTGGGGCTTGGCGGAGAAAGAAACCCACAAAGAAGAAGCACAGTGCACGTCTTTTTTTTTTCTCTCACTTCACCTCACGTCTCCTCGCACGTATTCCCCTACTGACTTTTGTACTTTTCTTCAGTAAAAGGGGCAAACAGCCCTTTGACCTAACCCCTCTAAAAAATGAACTCAAAAGAAACGAAGGAATTCCTTCCTCACTTTTTGCTCTCAATTTTTTCGAAAATCTCCCCCCCGTTACGAAAAATAAAGCTCTCTTTTATACTGATTCCGAACAGCTGCTTTGTATGGCATATTTCAAACTTTCATCTTTTGTTGCATCAAATCAAGCGTGCAAATCGAAACGTGATTTCATAATCAGCTCGATTTTACTTGATTCTTTCCATTTTACAAAAAACTTGCCCCTTATTTAATTGCTTCCGCATTTAACAAAATCCGAATACCCATCAGAATTTCAAATTTCCATGCATAATCAATCAAATCAATTGCCCCAATTTTCTTTCATTTTTTCTTTTTATTTGTTCAAAATGCAATTTTATTTTTCCAAAATTAGGTGTCAACAATAGGCTTTGATAGACATCATTGACTTACTCCTTCCACCTAGTTTAGAAGTAGCACGCACATGCACAGGAGAAAGAAGACAAAGTGAGAGCCACGTGGTCTCCTCATCACCCTCCCCGGCCAGTTGCCCCCTCCCCCTAAGGGGACACAATGTCCAAGTTTGACCATCGATGATAGATGCATAATGCCAAGACCAAACCAATAGGATTTGACGAGTATCATTGACTTACTCTCTCCACTCTATTTGGGAGTGATGCGCACATGCATGGGAGGAAGAAGACGAAGTGAGAGCCATGTGGTCTTCTCACCACCCTCCTCGGCCGGCCCCCTCCCCAAATGGACAAGATGTCCAGGTCTAACCATCAATGATGGATGCATAATGCCAAGGCCAAACCAATACGCTTTGACCGGCATCATTGACTTACTCCCTCCACCCTATTTGGGAGTGGCACGCACATCGATGACGGATGTATAATGCGAAAGCCAAGCCAATAGGCTTTGATATGCATCATTGACTTACTCCTTCCACCCAGTTTAGGAGTGACATGCACATGCACAGGAGGAAGAATACGAAGTGAGAGCCACGTGGTCTCCTCATCACCCTCCTCGGCCGGCTGCCCCCTCCCCCTAGAGGGACATAATGTCCAAGTTTGACCATCAATGATGGATGTATAATGCCAAGACCAAGCCAATAGGATTTGACGAGTATCATTGATTTACTCTCTCCACCCTATTTGGGAGTGACGCGCACATGCATGGGAGGAAGAAGACGGAGTGAGAGCGACGTGGTCTTCTCACCACCCTCCCCGGCCGGCCCCCTCCTCAGATGGACAAGATGTCCAAGTCTAACCATCAATGATGGATGCATAATGCCAAGGCCAAACCAATACGCTTTGACCGGCATCATTGACTTACTCCCTCCACCCTATTTGGGAGTGACACGCACATCGATGACGGATGCATAATGCGAAAGCCAAACCAATAGGCTTTGATAGGCATCATTGACTTACTCCTTCCACCCAGTTTAGGAGTGGCATGCACATGCACAAGAGGAAAAAGACGAAGTGAGAGTCATGTGGTCTCCTCATCACCCTCCTCGGCCGGCTACCCCCTCCCCTTAGAGGGACATAATGTCCAAGTTTGACCATCGGTGATGGATGTATAATGCCAAGACCAAGCCAATAGGATTTGACGAGTATTATTGATTTACTCTCTCCACCCTATTTGGGAGTGACGTGCACATGCATGGGAGGAAGAAGACGGAGTGAGAGCGACGTGGTCTTCTCACCACCCTCCCCGGCCAGCCCCCTCCCCAGATGGACAAGATGTCAAAGTCTAACCATCAATGATGGATGCATAATGCCAAGGCCAAACCAACACGCTTTGACCGGTATCATTGACTTACTCCCTCCATCCTATTTGAGAGTGGCGCGCACATGCACAGGAAGAAGAAGATGAAGTGAGAGCCACGTGGTCTCCTCACCACTCCCCGGCCACCTACCTTCCCCCTCCAGATGGACATGATAACTAAGTTTGACCATCAATGATGGATGAATAATACCAAGACAAAGTCAACAAGCTTTGATTGACATCATTGACTTATTCCCTCCACCTTGTTTGGGAGTGGCACGCACATGCACAGGAGGAAGAAGACTAAGTGAGATCCATGTGGTCTCCTCACCACCCTCCCCGGCTACCGCTCCCCCCCCCCCATCCCCCTTTTGCCAAATGGACATAATGTCTAAGTTTGATCATCGATGATGAATGTATAATGCTAAGGCCAAGCCAATAGGTTTTAACCGGCATCGTTGACTTAATCCCTCCTCCCCGTTTGAGAGTGGTATGCACATGCACAAGAGGAAGAAAACGAAGTGAGAGCCACGGCGTCTCCTCACCACGCTTCCTGGCTGCCCCGTCCCCCCAACCAAAAAAAAACAACCTTACATTTCCTCTTTCCCGAAGATGCTCTCTTGTCCCACTATTTCCCATATCTGATTGGTTCTAGCAAATAAAAAAATGATGAACATATTTTTATGACATGGGACACACGAATTAATAAAAATTTCACCATTACGGCAGATAAATTATTTGAAATGACCAGAAAAAGTCTACATCGGAAAATGGGATAAATTATTTGAAATGACTAGAAAAAGTCTACATCAAAAAATGGGTGAATTGTTTTATGAATTGATTACAAAATGACCACTACCAGAGAAAAAAATGTTTAGAAATGACTAAAAAAGTCTGCCTCAAAGATTTGGTAAAATTATTCTCTTCATTATTGCACTTTTTGAAAGCCATTATTTTGCGGCATCATCTTAGGCAAGACGCCTTACGAGAGTGCCCCACACTCCCCGGAGAAGAAATGGGCCAAGAACATGTTGACCTAGTGGTGTCTTCTCGGTTCAAGTCCTCTTAGCAGGTTTTAAATCATTTTACTTGGGTTGGGTTTGGTTGGGTTGGGTTGGAATGGGCTGGGCTAGGTAACGGACTCATCTCATCTAACGAATAAACGATAATTTAAGCAAGAAGCACAAATACCGTGCACTCCGCATGGGGCTCTCAAGTAAACCATTACGTGAATGTTGTTGCACTTAAATAACCAAAAAGTGGCAATTTGCTTTTGCAAATAAACTTCAAAATAATCGTTACTTGTTTTCTCTCAAAAACTATATACATAATTATCTAATTATAGGTAGGTATGCCTTAGGTCAACCAAAAGTATTTCATGTACGAAAGTTTGAGTTTACACACAAAATAGAGAAGGGATTTTCTGACAGTAATATTATGGTCGATTTAACTAACAAGAGTATAGTGTATTCAATTTTCAAAATTTTAAACGCATTTCCCTCAATGTGCTAGGCAAAAAACTTATCTTATCCAGTGAATCAACAGGATAATTTAAGCCATATACTTTTTCCAACTATTTACATGCTCGTACGCTTCGTGTATGGCTCTTAGTAAATTATGTTTTGAAGTGAAATACATAAGTTAAATCATGCAAAATTCTTCTCATTAGCAGCAGATTCATGTTATTTAATACGTTGTGGTCAAAAGACAATTGGATGTTCAGATTTTTTAGTTAGCAATAATTTTGAAAAACATATGCGTTGCATGTACATGGAGATCTTGATTCTAAGTTCATTATAATGTGGCTTTTCCTTATATTACCAGAAGAAGATTAAGAAAATCAGTAAACTAGCACAAATTTGGCCATGAATAAGTACACTTTATTTTGTCCGTGAAATGCTTCCTGCCAATAATAGTATGTTTTTGTATTTTTTTTTTCTCAACTTATAGTTCTTGGAAGAGTACCACCACGCTAGCTTTCATTTGATCCAGAACTGAATGGGCATTATTTCTAGGTTCAAAGCTTAGAACCGTCGTCAAGAAATTTCAGAGGAGAAAATAGCCATTCTTTCGAAATGATAGCGCAAGTAATCCTTACACTCTCGTAACAAATTCCTCCATTACTTTCATTAGATTAAGAATAATCAATTGGACCGTCTACAGAAACCAATTTTCTCATGGACACAACCTCAGTTTGGCTGTTAGATGGGTTTCGTAACTAGGGATCTCTGCACTACCATTTGATTCAAAATTTTCCAAGGTGAATGCTGCTGAAGATTTGTTTGACACATGACTGCGGCTCATTGAGGAACCGCCAGTAATGGAGAAAAAGGCCATTTGAGCTTCACAGTGGACCCAATGGCAGTATGCGCCAGGTCTAATCTTGATATCCTTGGCTCCTCATCAACCTAATCTTTTCTCTAAATGCATATGTTGGTACAGATAGCTCGCTAGTCTTCATAGTCGGTCTCTTCCGATGATGAACGCCCGGACAAGATAGAACTACTAAAGCACTTTCTTCCAGCAGGATTAAAAAAAAACTCTATTCCGCCAAAAGTGGCACGTCGACAAATCCCATACATGAAAACAAACTCATATCAAGAGTTTGCAAAACGCAGAGCAGTGATCCAAACCCAATCATGAAGAATATTCGATAACTCAAATAACCATATGCATAAACTACATAACACGGGCTATATTCAGACATTAGATTCCCACCGAGTTGATCTCTTTAGCGTTTCAAATTCCGATGTTTCCTCTCAAGCTGTGGATATTCTCCCTTTGCCGATCACTATTGCCTTTCTCTCCTTTTGAATTATTGACCGAGATAAAGAGGTCGTGACGGCCAGCTATTTATGGGAGATGATCCTACGTGCGCTTGTCCGTGCATCGGTCCATGGTAGCATCGAAGGGAAGTCACATGATGACTTAAGCAAAAAGAATGCAAATGTGAATGATGCAAGAGACATTTTTATTATTTTTATGAGTCGGGTCAACTCCCAATTTTCTTATGCAACCTAAATAGCTAAATAAGTTACTAAAATTTAGATGTCAACAATCTAACAACCTAATTGACACCTAAATTTCCCTTTTACTCAATCTTCTAACGAGATAAATATGATTTCTTGGAACTAGCCGAAAATAAAGGAATGCGTTGTAGATTTCATTTCATTGAAAGGCAATCAATGACACGTGCCATTCACAAACTACAATTTGTCAGACACATGTTTTTGCAATGCAAGCATGATTCTCGAATAATGTGGCAGGTCAAATGTAGCCATGCCTCACACACAAGGTTGATTGTGTACCTTCGAACATGAGTGAGACTTGGAATTAGATGGAGAGGATTATTGACACTATTTATTTATGTTTTAAATTATATAGAAAATTAGGGAATGATTTTGACCCCTAGCAAAAATAAATTTCATTCAACTACAATGCATAACTAGTATCAATTAAAACTTTAATTGTTAAAAAATTATTTAAAAAAGAAAAAAAAAAGCGGAAGAGGGCCGGGCCGGGCCTGGGCTGGCCCGCCCCCTCTTCCGTTTTCATCTTTCCCTCCTTCTTCCCCCCGCAGGCCGGCCCACCTATCCTTTTTGCCAGCCCGGCCCCCTTCTCTTCTTCTCCTTCTCTCGTCCCTGCTCGGTTTGGACGTTAGCTTGGCGACAAGGTTAGAAGGACGACGCAAAGAAGGACAGCGTACGTCAAAGGACAACGAGGAATGTCGCGCGCCACGCAGTTAGGACGGGCTGGCCAGCAACAGCTGGCGTCGGACACGGGGCTTAGAAGAGAGAGACAGAGAGAGAGAGAGAGCCTTGAGTGAAAGGGAGGGAGAACTATAGTCCCGGCCAACTTCCAGTGGTGGCCGCGCCATGTCCCGGCCAACTTCTACCCCTCCTCCACCTCAAAAAAGTGGTAAGACCCGGCTGCTCTTTTTTTTTTCCTTATTTTTCCGATTTGGGTTGATTCCTCGAGGATCCCGGCTCGGAGGCGCACGAGGCGAACGGACGTGACCCGATCTATCGAGCTCGCCCACCATTCGCCGCGGCCAAGCCGGGTAGAGAGCACCACCAACGGCCCCCTGCCCTGCTTTGTGCCCTGTTTCGGCTCGTCGGACCGGGCTTCGTCGTGGTACGGTTTGTGAGAGTCCCAGCCCCCATTTATATCGTGCTAAGCTTCATTTGGATCTCTACTTATTGATTGCTAAGCGTCTTGGCATGGTTTGACTCCCAGTTAATTCAATAGTCTCCCTTCATTCGACGCCCGTCATGTGTTTGTGAAAATGCCTGAACCGAGTTATGTAGATTTTCCGTGATTTTGGTCTAGTTCTAATAAGCGTTTGTTGGTTATTTGACACGTTTGTGGACTTTCATTGTCATCTGTGGAGTCGTGCGCTGTTTCTTTTGCGTGTCGTGTGCGCATCCGGGCGGACGGTCCTTTGATTGAGCCAAGGGCGGATACGAGCCGGCTCATGGCCATTCGTCTCTTCTGTTTTCATGGGTTTTAGGAATCTGGGCTCAACTAGAATTTGTTAAGTTCAGGTCGATTTCGAGCTATATTTGGACTGGTGATCTTCGGGCCTGATTTGCTTTAGTCTGGCTTCAGAAAACTTGGGCTTAAATTTATGTGCAGTGTGCTTACTTTATAACCTCATGCGGTCCTAGGAGTAGACAAGACTTGTGCGAGGTTTTTTTCACCCGCTAAAGGAAGCAAGACCAACCCTTTCATGCTGAGATGTAATGTGGTTTATAAGTTTGGGTAGGTTTTTATCTTTTAGGCCAAGATTCACTCTAGAAAGTCTGGCATCACTAGGTTGAGAACCATCCGGGAATCGATCACCCATAGTTCAAATTGAAACTTTGACCAAAAACAAACACGCTGATGATCTACACTCCAACAGGTGAGCTGCCTATAAAAGAACATGCAGTTAGTGTAACTTGGATGTGTAGTCCCAGTTGGGGCTTCAAACACAAAAGATTTATAAATGAAATATTTCATTATAAAAACGCTGATCATTCACAAGTTTAATTGCTTTTCTTCAGCAACTAATACGTACAATACGACTAATTTTCAACAATGTAAAACATAATCTCTACAGTTAATTTCCAACAACATAATTTTTCCATACTGAAGATTGCAACAATTGTTGATGGGCAGCTCAAGAAAAGATACAAAGCTGAAACCAAAATAAGTTCGAACTCAATATATGCTCATCTATTTTATAGATAAAACAGAGATAATTGTCAACTGATCTAAAATTTGAACTGTTGAATGTACAAGTGCTTTAATGGTAAGTATTCTGATAGATAACTACCGCTGACTTTATTGTTTAATAGGTTTATAGATCCAACCCATTTGGATTTTTGAACTTTTCATCTTGATGATGATCCCAAGAGTATTATGTACAATCTGACAACTGTACAGGTGAACCGTTTCTAGTGGCCTAAACAATCATAATATTAGGGATAATTAGGCATTATTTCACAATAGCTCCCGAATTTGAAAATGAATCGAAGCTTTGATACCTGTTGACACCTAAAATTTTGGGATTTGATTTTGCTAAATTAAAAAAAAAAATGAAAAAACAATCACATGGCATATAGGTTTAGGGAAATTTTATTTTTGTTATATTTTGTTAAGATTTTTCATAGATTTAGGTAATATACATCGAAAGATGCATTTTTTGTGCAAAAGGGAATTTTTTCTATCATATGCAAAAAATATTACACGAGGTGAAACGATATATTCAATGGAATTTTACGTGAGCAAAATTGGCAATGAAATATACCTCGCGGATACATTTTTTTTGGTGTATAAAAGGGTCACGTACGGTAAAGAAAAGGGGAGGGCTTTTCATTCGGTTCTTTAGGGGAGTTCTTCTTTGTTTTTTTTAGAGAGAGAGTCGTGGAAATCAAAAAGTGAAAGGAGTTGCCGTCCGTGGGTTCTCTCGATTTTTTAAAGAAGAATTTGCCAAAAGAAATAGAGATTTTGTGACTTTTTCCTTCTGCAAAAAGTGTTGCAGAAAGGAAAAAGGAAAAGAAGCAGCGGCAGAGAGGAGTACACGTGAAGGGACAGGCCAGCAGGGAGAAAAGAAGACAAAACAAAAAGAGATAAAAAAAAAAAAAAAACAAAAGAGGAGGTCCTGTTCATCTTCCTCGGGGAGCCGACGCCCTCCGCCTGCCGCCCGAGTCGCCGGTCCCTGCCGCCGCCGTTCCTCCGAGCACCACCGTGCCAGGCGACCCACGGTCTCCGAGCACCTTCCCACGCCACCACACCTCTGCCGACGCCCCGAGGTCTGTCCCGACGCACAGCTCGCGACCCGCGTCGATCGCTCGCCTGCAAGTCATCCCCGGACGAGCCCCTGCTCCACGCTGACGCTGCCTAGCTCCGCCTACTGCCCACCAGACCGCAGCCGCGCCCACGTCGCTCGCCCGCCGCGCGAGCCCTTCCGTCCGAGCGCCTCTCACCCGCGTCAGCCCCCGTGCCGGATTCTCCCGCCAGCAGCGTTGTCCCGCCGTCCTGCCTGGACCCACTAACCCGCGACTCCGCCTCCACGCTGCTCGACTCCAAGCTGCTCACCGTGCGAACCCGATCCAATCGCGCCGGAGCTCCGACGCCGGTGATTCCCCTTGCCGCGCCAAGGAACGTGCTGCCCCCTTATCTTCCTTAGGTAATTTTTTCTTTGATTTTTTATTTTATTTTTAGGTTATTTTACTTTACTTTTAGTTAATTTTATCATTAGTGTTTAAAGTGAATTTTGTGAGGTGAGTTTTAGTTATAATTGTTATAGGCATTATCCATAGGAATTGTTCCTAAAGTTATTGTAATTATTTAATTTGACCCGTAAGACGTCGGGTCATCTTTTTAATTATGATAATTTTTGGGGTTTGTCTATGATATATTAACTGTTGAATTAATCTAATTATTAATTTGATCCGTAAGATTTCGGATTAGATTTTTAATTATTTTGATTTCTTGTCATAATGTTCAGGGTTAAAATATTCGTTAATTTGACCCGTGAGATAACGGGTTATTTTTTCGTTTATTTTGATCCTTTATTTGTTTGAATATCTTGCTTGTTAGATTTAATGTTTGTTTTAGATTATCACTAAGAAAAAATCAAAAAGATATTTGGATTAGGATTTCAATTGATTCTAGAATATTTCTGGTTATTTCGCATATCTAGAATAAGGATCTTATTTCGAATTTAGAAAACACAAAAAAAAAATGCATTCATTTAGGTTGTTAGTTTTTTTTATTTGAATTGCACGTTTAGTTATGTGTTAGTTTTAATTTCGAATTTCATAAAGAAAAACAAAAAAAAAATCATTGTGCATATTAGGTCGGAATTGCATGTTTCATCTTTAATTTAGATCATATTTAGGATAGATTACATTTTAAAAATATGAACATCAAATGCACGTCATTTAGTTTATTTAAGTTCATTTAATTAGAACTTTCATGTCATTAGATTAAGTCATTCAATAAATGTCACGTGACATATAGCTTGCATATTAAATTGCATTTTGCATGTCATTTTAGTTGAGATAATTTTGTATGTCATTGCATCGCATTGCATATTATTATAATTAGATCATTTAGATTGTATTTAATTACTGCATTCCTTCATGTCATATAGTTTAGGTCATGCCGTCATGTCATATTAGGTTATTAGCATGCATCGCATGATTTTCATTAAAAAAAGTGAAAACAAAAAAATTGAAATTGCGTGTTAATTAGAAATTATATCTAGGATTGTCTATATGATTTTTGATCTAACAACGCAGATGCTTTCGTTGCTTTAAAGTATGTCCTGCATTATTTTATTCGTTTTCTCGGATGTTAAATTGGTTGTTTGTGCACTCGCATGATCGCCTCACACGTTAGGAAAATGAATTAAAATCAGATCAAGCTGCTTGCAAAACATTTTTTTTGAAAATTAAAAAGAAATGGTACCGAAAGGGCACTAGGATAGTCTAGTGTAATCAAGTCCCCGTACCCTTAGTCTCTGGTTCGTAGGAGTAAAGTAAATCTCCCATTACTTTACTTAGGTGTCTAATCAACCTACCAAAAATAGATTAGTGGCGACTCCTAGATAATAATCTTTTGCATATTAAAACCCTAAGTCGCGATTTGATATGGGCTTGGGAGAGCCCGAGCTAAGCTTAAAGGCTTAGTAGTCCATCAACCTAGTTTTAGGTGACAAACCCGAAAAATCGGGTCGCGACAGCTTGGCGACTCCGCTGGGGACTTGTGTTAAAACACTTAGTGGACTTAGGCCAATTTTTCTTTAAAAGTGTTTTTGTTTGGCAGCAAAGATCCCAGGTACGTCCCTAACATTTTTAAGGTGTTAAATGTTTTTGCAGATGGGAGGTATAAGGGGAGTAGTCTTTGCTAACCTTTGTCTTGCAGGTTGGAGTGTGGAATGAATGATTTATTTTTTCCAATTAGAAGTGTTGTTTGCATTTAAATTGTTGTGCATGCTTTATTGCTTTAGCACCACACTATTTGCACACACAACCTGCGGTCCGACCTGGGCTGCGATAGGATTTCTAGGATGGTGTTGAGAAGTATTCTTCCTCCAAAGCGAGACTGCTATGTAGAGGTTGACCTTCTCTTCCCCGAAAGTTTTTCATGGTGTCGAAATGTGTTTTGTCCATATCCGCGAGACCGCGTGACTATTGGACATTCCATTCGACTAAGCCCGGAGTTAAGGGGACCTGAAGTTAATGCGAGACTGCAACGATCATATCACCCTCTTAGCTCCACTTTGTTAAGCCTTTTAGATAGAAATCGAGCCTCACGTTTCATGCGATGTGTCTATGTGATTGCCATTGATTTTCCTTGGTAAAGTAAGTCTTCTATCCCTATACCATGCAATTTATTTTATTGTATTTTTGGGTCGGTTCATGACAATTTAGGTCAATCATTAATTTAATTTCTTTGTCAATTAGAAATGAAATTGCTAGGAAATGAGGCATAAAAAAAAAAAAAAAACTTTAGCGAGTTTGTTTTCATATCATGTTTAGGAAATTTGGATGTCCATTTCTTAGGAAATTCCCTTTTAATACGAACTTCCCATGAATAAATAAATAAGAAGTGAAAAATATCGATTAGACCATTGTCATGGGCCATTTTCTTATATTGTCACTAGTTCTTACACTATCTATTTTCCTTAGGTGACAACGGATCCTCCACGTTCGCCCATTACTACGCGATTAAGAGCTAGAATGGCCGACCAATCAGAAATGCGTGATCATATGTCTGCTGTGGAAACTCAACTCCAACAAGTGCTCGCCTCTCTACAGCTTGTGACGGATCAACTCCAGTTCCTCCAAGTAAATCCTACAACTGCACCTGCTCTTCCTCAAATAACTATCCCGAAGCAAACAAACAAGGTTGACGATGACATGCCTGAGTTGGAAGATGACTCGATCCTTGTTAGAAAGACCAAGCTCGAGAGCATTCCAAAGACTGATCATGATGAACGCTTCTCAAAGCTGGAGGAAAAATTGAAACAACTACAAGAGTCGCAGAATTCACTCCCGTTCGACCTATCGGTGTATGAGAAGGTCAACATGCCAAAGAAATTCAAGATGCCGGATTTTGAGAAGTACGATGGTACTTCCTGCCCAAAAGCTCATTTGCAGATGTATCACGTGCGTATGGCCCAATATGTCAAGAACGAGCCCCTCATGATCCAATCGTTCCATGCAAGTTTGACTGGATCGGCACTAAACTGGTATGTCATGAAGAATATGAACCTTCTCGACACTTGGAATGAAATGACCGACGCATTTCTCAAGCAATACAAGTTCAACATGGATATTGCACCTTCCCGAGAGGATCTTGAGAGGATGGAGAAAAAGAGGAACGAGTCGTTCAAAGACTATGCCGTAAGATGGCGAAATCTGGCAGCTCAAATCACTCCCGAGCCTACTGACAAGGAGTTGATGAAGTTGTTTGTCAAAACTCTCCCGTCTGAGTTCCGTAACCGGATGGCCGGCACGTATGTTGAAAACTTCAATAAGCTTATTCCCGTGGGAGAACAACTCGAAGTGGGGATAAGGGAAGGATGGTTTACTGAGCCATCTAGTAAAAGGTTCACTCCCAAGAAGGAGAAGGAAGCGGCTGAGGATGTGAACATGACTTATAGTCAAGAAAGTGCCAAACATGCCCCGGTTATCCAGATGAATCCAAGACAGCCACAAACTGCTGGCCGTCAACCATTTGCCCAAGCAAATAATACAAGGCAATTCTCTCCTCTCCCTGGGTCTCCATCCCAAGTGCTGACAATCCTCCGAAAGAATGGTTTGCTAACTAGTGAACCAAAGCGTCCTAACCGTGAAAGTAATCGCAGTTATGACCCGACGAAGAAGTGTGACTACCATAGCGGTGAATTGGGGCATTCAACTGATGAGTGTTTCACCCTCAAGCACAAGATCCAAAATCTCTTGGACACGAAAGCCTTCTCATTTCAAATTGCTCGGCCGAACATCCAGAAAGATCCGCCACTGAAGCATGAGGATACAGTTAATGCTATCTTGGAACCAGACATTGAATCCGAATCAAGTTACCACTCATTTGAGTTGGTGTCCACCATACATGCATCTCAAGGCTCACCACCACCCACTTCTGAAGCTTCAAATGCTGCCTTTATGATGGAAAGGATGATGGATGTGAATGGTTTTGTTCCTGGTAGTCACCATGGAAGAAATGTTCAGAGTATTCAAAGTCTAAATGAAGTCCCTCAGAGGCCCCATGCTGCTGGAAGAGGAGGGGAAAGTTCTGAAGGACGAAGACAGGGAGAGCGGAACCCGCCACCTGACCAAAGGCGAGGGAGGCAAAACCCACTACCCCCGAGCATTCACGAAATATTCCCCGGTCCTCCAAGAATGATGCAGGATGAAGCTGAAGTCATAGACACTCTGGGGCAGCCTAGTGGCAAGTTTGATTACTTGGTGAAGTATTCGGCCCCTCCCAATTACTACATTGATCCTCGTGAGATAATCCCAGATGGATGGGGTGGCATGGATGATCCGATACCCCCGAAGGCAGAAAACCCTGATAATGATCTGGAAGGAGTTGCAAGCTTGTTCGACGATCTCATCATAGGAGCTATCCATGAAAGACCCTCAGAAGAGATGGGCTTTGGCCCACAAGAGTAACTCTTTTACTATTTTTGCATATTCCCTTGCGTGGGAATTTTTCTTGTTTTTAGAGAGATGTTTCCACTTTCCTTTTAATTCTTAAAGTGTTGCATTTTTTATTTAATAAATGTAATTTATTGATGAATTTCAATAAAATTACAAATTTTATTTTGAGGGCATGATGGGGTATACCAAACTAGTCCAATGACGATATCCAGCCATGAAAAGAAAATATCATCCACGGAGAAATCCTGAGGGCTGGACTTTCTCATGCTTCCTCCCAAAAACTTTTTCGAAAACAAAAAGCATTTCATCGAAAAAAAAATCATTTTTCAAGCTATTTCCAAAAGCATGGATTAGGTTAGCCCCATTTAATTTTCTGACTCATTTACTTCATGTTTCAGAGCATTACTTTTTCGGTCTGATGAGAAGGCATCTGAAAAAGTACAACAGGTTGCAATTGGCTCAACTGTCAATGACACATTTCTAAGGAGTTGATATGACAAGATTGTGGGCATGCCAGATCTTAGTAGTGATCCGACTGAGATAAAGTCTCGATCCGAGCCAAAATAGATGTGCAATTTGAATTACTTTGATGTTGCATAATATCATAATGATGCACATTCTTTTGTGCAGGGGCAAAAGTGGATTTTCAATCTTAAATGATAGGGACAATCCAAAGACATCAACTGCTAAGGCAATTCCCATTGTAGAGGAATCCTTGAATGAATGTTTAAAACCATTTTGCAGTATAGAAAACTGTTTGAAGTTGACATGCTTAAAGCTGTTGAGCAGTTGAATTCTTTTTTAAAAAAAGATTTTGCATGATGACTCTTACATGTTTTATCCACTAATTCCACTAAAGAGCATCAAGATGGATTGATTTAATGAATGATGTGAAACTGATTGAGCCTATTAAATGAGACGACTCGGGATGATGAAAGGCAAACCTTGTCCTATACACAGTCCCATATTCATACACTTGTGAGATGAGTGTATGAAGGTTCATATCCATAAGGTAAAGAGTTCTCTCGCAAAAGGTACGGCAACTAAAATGATGAGAGGCAATTCATTTCTCTATCCTCAAACACTACAAGTGATCCATTGCTTAACCTTTTTGAGCCTATACACTTATGGATATTCTTTCAAATTATCCCTGTCAAGAACCACCCCCGCATCGGGGCAACTAAGAGGTCAAATGGCATCATGAGGTGAGGAAAATGAATTGAAATTTTCTTGCTCTCACTTGCATCAATCTTCAAGTTATGCTATTACATTGAATTCATGTGTTAATTTAAGTGCCTTAGGATGACGAAGATCATTTCTTTCTCTATCCTATACACTTATATCCTTTGCATAGCCCACTTGAGCCTGCAATTTCATTTCTTTAAACCCAGTTGATGATCATCCCCCACACTGGGGCAAGGCAAAAGGCAGATGAAGACGTTTGAAAAGTTCTAGTGTCATTTAAAGTGTCATTGCTTGACGCATGCATTATGCGCAAGAATTGAATTCAAAATAGAACTAAGGGGCATGAAAAAAAAGTAGTGTGCCTGGTAAAAGCAAGGCCGATGCCCATGAAAAAAGAAGTGAAGAAAAAAATGAGAACTAGGGGCATAAAAAGTAGTGTGCCTGGTAAAAACAAGGCCAATGCCCATAGATGAAAAAAGAAAGTCAAGATAGGTGACTGTCAATTGCAAGAATTGAATCCCAATGGAGCAATACTCAAAGAACTCAAATGTCGAGTTTCTACAATCAATGGGGCACTTCATGAAGACAATCCCCAATGGTGAAAAAGAAAAGTGGTGGCAATGCTAAGATGATCATCAACTCTCACCTTTTACACACATTTTGAGCCTAATGATCCTTTCATTTCTCAACCCATGAACCCAACCTACGTTACATCCCTTACAAAGTCTCTTCAAATTAGGGCACTTGAATTAACGTAGGAGTTCATATGTTTATAAGCATCGCTCGAAGAAGTGCGAGCAGGATTATTTCTTTCTCATTTTTGTAGGGTTCTTGACTTATAAACCCGGAAATGATTACAAGACTGTTCATTCAATATCCTTGACTCAAAGAGTCCATTTGTTAAGCCGTTGGCCAAGCCCACATTACGGTCCCTGTTAAAGACCTCTCAGATTGGTAAGATCGTACCGCTTGCGAGAATACTCAGACCTATGTCGATATGATGAAATGGAGTGATTCTCATAAAATAGCCATTCTAAATGAGAGTGAGTTGAAAGTCCTTTCTAATCGAAAGTCTCTCATTTAGTATTCTTAAGAAATCCATGTCATGAGTGAAAATTGTCTTGAATGATAATTCTCTCTAGTGGAAATTTGGATGATGCAAAAGTCATTATGCATGAACCTTGACTGAATTGATAAAAGCTTCAGAAGATTTTGAAGTTCGCATTCCAGAATAGCCTTAATTGCTTAATTCTTTGGTGAATGACTTTTTGCTCTAATCATGTCTGACAGATAATGTTTTCTCAAAGACCCAAGAGCTCTTAACATTCAGGTTCCTTTCAAAATGCCTCATGATATGAGGAGATGAGAAACCATCATGAACATTCAAGGTGCATCATTGATTTATTTCTACCAGGAGGTGAGAGGCCTCCACAGGATATCTAAGTTCCAGAAGACATATTCCAAAGAATCAGAGATATCATCAGGTAAGTATATCTCTACCCATTTCTCGACACTTGACTCGGTCAAGTTGTCCTTTTATATTATCCTGGCGTGCTTTTGTAGCCCAATGCCCATCTTTACAAGAGACATATCCCTAATGAGCAGAGATGTCACCAGGTAAGTATATCTCTATATATACCTTAAATACTTGTCGTTGTACAGGTATTTTCACTTTTGAGTACTTTGACACTCGATGGAGTTGTCCCTAGAGATTTTTCCCCAGATTACGACGCTGGGCGACTGAAGAATGGTTCGGATCCTAGCCAAGTAAACCCTCGTTTAGGCGACCGTAGAATGGTACGGGTCCTAGACAAAACTTATTTCCCTATTCAGGCGACCGTAGAATGGTACGAGTCCTGGAAGGTAAACCCCCGTTTAGGCGACCGTAGAATGGTACGGGTCCTAGACAAAACTTATTTCCCTATTCAGGCGACCGTAGAATGGTACGATCCCTGGAAGGTAAACCCCCGTTTAGGCGACCGTAGAATGGTACGGGTCCTAAACAACATTTATTGCTCTAACAGGCGACCGTAGAATGGTACGGGTTCTGGAAAAGCAATTTCCCCATTCAGGCGACCGAAGAATGGTTCGGGTCCTGAAAAATCAATTTTTCGTCAAGGCGACCGTAGAATGGTATGGGTCATCGACAACACTTATTCTTTATTCAGGCGACCGTAGAATGGTACGAGTCCTGGAAAATGAATCCCCGTTAGGCGACCGTAGAATGGTACGAGTCCTAAACAAAACTTTTCTGCCGTACTGGGCGACCGTAGAATGGTACAGGTCCTAGGAAAGCAGTTCCTTGCAAAACTTTTCTGCTGTATTGAGCGACCGTAGAATGGTACGGGTCCTGAGAAAGCAACCCATTCCTGCCGTATTGGGCGACCGTAGAATGGTACGGGTCCTGAGAAAGCAACCCATTCCTGCCGTATTGGGCGACCGTAGAATGGTACGGGTCCTGAGAAAGCAGCTCCTTTCTGCCATACTGGGCGACCGTAGAATGGTACGGGTCCTGGGAAAGCAGTATTGTCACAAAGTCATGTTACTATTCTAGGCGACCGTAGAATGGTACGGGTCCTAGACAGGTAATACCCACTACCTCGAATTACTCTATCCTCCTCGAAGGTAAGTTATTCCAGGTAGGTTCATCTATCATTTGCATTAGTATTTCCATGCATCATTAAATTGCATTAAAAAATGGAATTCATGTTCCAACAAAAATCATTCATTGCATGAACATGACCAAAATTTAGGCCTCAATTTGTCTTTAAAGGCAACCTCTGCGAGCTCACCTTCAAAGAGGGGCAGCTGTTGACACCTAAAATTTTGGGATTTGATTTTGCTAAATTAAAAAAAAATGAAAAAACAATCACATGGCATATAGGTTTAGGGAAATTTTATTTTTGTTATATTTTGTTAAGATTTTTCATAGATTTAGGTAATATACATCGAAAGATGCATTTTTTGTGCAAAAGGGAATTTTTTCTATCAAATATGCAAAAAATATTACACGAGGTGAAACGATATATTCAATGAAATTTTACGTGAGCAAAATTGGCAATGAAATATACCTCGCGGATACATTTTTTTTGGTGTATAAAAGGGTCACGTACGGTAAAGAAAAGGGGAGGGCTTTTCATTCGGTTCTTTGGGGGAGTTCTTCTTTGTTTTTTTTAGAGAGAGAGTCGTGGAAATCAAAAAGTGAAAGGAGTTGCCGTCCGTGGGTTCTCTCGATTTTTTAAAGAAGAATTTGCCAAAAGAAATAGAGATTTTGTGACTTTTTCCTTCTGCAAAAAGTGTTGCAGAAAGGAAAAAGGAAAAGAAGCAGTGGCAGAGAGGAGTACACGTGAAGGGACAGGCCAGCAGGGAGAAAAGAAGACAAAACAAAAAGAGATAAAAAAAAAAAAAAAACAAAAGAGGAGGTCCTGTTCATCTTCCTCGGGGAGCCGACGCCCTCCGCCTGCCGCCCGAGTCGCCGGTCCCTGCCGCCGCCGTTCCTCCGAGCACCACCGTGCCAGGCGACCCACGGTCTCCGAGCACCTTCCCACGCCACCACACCTCTGCCGACGCCCCGAGGTCTGTCCCGACGCACAGCCCGCGACCCGCGCCGATCGCTCGCCTGCAAGTCATCCCCGGACGAGCCCCTGCTCCACGCTGACGCTGCCCAGCTCCGCCTCGCACCGCTCCGCCTGCTGCCCACCAGACCGCAACCGCGCCCACGTCGCTCGCCCGCCGCGCGAGCCCTTCCGTCCGAGCGCCTCTCACCCGCGTCAGCCCCCGTGCCGGATTCTCCCGCCAGCAGCGCTGTCCCGCCGTCCTGCCTGGACCCACTAACCCGCGACTCCGCCTCCACGCTGCTCGACTCCAAGCCGCTCACCGTGCGAACCCGATCCAATCGCGCCGGAGCTCCGACGCCGGTGATTCCCCTTGCCGCGCCAAGGAACGTGCTGCCCCCTTATCTTCCTTAGGTAGTTTTTTCTTTGATTTTTTATTTTATTTTTAGGTTATTTTACTTTACTTTTAGTTAATTTTATCATTAGTGTTTAAAGTGAATTTTGTGAGGTGAGTTTTAGTTATAATTGTTATAGGCATTATCCATGGGAATTGTTCCTAAAGTTATTGTAATTATTTAATTTGACCCGTAAGACGTCGGGTCATCTTTTTAATTATGATAATTTTTGGGGTTTGTCTATGATATATTAACTGTTGAATTAATCTAATTATTAATTTGATACGTAAGATTTCGGATTAGATTTTTAATTATTTTGATTTCTTGTCATGATGTTTAGGGTTAAAATATTCGTTAATTTGACCCGTGAGATAACGGGTTATTTTTTCGTTTATTTTGATCCTTTATTTGTTTGAATATCTTGCTTGTTGGATTTAATGCTTGTTTTAGAAAATCACTAAGAAAAATCAAAAAGATGTTTGGATTAGGATTTCAATTGATTCTAGAATATTTCTGGTTATTTTGCATATCTAGAATAGGGATTTTATTTCGAATTTAGAAAACACAAAAAATGCATTCATTTAGGTTGTTAGTTTTTCTTTGAATTGCACGTTTAGTTATGTGTTAGTTTTAATTTCGAATTTCATAGAGAAAAACAAAAAAAAATCATTGTGCATATTAGGTCGGAATTGCATGTTTCATCTTTAATTTAGATCATCTTTAGGATAGATTGCATTTTAAAAATAGGAACATCAAATGCACGTCATTTAGTTTATTTAAGTTCATTTAATTAGAACTTTCATGTCATTAGATTAAGTCATTCAATAAATGTCACGTGACATATAGCTTGCATATTAAATTGCATTTTGCATGTCATTTTAGTTGAGATAATTTTGTATGTCATTGCATCGCATTGCATATTATTATAATTAGATCATTTAGATTGTATTTAATTACTGCATTCCTTCATGTCATATAGTTTAGGTCATGCCGTCATGTCATATTAGGTTATTAGCATGCATCGCATGATTTTCATTAAAAAAAGTGAAAACAAAAAAATTGAAATTGCGTGTTAATTAGAAATTATATCTAGGATTGTCTATATGATTTTTGATCTAACAACGCAGATGCTTTCGTTGCTTTAAAGTATGTCCTGCATTATTTTATTCGTTTTCTCGGATGTTAAATTGGTTGTTTGTGCACTCGCATGATCGCCTCACACGTTAGGAAAATGAATTAAAATCAGATCAAGCTGCTTGCAAAACATTTTTTTTGAAAATTAAAAAGAAATGGTACCGAAAGGGCACTAGGATAGTCTAGTGTAATCAAGTCCTCGTACCCTTAGTCTCTGGTTCGTAGGAGTAAAGTAAATCTCCCATTACTTTACTTAGGTATCTAATCAACCTACCAAAAATAGATTAGTGGCGACTCCTAGATAATAATCTTTTGCATATTAAAACCCTAAGTCGAGATTTGGTATGGGCTTGGGAGAGCCCGAGCTAAGCTTAAAGGCTTAGTAGTCCATCAACCTAGTTTTAGGTGACAAACCCGAAAAATTGGGTCGCGACAATACCGTTGCACAATAAATCCCGAGCTCTGAAAAATTACGGGTTAATTCTTGAATTTTGATTTTTTCTGCAATGGCTAATTTTTTTAATCTACATCTCCGTTAAGTTTGTTAATTGAGTATGGATTAAATTATTTTTCTTTACAAACTTAACCGTATTATTGTTAACTTCATCGGTCATACATCATTTCTATTTTCTTAACTTCATTCACCATGTAGTAGAGATTATTCTAGTCAAGAAAAATGAGCAAGTCCCTATTCAGGGACGTTTAATTTGCGATGCAGAGGGAAAAAAATAGCGACAAAAAAAAAAAAAAATCAAAGCTCAAGAGGATAATATGTAACTTCTAAAAATCAGTGCTATTGTGCAACGCAGTCCTAGTTTGGGAAAGTAATTTACGCCTAATATATACAATACAGCTAATTTCCAACGGCACAAAGCATTCCTCTATGGTTAATTTGCAATGACATGAGTGTTTTCTCTTATTCAATGCATGTGTATCGTTAGATTATTGTAGTTGCTATGAAAATATTATCGATAGTCATAAAAACTCACGACTATGTTAAATCGATGCATATACACCACATTGAGATGAATACTAGAAATATAAGCAAGCGGGAACATATTCGATTGAGAAGAGTAGGTTGACACAATTCTATAATTGCCAGGAGCATAATGTAACCAACCCTACGAACCACATCAAATGACAACACTCAAACAATTTGATCCAAACTAACACTGTATTACTTATTGCAATAAATGCCACCAACGGCTGAAATTTGAAGATCCTAACATTTTTTGCTTCAAGTCGTGATCGACATCAAGGCTCGTTAGGTTACGGGGAAGCGTAGGCAACTCTTCGAGAAAGTCGCAATGTAGCAAATCCAGAGTCTGAAGTCTTGGCAAGAACTGTATTTCTGATGGAAGGCTCGATATACGAGTACCTCGAAGCCTCAGTTCTCTGAGAGAATATAGGCGCACAATATCACTTGAAAAGATTCCCTCCAAACTCCTGCACCAGGAGGCATGTACTTCTTCCAGGGAAATCAACTTTCCAATATAAAGAGGAAATTCTCTTATGAAACAAGAATCCATTTTCAGCACTTTCAATCTCTGCAGGTTTTTAGTTGAATCAAGCAAACTCGAAACACCCGTACCTGAAATATCCAACTTTTCTAATGAGTGCCCCAATTTGCCAATGGATTCCGGAAGCTTTCCAAGCCCATGACAGTCCTTCAAAGACAAGCGTCTAAGATATCCCAAGTCTCCTATTGACTCGGGCAGTTCAAGAATTTTCGCATTATCCAAGGCTAGCTCTGAAAGAGCTTTAAGTTCACAAAATGAACCAGGAAAACGAACCAATGACAAGCAATTAGCGGCACTAAGAATTTGCAGTTGAACCAATTTGCCTATCGATGTAGGAAGTTCTCGTACAGAAGTGCCATCAATCAGGAGCTCTTCCAAAGCATTCAGCCCATCCATTTTCACTGGCAACATGCTAAGTTCAGAGCAAAACTTCAAATTCAAGGTAACCAAGGACTTCAAATCATTAATTGAAGGATCTAAATGAATCAATCGAGAACATCGCTGAAGGATCAGTATCACCAAATTTGGGCAACAAGAGAAGCTGGGGGTAACTAATAGGTCCGTACAACCTGTAAGATTCAAGACTTTCAAACGCTCCATCTGCAAAACAAGGGAAAAAAGTTCATATGACGTAGAACTCTCAATGTACTTAAGGGCTAACACGAAGACAACAACAAATGAGCTATAAACCCACCTTTATTCTATTCCAACCTCCCCAGGACTCTGTAACCTTACTCCAGGAAAGATCAAGAATGACTAGGTTCTCATTTTTCTCTAAATGCATGCTGATCGCATCTTGAGGGCACCCTTGCCACTGAAGCCACCAAACGTTCAACAAGGCACCTGCAAATTGTCTACCAATATTGGCACGACCCAAGCTGAGAAAAGTCGTGCTCGGCAGGATCTCACAGCCTGCCTCTTTAGTTTCCAGGTGGTCTCTTTTCTGTATGAGGGACCAAAAAAGTCAACAAAAGAAACGTGAAAGTCATCAGACAATGAAATAGTTACTATGGATGCCTAAACTCCCATGAGGTAAAGAAAATCGAAAAACATATAGAAGCTCAAATGCTACTTTTTTTCCCCCAACGTACCCTTCTCCCCTTCTTCCTGTCCTGGGCTATGGCAGGACCGTACAATCTAGCACCTGTTCCTGGATCGTGGAAACGTTCGTGGACAATCTCCCTGGCAAGGCACCTTAGCATGCTGTGCATGCCTAACTTATTCTCGTCCATTTCTATTAGGGACATTTGACAAAGGACACTGACACAGTGATTAAAATATTGAGGAGGACGAGGAGGACGAGGAGGACGAGGAAGCTGACACCACACGAGTGAGGCAATCCGACAATCCACATCCGGGGGAAAACTTGCAAGAGTAAGATACATCAACTTTATATCTTTACCTAAAGTATCATAAATTATACTCAGAATCTTCTGGTCATCTTCCTGAAATTGTTGCATGAGATCTTTGAATTTAATCCATTCTTCCAGTCCTTTATATTGCAAAAAAGAACCAAAAACTTTGACAAGTAGTGGAAGTCCCATCGCAGCCTTCACTATTTCGATTGCAATTTTAACATAAGATCGTAGTTCATCGCTCTTTCCGGTTGCAGCATACTGCCAGAAAAAGTTGAAAGCTCGATTACCATCCATCGGATTAACATTGTAAGTATGAGCCAACCCTCGAGCAACAAACCCTTGAAGAACTCTGCTTTCTTTTGAGGTGACAATTACTCTACTTCCACAGCCAAACCAATCAAGCTCAGCTCCTACAAACTCCTTGAGGAGGGATGCCTTCTCCACATCATCAAGAACAATAAGAACTTTCATACTCCTAAATATCTCTTTCAAAAATCGTACTCCTTCAAAAGCAGAAGCAACCTCATGCTCTCTTGTTAAAATATTATAGATCAACTTGGTTTGAAGATAGTGAATACCTCCAGGTTGCCGCGTTGTTTCTTCAATCTCAGCAAGAAAACTGCAAGCGTCAAAGCGAAGGGATATTTTATCATATATGATCTTGGCAAGAGCAGTCTTTCCAATGCCATCTCTCCCATGGATTCCAACAATTCGTACATCGCTTACTTCCAGTTCCAATAATTCCATTATTTTCGATTCTTCACTGTCTTCAAGCTCCTATAAAGGTACTTAAGTTTAGGAGAATGTTAGATAAGAGGAGAAATGAAGAAATATACAGATGTGGCACTGTAAGTTCCAGATGAAAATGCCATTCTCTGAGACATGTGCTTTGACTGTGCCTGCCAATCAATTATATGCCTTGCCAGTTGAGATGTTGTAACTAATATTTAGCTGACACAGAAGACAGGTTGTTGAAGATAAACTCCTCTGAAGTTCCTCCACACAATCATTCACTACATGCATCTCATTTAAGCTAAAGTTATGTGCTGTCTCTATTATGGAAAAATCTAGTAAGCAAACTGGCTTACTAAACATAAAAAAAAAAGCCTAATCTGGCTTAACACACTCCCGTTTCTTGTCCTTCGCAAAAGGAAGCACAGAAAGGTGATGACCAGCCTTATCAGAGAGCATCTCTGAGTTGCCACAGTGATAAATTAAGCAGGAGTTTACCATGAGATCTCATTTAGATGTTCAAGGTCCATAATGGCTAAAATTAAGGGTAATTAGCTACTGAAAAAATTGAAGTATATGCAAGCTACTTCAGAGTTAAGACGATGACTTGCATTATCTTGGAGGTTCAGTTCATGCGTTTGCCTTCCTTTTTATATCATATTCTAACTTTACAATGACTGTAAAAATGACGTAAAAATATTTCGTGGTAATTAGACTTTTTATCTATTTGATGTAAAACACACTCAAGCTGAAACTAGCTTCATCAACAGTTACAGTCTTTAGGAGAGAGTACTCGAGACAAGAGGAGAATGTGAGCGAAGAAATATACCGAGGTCCTGTCAGATAACATGGGATTATCACCAGTGGATAGATCCTCAGACACATGATTGTGTGCTATCATCAACTTAAACAAAATTTCTGCAACGATGGCTGTGATAAGTTCCTTTTCACTGCCAAGGCAGAAAAAATCTCAGTTCCAAACCATTAAAAGATCACTGAAACTTCAAATGGCTCATAAAAATGTTAACCCAAAGCACTACATAATAAAATGGCAATCAATGAGCTAAAAGATCACTGAAACTTTATGCAGAACATAATTTACCTGATGTAAAGATATAAACATACACACTGATGTTTAGTAATTGTGTGAACTTTGCATAATGCTATTGCAGCAAGTATTTGGTCCAAACAATGGATTATATTCTCACAGTTTGCCATCGAGTGAAAATATCACTCAACCATGGGTTGAATTACAGAATTACACGATTATGTGGCTGAACAGAATGAAGTTTTAAAGATAGTTCACTGAGCCAAACTCAGATATGTAGTGTAAACAGGGTCAATTCGAGAGAAAGATTTGGCCTGGAAAAGGAAGAAGAGGGAATTGAAAATGTTAACCCAGTTAATTCCCATCAATAATTTCCTCTTTTTTTCTCTAGTTTAGTCCCCATAAAGCTTTGAAACAGGCTCGGTAACAATCATAAACCCAAGCAAGTGAGCAAAACAATTTAGAATACACCAGAGTCAACCAATATTTGCTTTTTTTGCTGGGAAAGTGTCGTCGGGCTTCCTTTCCTGACATTGTCGACATTACCTCCGTCGATTGAGCAATAAATCAGAAGAAACCTACAAGAAAAGAAGACAGATTTAATCCAACATACATTTTATATGAGCTTCGTTCCCATCCCTTGATTTTACCAGCCCCCACAAGAGCCTGCTCCCACAGCTTGACTTTCTCTCCCCCAAATTCCTGCTTGTGCTCGTCCAGGACGTCTCTGTAGCGTGATTTTTGGTCCAGCTGCACATCAGACCGTTCCACATGGTAGAAAACGGGCAGGATCTCTTTCTTCCCTCCTGATCTAGACGAATGCTCTACCATGAGTGCGAGCGTCTCAAGGCACTGAGGGCTATAAGCATAGGCTGTTGAAAAGATAGGTATGTAGATGTTGGAGCTGGAGACCGATAGCCGAAGCTCTTCGGGTAGAATAGATGGGACGTCGCCAACTCTGAAAACGCGAATTCCGTCAGCTTCCAAGCAGCGACAGAGGGAACCAACGAATCCAATGGGACTATCCGATCCAATGTAACTCAGGATCACATCATCTTGATTCAGCCTCGCTGGTTTATCTTCGACGAGGTCAGATAATTCAGCAACACTCGATTCTGCCCTGATTTTAGCTTCTCCTGTTTTCTTGACTCGCCTTCTCGGCCAAAACTGGGCGCGACTTCTCTCCGTTTTCTGCTTCGGGAATCAGCCATAGTAGTTTCCGACTTCAATTCAATCTTTCGTCGTCCAGTTTTCACTCTACCTGGGCTTTTCAGAGAATGGCCAAGTGAACCGTTCGGGTTTGCCTTAACGGTCGTTCCATCACAGCTTAAGAAGACAAATTCCACCCTAAAAAAAAAAAAAAACAAAATGTAATCATTTACGAAAATTCAAGAGAAATAACTCATTACCAGATTTTCAGTCTTGCTGTTGCTCGGGTAAAATTACTGTACACGATATATTTACGAACTACGGAGCAATGGTACGATTATGGACGTAAGTTACTAAGGATAAATAATTTATAATAAATTCAAGTTGTTGACGGTATCCCATAAAAAGTCACAAACGTTAGGAAATTCTAGCACACGAGACTTTGAGGTAAATCACTTGTTATTATTTCGTTTGTTTCGCAAAAAATAACTTCTAGAAAAATATTTTCTGAATTTTCCAAGATTCAGTTTATGGAAAATAAATTAATTAAGGAAAATATTTTCCATTAATGAAAAAAAAATATTTTCCACTTTTCAAGTAGGGAAAATATTTTTCATATCTTCTTTCGCCAAACAACTTTTTCTTTCATTTTTATTTTTTCTTTTCTTATTTTCGTTTTTCTTTTTTAAATTGAGTTTTTAATTATTTTTCTTTTCTTTTATTTCCTTTTCTTTATTTTTCTTTTTATTTTAATTATATTGCAACTTTTCCTTATTTTACAAGAAGATCGAGAAAATTAGTTAATTATCATGAATTTGACAATGAATACATATAGCTAGTTTTGTCTTTGAAAGATTCCATAGCTTTGGTATGTAAGCTTCTTAGACCGGAGCAGGTCTGTTAGCTTCTTCTCTTCCTCGAGCGATCTCCCAGTTGTCCCCCTGCCCGAGGAAATTGTTGTTACTGATCAAAACAGTAAACAAGAAAATAGAAAACCAGAAGCTATATTTTTGTGATGAGGAAGAGAAGCGCAGAGAAAACAGAACACAAACTTACATACGTCTGTTCTCTTTAGGAAACTGTCAAGTACAGGACAACTTAAACAAAGCAAAAACTGCTCACGTACGTGCAACACATAACTGCACATAAACGTGCTATTAACTTCCTAGAAAATAGCAAAAACACTAAATAAATAACTAAATTGAACTTGGCTGTTTTTTAATAAAAAAACAGAGTAAAACAGAGCAGAAAACAGAACAGAAAACAGAGTAAAAAAAAAACAAAACAGAAAACAGCAACTTGAGACATCATAATCCAACAAACTCCTCCTTGGATCAGTTGCTGCTGCATACTCCAATTTTCTTTCTTAATACTTCAAATCTTCCAGCTTGAAGTGGTTTTGTGAACATGTCTGCAAGCTGATCTTCAGATCTGCAATAGACCAACTTAACTTCGCCACTTTGTTGCACCTCACGCAGAAAGAAAAATTTGACTTTGAAATGCTTGGTTTTGCCATGGAAAACTGGATTCTGTGATATTGCTAAAGCAGCCTGATTATCCACATTAACTTCAATGCAATCACTAGAATTCAACCACAGATTCTTCATTATCTTCTTCAGCCATAAAGCTTGATTTGCAGCTGCAGTAGCTGCTATAAACTCAGCCTCTGCAGTAGACTGAGCTACAATTTCTTGCTTTTTAGAACACCAGGAGAAACAAGCAGAACCAAGACTGAAACAATACCCAAACGTACTTTTCATGTCATCCACTGAACCAGCCCAGTCACTATCAGAAAATCCTTGTAAATTAAACTTCTGACATTTCTTAAACTTCACACCAAAGAACAATGTTCCTTTGAGATACCTCAAGACCCTTTTTGCTGCAATCAAATATAACTGACTAGGACTACTCATAAACCTGGATAAAACACTCACAGCAAATAGAATATCTGGTCTGGTTGCTGTAAGATACATGAGACACCCAATCAGACTTCTATACATAGAAGCATCTACTGCATCTGTTCCATCATTCTTCTGCAACTTTTCTTTAGCAGCCATAGGAGTGCTTACACTTCGACAATCTTCCATCTGAAACTTCTTTAGAATTTCTTTCATGTATTTTTTCTGACAGATGAAGATCTCATATGAAGCCTGTTTGACTTCCAAACCCAAAAAATAAGCCATCTTTCCCAAGTCTGACATCTCAAAAACTGCAAATAGATCTTGCTTCACCTTCTCTATCAATTCCATATCATTCCCCGTCACTAATAGATCATCTACATAAAGTGACAGAATTACAACACTGTGATTCACCTTCTTGACATAAAGAGTGAACTCACTTAAGCTTTTCACAAAACCAAAATCTTGCAAATATCGATCTATCTTCCCATACCAAGCTCTTGGAGCCTGCTTCAGTCCATATAGAGCTTTCTTCAACCTGTATACACTCTCTTCTTGCCCTTTGATACTAAAGCCTTCAGGTTGTTCAACAAAAATCTCCTCCTCAAGCTCTCCATTCAGAAATGCAGACTTGACATCTAACTGAAATATAGGCCACCCCTTCTCTGCTGCAATAGCTAACAGTAACCTTATTGTATCAAGTCGTGCAACGGGAGCAAATGTTTCAGAATAGTCTACTCCCCATATTTGTGCATAGCCTTTCACTACCAGTCTAGCTTTGTGCTTATTGACAGAACCATCAGGATTAAGTTTTGTTCTAAACACCCACTTAACCCCAATCACATTCTTATCAGATGGTCTGTCAACAAGCTCCCATGTGTGGTTTTTCTGGATCATTGCAATCTCCTCCTGCATTGCTGCAATCCACCTCTGATCCTCCTTAGCTTCCACAAAGTTAGATGGTTCAAGCATTGCCACATTGCTTCTTTCATAGATTTCAGCAAGTGACCTTGTGCCCCTCATTGGTAAATCATCCACACTGTCTTCCAATCCATCTATAACTTCATCAACCTCTACATCTGTTGCAGGTTGTTTTTCGAACTGCTGCTTTTCTGCACTCTTTCCTTCCATCCAATTCCACTCATCTTCCTCTAGAAAAACAACATCTCTGCTTACAGTCACCTTCCCTGTCATAGGGTGAAAAATCCTATAAGCCTTTGATTGGAGACTGTACCCAATGAAGATTCCAAGCTCAGCTCTTTTATCCAACTTGTCCCTCTTGACCTCAGGAACATGAGTGTAACACAAACACCCAAAAACCTTCAAATTTTTCATAGAAGGTTTAACACCATACCAGACATCAAAAGGTGTTGACCTCTCTAAGGCCTTTGTGGGCAATCTGTTCAACAAGAACACTGCAGTATTAGCTGCCTCAGCCCAGAACTTCTTAGGCAACATCTTCTCCTGCATCATACATCTGGCCATCTCCATAATACTTCTATTTTTCCTCTCACTGACCCCATTCTGTTGAGGTGAATAGGGAGCAGTGAACTGCTGCACAATTCCTGCTTGCTCACAATTCAACTTAAACTTGTGAGCAGTATACTCAGAACCATTATCAGACCTAAGCATTTTAATTTTCTTCCCACTCTGATTCTCAACTAAGGCTTTAAACTTCGCAAACACATCAGCAACTTCAGACTTGGCTCGCAGAAAATAAATCCAACTCATCCTAGTCATATCATCAGTGAAGGTAATGAAATACCTGCTACCATTGAGAGAAGACTCAGACATAGGTCCACATAAATCTGTGTGGACCAATTGCAGCTTCTCACATGCTCTCCAGCCTCCTCCTTTGAAAGGAAATCTGGCTTGCTTGCCAAGAAGACAAGTTTTGCACTGTGGAAATTCCTCCTCCAAACTTGGCAAGTCATCTGCCAAGCTATTTCTCTGCATAAACGACATGCTCTTCCTATGAACATGCCCAAGTCTTTTATGCCATATCTCTGCATTTTCTTCTTTGCACTTTAAAGCCATTTGTTGCATCTCTTGTGGCTTGAACATGAAACTTTTGTCCTCCATTGGAATTCTTAGCACTTCTTTGCTATCTGCATTATTAATAAGACATTCCTTCCCTTCGAACTTCACTTTATAGCCCTTCTCAACTAATTGACCAACACTTAACAGATTATGGTCAATATTTGGCACAAAGAGAACATCACTGATCAGCTTCACCTCCTGATTTCCTTCAATAGCCACTGTACCCTTCCCTTGCACTTCGATATACTGTCCATTGCCAATTCTGACTCTGGACCTGACTGACCTGTCTAGACTCCTAAATAGCTTCGAATTGCCAGTCATATGATTGGTACAGCCACTATCCACCAGCCATGCATCATTCCCAACAGAAGATTCAGAAAAAGAAGCTACAAACAAGTGCTCTTCCTCAGTTTCATTCACTGCTACCTGGGCTTTTCCTGCTTGCTGGTAATTTTTTTCTTTGCAGATGGCTTCCATATGACCCAACTTGTGACATCTTCTGCATCTAGCATCAGGCTTTCTCCAACATCTAAAAAACTGATGATTAGTTCCACCACAGTATTGACAAGGCTTTTTGTTCATCTTCCATTTGCTAGACCCACCGGAATTTCCTTCTTTTGCTACAAACTTAGAGTCACCAGCATTTTCTCTGGACTGAATCCATTTCTTCCCTTTGCCTCCATCATTTGATTTCACTCTAGCTTGCAGCGCACCCTCTACAAACTCTTCTCTTCTCATCAGTCTTCTGTGCTCCTGTGCCTGCAGAGCATTTAACAATTCTGCAAGCTTTATATCAGGTAAGTCTCTTGTATTTTCCAGAGACGCTATGGTGGCTTCGAACTTCTCTGGAAGAGACACCAGAATCTTCTGAACAAGCCTTTCATCCTTCAAGTCAGTCCCTAAAACTCTGATTTTTTCAGCTATCCCAACCAACCTATCATAGTACTCCTTCACTGACTCTGAATCCTTCATCTGCTGTCTCTCAAACTCCCTCAAGAGATTCAGCACCTTCATGCCTCTTATCTTCTCATCTCCCTCGTATTCATCCTTCAAGAAATCCCATATTGCCTTTGCAGAATCACATCTCATGATCCTTGTGAAGATAGTGGGTGAAACAGCAGCGTACAGGCATGACTTTGCCTTGGCCTTCCTTGTGATTCTCTCTTTATGGTACTTTATCTGATTCAAGGTTGGATTGTCTGGAAGTGGAGCAACCTCATAATCATCCTCCATAGCCTCCCACAAATCATGACCCTCCAAAAATGCCGTCATCTTGACAGCCCATGCTTGATAATTCTCTCCAGTAAATACTGGAGAAGCCATTGCAGAGAAACCACTCGACCCTGTCTCCATCACCCTTTAACTTCTTTACACTTCGATACTTGCTTCACTTCACAGTCCCTCAAGATCATACACGCTCTGATACCACTGTTGTTACTGATCAAAACAGTAAACAAGAAAATAGAAAACCAGAAGCTATATTTTTGTGATGAGGAAGATAAGCGCAGAGAAAACAGAACACAAACTTACATACGTCTGTTCTCTTTAGGAAACTGTCAAGTACAGGACAACTTAAACAAAGCAAAAACTGCTCACGTACGTGCAACACATAACTGCACATAAACGTGCTATTAACTTCCTAGAAAATAGCAAAAACACTAAATAAATAACTAAATTGAACTTGGCTGTTTTTTAATAAAAAAACAGAGTAAAACAGAGCAGAAAACAGAGTAAAAAAAACAAAACAGAAAACAGCAACTTGAGACATCATAATCCAACAGAAATCACCTGGTCTTTACGCCTTTTCTTGAGCTTCTCACTCATGGATATCTGCAATAACCACTTGGGGCTTCCATCAACTAAATGGCCCGATGTTTGCCGTTACGAAGCCTTTCTCAGTTTCAGAGGAGGAGATATTCGGGGGGGCTTCGTTGAATTTCTCTACGAAGGCCTCGCTGATTCAGGGATCGTTGCATTTATCGATCATCGTGGGATCGAGATCGGAGAACATATCATGCCCAAGATCTTACAAGTGATTGGGAAAACGCAGATCTGCATTCCCATCTTCTCCAAAGATTTCGCTTCCAGTAAGAGTTGTCTGAAGGAGGTAGAGAAAATGGTGGAGTGTGACAGGACAATCATGCCCATTTTCTACGACGTCTCCCCTTCGATGGTCGGCGAACAAAAGGAGAGTTATCAGCAGTCCTTCCGCGACCATGAGGCCGATGGAGTGACGTCAACGACTATAAACAACTGGAAGAAGGCTCTGCATAGTGTTTCAAGAAAACGAGGATGGGAATTGGAGAAATTCCAGCACGGGTAATACGAAATCAAGATTTCTATGCTTCTTTCGACTTTTCCAACAGTGGTCATCGAGTATGAAATTAAGAAAAGAAAAAAGTCAATGCATCTGTTCTTCTGCTTGGTGTGTTATCCGAGCAGTTGTTACTTTTCACGTCTTACTCTTTCCTCTTTTCCCTTTGGCAGGCAGCGTGAACTTATAAATGAGGTTGTTTCCACGGTCCGCCGGTTGTTGAGGAAGGATGACTTATATGTGAAGGCACATTTAGTGGGGATGGATCAACCTGTGCAAGAGGTGATGAGAAAACTTGGTGTTGGCTATGAAAATGGAGAAGTAATTAGAGGGCAAACGGTGACAGGAAAACGTGTGGTTGAGATATCAGGCCTTCCAGGAATTGGTAAGTCGACTCTTGCCGCGGTTGTCTACAACAAAATCCATCATCTCTTTGAAGGTAAGAGTTTCCTTAAAGAGATTGAGCAAACGAGACTCCTGTCTCTCCAAGAAGATTTAGTTAGTGGCCTCCAAAAGAGAGCATACACGTTCAAATCTCCTGCTGAAGGTAACGAATTTATCAAGTACAAATTTGGAGATCTAAGAGTTCTCATTATTCTTGACGATGTTAGTGATTTTAAACAAATCAATTCACTAGCTGGAGATCTAAGTTGGTTTGGTCCGGGAAGCAGAATCATTGTGATATCTAAGAGAAGTAATCTTGTTGACAACCATAATCAGGTGCATGTGACCTCTGCGAGCGGCAGTACTGTTAACAGGTGTGATGACATCCTCGTTGAAAAGTACAAGCTAAAAGAAATGAATAGTGACCATGCTTTTCAGCTATTTTGTAGCGTCCTTAGAGAAAAACCTCTTAAAAAGGAATTCTCCTCTTTGGTATGTGAAATTATATCGGCTGCTGGAGGAATTCCTTTGGTTATTGAGGTGGTTGGTTCATTTTTACGTGGAAAGCCCATAGAATTTTGGAAGGAGGCAATGGGTAGATTGAAACGAGAGCCTTACACTGCGGAAGTAAAACGAATTCTGAAGAGAAGATATGAAGATTTAGAAAAAAATGCCCAAGAGATATTTCTCGATGTAGCTTGTTTTTTTGTGGGAAAGGACAAAACAATACCCTCTTACATGTGGGAAGCTTGTGAATATGATCCTTATAGTGGAATCAACGAGCTTCACGACTTGTCTTTGGTCAAAACCAGAGAAAACAATGAATTGTGGATGAATAATCAACTAAAAGTCCTTGGGAGGGATATTGTCAAGGAGGAAAATCCAAGTGAACCTTTCAAGCGGAGCAGGTTATGGAATCAGGAGGATATCGAACCAGTATTGAACGAAAGGAAGGTAAATTTTGAAGACAAGAAGGTCTCTTTTTTAGTCTGAATTAAAGTACTTCTTTTGAATACTTATTCTATTTTCAGGAATAATTGTCAATGCACTTCTATTTCACTTTCTCATTTTGCCATTTTTCCAGGATTGGCAGGACGCTGCAGTTAAAGCCCTCAGTACCACATTCGACAAACCCCATTTATTTCCTGAACGTAGATTCTTTTGTGAGTTCTCGAAGCTTAGGTATCTTAAAATGAACCACGCTATTGTCAAAGCATATAAGCAGAATGCAAAGAGCTCCAGAGAGGATTTTTACCTTCGAAGGTTAAAGTGGCTTGAATGGCAAGGGTGCAACGATATCTCCAGTCTACTTGCTTTAGATATGTCAAAATTGATCGTTCTTGATTTGTCTGGGAGTACCTCTAGCCATTGGCAGTGCTGGACACCAATTATGATGGTATGATGACATAACTGTGCATTTTCTTTTGCATCCAGTTTGACAATAGCTTATATTATTCTCTTGTTTTGCAGAGGGCCAAGAACTTGAAAGTTTTGATCCTAAAAGATTGTCTACTGTGACCTTAGAGAGACTAAACCTGGAACGTTCAACATTACCTACGTGTGCTGTGAGATCCATTAGCGAGCTAAGGAACTTAGTTTCTTTGAATATCAAGTTCTGCAGCTTCGTGCAAGAGCTGCCAAAAGATATAGGTTCCTTGGAAGCTTTGAAAGAGCTATACATTGATGGAACTCCCATTAAAGCCATTGATATCGCAGAGGGTTCCTATGGGAAGCTTAAAATTCTGAGTGCTTGCAACTGCGAATTCTTGTCTCTACCCAATTCAATTGGTAACTTGAAATCTCTTTCGTACCTAGCATTAAACGAGACTAAATTGAGTGAGCTCCCTTGTTCTATCGGATTGTTGGAGAATCTCCAGACGCTATCTCTGAGAAACTGTAGGAGCTTGTGGAAATTGCCGGATTCCATTGGAGACCTCAAAAAGCTGCAAGTCATGGATCTTTCAAGCACAATAGTTGACGAAATACCATCCTCTGTCAAGGATTTACAAAACTTGAAAGAACTAAAGATGGCTGGCACTCACATAAGAGAATTTCCTGGAGGCATTAAGAATCTAGAGAGCTTAGAAGAGATAGATTTCTCGGGCTGCAGAAATTTGAGAGGGGAGTGCAACATTACGGGATTATCGTCTTTGCGGGTGTTACTTCTAGAATACACTGATATTTCTCGGCTGATTGTGACGGATCGCCAATCCTATAATCCCCAAAACCTCAAACTAGATGGCGATGTCCCCATCTCGATAATTGGAACTATCCAAGGGCATGGCATCGGTTCAACAGATGTGAGACTACACCACAGTTCAAGGCCGACGGACATCACATCAGCATGCGATGATGAGCCAGAGACCGTAGCAATGTGGCGGTCCGACAGAAGCAAGGAAGTTATCGGTGGATGAGGTTTGGCTACGGAGGAAGTTAGCGCTTCTATCCCATTAATTCAAATTTGTAATTCATCAAGCATGCAAACTGATCTTCGTGCAATAAGGGTTGTTAGGGGCATAGTCAAATTCGAATTTTAGCTTCTATTTTGAATTTTGAATTTACATTCTTCTTCCATTTTCTTGGCCTTCACACTCGCACACTCTTTATTGTCTTGCACGCATGTCAACTTCCTGCAATTTTGTGCGTATATGTTAGCTTTGGATTTGACTCAATGTAAGTATTACATAGTTTATTTGATTGATCTGCAAGATAATTGCAAGGTCGTCAGAGTATGAGTTTTAGTTCCTTTCTTAATCGTTCATCTCATTAGTACTCTCCTTGATCAATAGTAAAGAATGAAATCTTGTTCTTTTTTTTGTTAATTTAAACACCAGAACGAAAAACTTAATGCTGCATCCGTCCATCTAACAAAATTCTTCAAAGGTACAATATGTTTGTGAATGTCGTCGCACCTATTTTAACAAAAATTGGAAGTGATTGCTTTTTCAAATAAAATTGAAAATGATTATTGCTTGGTTCTCTTAATAATTGATTTAATTTAACTATATATGTAGTAATCTAAATATAGTCAACATACATTGTCTCTTTCAAAAGAACATCTTGCATAAAAAATTGTGCTTACGTGCACAATAGAAAAGAGAAAACTTTCTGATTCTAATAAGAGTATTGTGACTAATCTAACTAACAAAAAATTCGTGAATTTTATTTCCGAGATTTATAACACAATGTATTTAATGACACTTATAATGAATGAAAATATCTAATACATTATTAATATACCAGCTTTTTATGACATTTTCAATCTTTCTTAACGAGATTTTTTAGGACTATATCTTGTGATATCATGACTCACATATGTATGATATATTATCGTTATCTCGAGTTTGTGTTGTATACACCACCCATATATATTGGAAGATTTTAATTTGTTCAAAATCTGATGTTCCTTTTATGAATAAGAATCTTGGATTATAGTGTGTGTGTGTGTGTGTATATATGTATATCCATCCAAGGTTCAGCACAAGATATTCGTTGGTTACTTCTTTTATCCAAGTTCGAGTATTTGACCAAGAAGTAGACGTCTCTTCCTTGTTCAATATAAAAGTCGCACAAGAAAGAGAAAAGGGCAGCTATTGTTTAATCCGTACAGCGGCCTAAAAAAAGAATCAACAACGAGCCGAACCGGCGACTCTTTCCAGGACGCGCGAAAGAGTTTGTTCTTCGGCCAGGCATAGGAACAAGACACATGTACATAATATATACTATGAGTTTTACATTTAATTGAGTTATTTATTTATAAAAACTGTAGGTGTCATTCATTTTTCCTAGTTTATATCACTAGTAATTTTGCATTAGTTTAATTGCAAGATCTTGTCAATTTTCGCATTAATTTTACAACACTAGAGAAAAATAAATGTATTTTAAAATAACATTTTGATTAACCAAGTATATCAAATTCTAACAAAGTGTGAAATGGTATAAGTAAGTTACTTAGATTCATAGGACCCAAGTAATTCCACTTTCGTCTCAGGAGAAAAGGCCAAAAATGTTTGGCCCCGCTGCGTTCATAGTCATACGGTGCCAGAAAGCATCGCCGCCAGCTTTTCCCTTTATCCCTCCCCCTTGCGTTGCAGGCGGAGGAGAAGACTCTGCATTCCCTAATCCTTAGATGCTCAATAGACATTTGTTTGTCTACATCTTTTGGACCACGAGTTAAAGTTTTGTTTAATGCACATGGATCATGGAAGGATCACCACAACATATATCTTGTTTTCTCTGCGATAAACTAGCGGCTGCGCCGAAAATCTTACACGAACTAAGCCGACAAATAAGACGACACCATCTCAACTTGCAGTTGTTAAGTTGCCTGTGGTGAGTTCGTGTACCTCGTTTTTCTTCCAAACCCGCCATAATTCAAAATGGGGCTTGTGCACGAGAAATCAAATCATTGTAATCGAATACTCGAGATAAGAATAATTGCGTGCACGTGGAGTTATATCACTGAGAGTGAACGAAAAGGTTAGTGGCATTGTTGGCCTTTGGATCTGCACAATGTGGTGGACGCGTTGGGGCCGGCTTTCGCGAACAGCGTAAACACTACGGGACGCGCGGAAGAACGCTGAGGAGTGACAGAAGGGCCTCAGCAACCAGTGGCTATGACCCAACTCACGCTCAGTCACTAGCTCGATCGAGTCAATGTCATGACTCTTGATTCGACAAAGTTTTTTTTTTATCTATCTTCACTTTATTTCTTGCCAAGATGGAAATTTGTGCTCCACAAGCTGGGAAGAGCTTAGCTCAGCCAACAACAAAGGGAGAGAGTGAAAGACATACACCTTTTAGGACATACTCTCAATGTATCAATGTCCAAACTTAAATCTTTTTTTTTTTTTTTCTGATCATAATTCAAATCTTTTCCTTGTGTTTTTTAGAGAACACGACCAGTTCCATATAGCAACGACCCAACTCATGGTCACTAACTAACTCAATCGAGTCAATGTAGTGACTCTTGGTTTCCACAAGGCTTTCTTTATCCATCTTCACTGTATCCCTTGTCAGATGGAAATTAATGCTGACTAGGCTAGGCAAGAGTGTAATTCGGTTGACGAAGAGAGAAAAGTATACACCATTAGTACATACCCTCCACAATTGATGTTGATTTTCAAACTTTAATCCTTTTTGTTTATAATAATTCAAATCTTCTCCTATTGTCTCCTGAAGAATAGGACCACGATCCCTCACCGGCTCAATCGAGTCAATGGTGCAACTCTCAATTTCGACAAAGCTTTCTTTATCCATCTTTATTTTATTCCTTGTTAGATGGAAATTAGTGTTGTCCAAGCTCGGCAAGAGCTTAATTCGGCCGACGAGGAAGGAAAAGTATACACCTTTTAGTACATGCACTCAACGTTTGATGTTGATTTTCAAACTATAATCCTTTTTCATAATAATTCAAATCTTCTTCTACCATTTTTTTAGAACATGACCACAATCGCTCATCAGCTCAATCAAGTCAATGTCGTGACTCTCGGTTTTGACAAAGCTTTCATTATCCGTCTTTACTTTATTTCTTATCATATGGAAATTAGTGTCACCAAATCTGGGCAAGAGCTTCATTCGACCGACGAAGAGAGAAAAGTATTCACCTCTTAGTACAAACTCTCGACTTTGATGTTGATTTTCTAACTTTAATCCTTTTTTTCAATAATAATTCAAATGTTTCCTATTATTTCTTTGAAAACAGGCTCACGATTGCTCACCAACTCAATCAAATCAAAGGCATGACTCTCGATTTCGACAAAGCTTTCTTTATCCATCTTCACTTTATTCCTTATCAGATGGAAATTAGTGCTGTCTAGGCTAGGGAAAAGCTTAATTCAGTTGACGAAGAGAGAAAAAGATACACATTTTTGTACATACTCTCGACATTTGATATTGATATTCAATCTTTAATCTTTTTTTTTCATAATAATTCAAATCTTTCCTATTGTTTCTTGGAGAATAGGACCACGAGCGCTTCCTAGCTCAATCGACTCAATGTCGTGACTCTCAGTTTCGACAAAAGTTTTCTTTATTTATCTTCATTTTATTCCTTATCAAATGGAAATTAGTGCTGTTTAGGCTGGGGAAGAACTTAATTCGGCCAACGAGGAGAGAAAAGTATACACCTTCTAGTACATACACTCAACTTTTGTTGTTGCTTTCCAAACTTTGATCCTTTTATTAGATAATAATTCAAAGCTTTCCCTACTATTTCTTGGAGAACACAATCATGATTTCTCACCAACTCAATCAAGTTAATGTCGTGACTCTCAGTTTCAACAAAACTTTTTTTTATCCATCTTCACTTTATTCCTTGTCAGATGAAAAATAATGTTATCCAAGCTGCGCAAGAACTTAATTTGGCCGACGAAGAGAGAAAAGTATGGAACTTTTAGGACATACTCTTGACATTTGATGTTGATGTTCAAATTTTCATCTTTTGTTTTTTGTTTTTTGTTTTTTTTTTTTTAATAATTAAAATCTTGTCCTATTGTTTCTTGGTGAGTAAGACCACGATCGCTCAATCGAGTCATTGTCATGACTCTCGCATTCGACAAAGCTTTCTTTATACATCTTCGCTTCATTCCTTGTTAAATGGAAATTGGTGTTGTCCAGGCTGGGCAATAGTTTAATTTGGCCTAAAAAGAGAGAAAAGTATGCACCTTTTAGTACATACTCTTGATGTTTGATGTTGATTTTCAAACTTAAATCATTTTTTCCGATAATAATTCAAATATTTTTCTATTATTTCTTGGAAAATAGGACCGCAATCGCTTAATAGCTCAATTAAATCAATGATGTGACTCTCGATTATAAGAAAGATTTATTTATCCATCTTTACTTTATTCCTCATTAGATGGAAATTAGTGTTGTCTAGGCTGGGGAAGATCTTAATTCAGCTGATGAAAAGAAAAATATATACACCATTAGTGTTGAAGAGAGAAAAACATACACCTTTTAGTACATACTCTCAACGTTTGATGTTGATGTTCAAACTTTAATTTTTTTTTTCAAAATAATTCAAATCTTTCACATTCTTTCTTGGAGAGTAGGACCTCTATTGCTCACTAGCTCAATCGAGTCAATGTCGTGCCTCTCGGTTTCGACAAAGTTTTGTTTATCCATCTTCACTTTACTCCTTATTAGGTAGAAATTAATGCTGTTTAAGCTGGGCAAGAGCTTAATTCGGCCGACGAGAAGAGAAAAGTATACGCCTTCTAGTACATGCATTCAACTTTTGTTGTTATTTTTCAAACTTTAATTCTTTTATTCGATAATAATTCAAAGTTTTTCCTACTATTTCTTGGAGAACACAATCACGATTGCTAACCAGCTCAATCAAGTTAAGGTCTTGACTCTCAGTTTCAACAAAACTTTTTTTTATCCATCTTCACTTTATTCCTTGTCAGATGAAAAATAGTGTTGCCCAAGCTGGGCAAGAACTTAATTTGGTCGACGAAGAGAGAAAAGTATGCAACTTTTAAGGCATACTCTTGACATTCGACGTTGATGTTCAAACTTTCATCTTTTGTTTTTTTTATAATAATTCAAATCTTGTCCTATTGTTTCTTGGTGAGTAGGACCACAATCGCTCACCAGCTCAATCAAGTTGTTGTCATGACTCTTAAATTCGACAAAGCTTTCTTTATACATATTCGCTTTATTCATTGTCAAATGGAAATTAGTGCTGTCCAGGCTGGGCAAGAGCTTAATTTGGCCAAAAAAGAGAGCAAAATATGCACCTTTTAGTATATACTCTTGACGTTTGATGTTGATGTTCAAACTTTCATCTTTTGTTTTTTTATAATAATTCAAATCTTGTCCTATTGTTTCTTGGTGAGCAGGACCACAATCGCTCACCAGCTCAATCAAGTTGTTGTCATGACTCTCGGATTCGACAAAGCTTTCTTTATACATATTTGCTTTATTCCTTGTCAAATGGAAATTAGTGTTGTCCAGGCTGGGCAAGAGCTTAATTTGGCCAAAAAAGAGAGAAAAATATGCACCTTTTAGTACATACTCTTGACGTTTGATGTTGATTTTCGAACTTTAATCCTATTTTTTCCGATAATAATTCAAATATTTTCCTATTACTTCTTGGAAAGACAGGACCACGATCGCTTACTAGCTCAATTAAGTCAATGATGTGACTCTTGATTTTAACCAAGATTTCTTTATCTGTCTTTACTTTATTCCTCATTAGATGGAAATTAGTACCGTCTAGGCTGGGGAAGAGCTTAATTCAGCTAATGAAGAGAGAAAAACATACACCTTTTAGTGCTGAAGAGAGAAAAACATACACATTTTAGTACATACTCTCAATATTTGATGTTGATGTTCAAACTTTAATCATTTTTTTCAAAATAATTCAAATCTTTCCCATTCTTTCTTGGAGAGTAGGACCTCTATTGCTCACTAGCTCAATCGAGTCAATGTCGTGCCTCTCGGTTTCGACAACGTTTTGTTTATCTATCTTCACTTTATTCCTTATCAGATAGAAATTAGTGCTGTCTAGGCTGGGCAAGAGCTTGATTCGGCTGACGAGGAGAGAAAAGTATACATCTTCTAGTACATGTACTCAACTTTTGTTGCTGCTTTTCAAACTTTAATCATTTTATTTGATAATAATTCAAAGCTTTTCCTACTTTTTCATGGAGAACACAATCACGATTGCTAACCAGCTCAATTGAGTCAATGTCGTGACTCTCAATATCAACAAAACTTTTGTTTATCCATCTTCACTTTATTCCTTGTCAAATGAAAAATAGTGCTGTCCAAGCCGCGCAAGAACTTAATTTGGCCGACGAAGAGAGAAAAGTATGCAACTTTTAAGGCATACTCTTGACATTCGACGTTGATGTTCAAACTTTCATCTTTTGTTTTTTTATAATAATTCAAATCTTGTCCTATTGTTTCTTGGTTAGCAGGACCACAGTCGCTCATCAGCTCAATCGAGTTGTTGTCATGACTCTCACATTCGACAAAGCTTTCTTTATACATCTTTGCTTTATTCCTTGTCAAATGGAAATTATTGTTGTCTAGGCTGGGCAAGAGCTTAATTTGGCCAAAAAAGAGAGAAAAGTATGCACATTTTAGTACATACTCTTGACGTTTGATGTTGATTTTCGAACTTTAATCCTTTTTTTCTAATAATAATTTAAATATTTTCCTATTATTTCTTGTAAAGATAGAATCACGATCGCTTACTAGCTCAATCAAGTCAATGATGTGACTCTTGATTTTAACCAAAATTTCTTTATCCGTCTTTACTTTATTCCTCATCAAATGGAAATTAGTGCCGTCTAGGCTGGGGAAGAGCTTAATTCAGCTAATGAAGAGAGAAAAACATATACCTTTTAGTGCTGAAGAGAGAAAAACATACACATTTTAGTACATACTCTCAATATTTGATATTAATGTTCAAACTTTAATCATTTTTTTCAAAATAATTCAAATCTTTCCCATTCTTTCTTGGAGAGTAGGACCTCTATTGCTCACTAGCTCAATCGAGTCAATGTCGTGCCTCTCGGTTTCGACAAAGTTTTGTTTATCCATCTTCACTTTATTCCTTATCAGATAGAAATTAGTCCTGTCTAGGCTGGGCAAGAGCTTAATTCGGCTGATGAGGAGACAAAAGTATACGTCTTCTAGTACATGTACTCAACTTTTGTTGTTGCTTTTCAAACTTTAATCATTTTATTCGATAATAATTCAAAGCTTTTCCTACTTTTTCATGGAGAACACAATCACGATTGCTAACTAGCTCAATTGAGTCAATGTCGTGACTCTCAATATCAACACAGCTTTTTTTTTATCCATCTTCACTTTATTCATTGTCAAATGAAAAATAGTGCTGTCCAAGCTGCGCAAGAACTTAATTTGGCCGACGAAGAGAAAAAAATATGCAACTTTTAGGACATACTCTTGACATTCGACGTTGATGTTCAAACTTTCGTAGTTTGTTTTTTTATAATAATTCAAATCTTGTCTTATTGTTTCTTGGTGAGCAGGACCGCAGTTGCTCACCAGCTCAATCGAGTCGTTGTCATGACTCTCGGATTCGACAAAGCTTTCTTTATACATCTTTACTTTATTCCTTGCCAAATGGAAATTAGTGCTGTCCAGACTGGGCAAGAGATTAATTTGGCCAAAAAAGAGAGAAAAGTATGCACCTTTTAGTACATACTCTTGACGTTTGTTGTTGATTTTCGAACTTTAATCCTTTTGTCCGATAATAATTCAAATATTTTTCTATTATTTCTTGGAAAACAGGACCGTGATCACTTACTAGCTCAATTAAGTCAATAATGTGACTCTCGATTTTAACCAAGATTTATTTATCCATCTTTACTTTATTCCTCATCAGATGGAAATTAGTGTTGTCTAGGCTGGGGAAGATCTTAATTCAGCTGATGAAGAGAGAAAAACATGCACCTTTTAGTACTGAAGAGAGAAAAACATACACCTTTTAATACATACTCTCAATATTTAATGTTGATGTTCAAACTTTAATTATTTTTTTTTCAATATAATTCAAATCTTTCCCATTCTTTCTTGGAGAGCAGGACCGCTAGTGCTCACTAGCTCAATCGAGTCATTGTTGCGCCTCTCGGTTTCGACAAAGTTTTGTTTATCTATCTTCACTTTATTCCTTATCGGATAGAAATTAGTGCTGCCTAGGCTGGGCAAGAGCTTAATTCAGCCAACGAGAAGAGAAAAGTATACGCCTTCTAGTACATGCACTAAACTTTTGTTGTTGCTTCTCGAACTTTAATCATTTTATTCGATAATAATTCAAAGCTTTTCCTACTATTTCTTGGAGAACACAATCACGATTTTTAACCAGCTCAATTGAGTTAATGTCGTGACTCTCAGTTTCAACGAAACTTTTTTTTTTATCTATCTTCACTTTATTCCTTGTCAAATGAAAAATAGTGCTGTCCAAGTTGGGCAAGAACTTAGTTTGGCCGACGAAGAGGGAAAAGTATGCAACTTTTAGGACATACTCTTGACATTCGACATTGATGTTCAAACTTTCATCTTTTGTTTTTTTATAATAATTCAAATCTTATCCTATTGTTTCTTGGTGAGCAAGACCACAATCGCTCACCAACTCAATCGAGTTGTTGTCATGACTCTCGGATTCGACAAAACTTTCTTTATACATCGTCGCTTTATTCCCTATCAAATGGAAATTAGTTCTGTCCAAGCTGGGCAAGAGCTTAATTTGGCAAAAAAATTAGAGAAAGTATGCACCTTTTAGTACATACTCTTGACGTTTGATGTTGATTTTCAAACTTAAATCATTTTCTTCAATAATATTTCAAATATTTTCCTATTATTTCTTGGAAAATAGGATTACGATCGCTTAATAGCTCAATCAAATCAATGATGTGACTCTCGATTTTAACAAAGATTTATTTATCAATCTTTACTTTATTCCTCATCAGATGGAAATTAGTGCTGTCTAGGCTGGGGAAGATCTTAATTCAACTGATGAAGAGAGAAAAAACATACGCTTTTTAGTGCTGAATAGAGAAAATCATAAATCTTTTAGTACATACTCTCAACGTTTGATGTTGATGTTCAAACTTTAATCCTTTTTTCAAATAATTCAAATATTTCCCTTTCTTTCTTGGAGAGCAGGACTGCTAGTGCTCACTAGCTCAATTGTGTTAATGTCGTGCCTCTCGGTTTCGACAAAGTTTTTTTTATCCATCTTCACTTTATTCCTTATCAGATAGAAATTAGTGTTGTCTAGATTGGGCAAGAGCTTAATTCAGCCGACGAGGAGAGAAAAGTATACGCCTTCTAGTACATGCACTCAGCTTTTGTTGTTGCTTTCAAACTTTAATCCTTTTATTCGATAATAATTCAAAGTTTTTCCTACTATTTCTTGGATAACACAATCATGATTACTAACTAGCTCAATCAAATCAATGTCTTGACTCTCAGTTTCAACAAAAAAAAATTTTATCCATCTTCACTTTATTTCTTGTCAGATGAAAAATAGTGTTGTCTAAGTTGGGCAATAACTTAATTTGGCCGACGAAGAGAAAAAAGTATGCAACTTTTAAGGCATACTCTTGACATTCGACATTGATGTTCAAACTTTCATCTTTTGTTTTTTTTTTTATAATAATTCAAATCTTGTCCAATTGTTTCTTGGTGAGTAGGACCAGAGTCGCTCACCAGCTCAATCGAGTTGTTGTCGTGACTCTCGAATTCGACAAAGCTTTCTTTATACATCTTCGCTTTATTCCTTGTCAAATGGAAATTAGTGCTGTCCAGGCTGGGCAAGAGGTTAATTTGGCAAAAAAAGAGAGAAAAGTATGCACCTTTTAGTACATACTCTTTACGTTTGATGTTTGTCGCGACCAATTTTTCGGGTGTGGACCACCTAGAGTTTGGCTAATGGATTGTTAAGCCTAAACTTAACTCGAGCTCTCCCAAGCCCATACCAATTCACGACTTAGGTTTAAGTTCTTAACATGCAAATGATTTTCAATTAGGAGTCGCCACTAATCTATTTTTGGTGGGTCGATTAGAAACCCAAATAAAACAACGGGAGGTTTACTTTACTCTTACGAACTAGAGACTATGGGTACGGGGACTTGGTTACACTAGATTTCTCTAATGCCCTTTCGGTACCATTCTTTATTTAAAAAATGTTTGGCAAGCAGCTTGGATTGATTTTAAATTTATTTCCCTAACATATGAGGTGATCATGTGGGTGCGCAATGTAGCAATTTAACACCCAGATAAACAATAAATGAATCGCAAACTTACCTCAAAGCAACGAAAGCATCTGCAATGTTAAATTAAAATCCACATCAACAACCCTAGATATGGTTTCTAATTAACACGCAATTTCATTTTTTGTTTTCACTTAATTAATGAAAATCATGCAATATGCAATGCAATATTAACTAAATGACCTAATTTTAATGACATGTAATTTCTAATTAAATGGGCCTAGCAAAAATACTAAATGGCATGCATCTCAATGAATCTAACCCTAATGACGTGCATATGACATTTTTCTTTTCTTTTTCCTTGAAAGAATGCAACCTATCCTAAAGAATGAAACTAATTTAGCCTTAGGCATTTTTGTATTTTTTTTTTTATGAAATTCGGAATTAAAACAAAATATGAAAATTATCTAGCTAGATTAAGATCCTATTCAATTTATATTAGGAATTAGGTTAAACTAAATCCTAATTTAAACTAAAATATTGTCTTAACCCAAATAATCCTAGAATGCAATCTATCTAAACTTAAAATTAATTAGGAAGTAAAATCAAACATGTAATCTTACCCTAATATGCAATAACGTGCAAAAGATGCCCTAATCCTATATGATATATGCATGATGGTTTTTTTTTTTTTTATTAATTTCGAAATTAAAATTTAACATGCAAATCATATAATAAAAAAACTAACATTCTAAATGAATATGTTTTCTTTTTGTTTTCTTTTTCATGATTCAAAATAAAATCTCTATCCTAAACATGCAAAATAAGGAAAGCAAACCTAACCCTAATTTTCCTTTTCTTTTTTTTTTCTTTTTTTTAATTTTCGAAATTAACAATTGTCTAATAAATAAACATGCAATTTAAAGTTAAAAAGAAAAAACTAACAACCTAAGTCAATTGATTTTTTTATTTTTTTTTATTTAAAATAAAACTTCAATTCTAAACATGCAAACCCTAATTCTAACCTACATCTTTTTTTATTGATTTTTTTTAAAGAAAACTAATTTAAATAACACCACAGCAAATCAATCAACATTGATACCTAAATTGACGAACCATATCTCGCGCATGAGATCGGGTTGGCCAATTTTTCACATAAATCACGAATCGGATCTCGGGCGGGAGATCGGATTGGCAATTTTTTTAAGTAATTGCGAGTTGGATTTTGGGCGCGAAAATCGGACTGACAATCACTAGTTTCAAGGCAATTTCATAACATGAATTCTCAATTTTATACTAAAAGGATGATTACACTAAATATAGCAAATAATATGCAACATCAATAATAATTATAATAAAACAATAAAAGATAAACAAATAATAGAAAAGAAAAATTTACCTAATTTTTCTCTTTTTTCTTTTTTTGTTTTGTTTTCTTTCTTTTCAAAAAAAGAAAAAAAAATTTGGAGGCCGGCCGGTGAGAGGGACCTCGTTGGCTAGGGTTCTGACGAGAGAGACAGGGACGGCGTGTCGGCGGCGTGGCGCGGGGCGGCGTCATGAGTGCAGGGGGGGACTCCGGCGCAGCGACAGCGAGGTGGCAAGGAGCTCGGTTACCAGCGTCGGCGAAGGAGGCAGCAGTGGCGTCAGATCTGGACAGGGGACTGGTGAGCGGCGAGGCGGGCTCCGTCGATCGACGATCGGGGCGGCACGACGGCGTCGAGACAGGAGCGCCGGAGCTTCCGACCTGCAGGCGGAGAGATCCCAACGTCTGGACAACAGATCTGCAGAGGCGGTGGCTCCACGAGCGGATCGGGGACGAGTGACGCACAGTGAGCCTCTGCGTCGGGGCGGCGCGGGTCTTCGGGGCTTGCGGACAAAGATAGGCGGCTGCGATGGCGTAGAGGAGGGCGGCTCGGACGAGGGGCAGCATCACGGGCTTCGGGTGGACTGGCGTGGAGGGTCGGATTCCGGCGCCGGCACGGCGTTGGCAGGGACGAGGGGTCTCGCCGAGGAAGACAAAGTCCCCTTTTTCTTTTTTTCTGCTTTTTCTCTCTCTTACTTCACTTTTTCACATTTTGCTTTTTTGGTGTTTTTTACCCAACCGAAAGAGAGCCCCTAACCCTACCGTACGTGACTCTTTTATACACCAAAAAAATGTATCCTTGTGGTATATTTCGTTGCCAATTTTGCTCGGGTAAAATTTCATTGAATATATCATTTCACCCCACGCAATATTTTTTTTGCATATTCAATCAAAAAAATTCCCTTTTTGCACAGAAATGCATCTCTCAGTGTATATTACCTAAATCTATGAAAAATCTTAACAAAATATAACAAAAAATAAAATTTTCCAAAACTATATGCCATGTGTTTTTTTTTTTTATTTAGCAAAATCAACCTAAAAAATTTAGGTGTCAACAATGTTGATTTTCGAACTTTAATCATTTTTTTCTGATAATAATTCAAATATTTTCCTATTATTTATTGGAAAAACAGGACCACGATCGCTTATTAGCTCAATCAAGTCAATGATGTGACTCTTGATTTTAACCAAGATTTCTTTATCCGTCTTTACTTTATTCCTCATCAGATGGAAATTAGTGTCGTCTAGGCTGGGGAAGAGCTTAATTCAGCTAATGAAGAGAGAAAAACATACACCTTTTAGTGCTGAAGAGAGAAAAACATATACATTTTAGTACATACTCTCAATGTTTGATGTTGATGTTCAGACTTTAATCATTTTTTTCAAAATAATTCAAATCTTTCCCATTCTTTCTTGGAGAGTAGGACCTCTATTGCTCACTAGTTCAATCGAGTCAATGTCGTGCCTCTCAGTTTCAACAAAGTTTTGTTTATTCCTTTTCAAATGAAAATTAGTGCTGTTCAGGCTGGGCAAGAGCTTAATTTGGCCGAAAAAAGAGAGAAAAGTATGCACATTTTAGTACATACTCTTGACGTTTGTTGTTGATTTTCAAACTTAAATAATTTTTTCCAATAATAATTCAAATATTTTCCTATTATTTTTTGGAAAACAAGACCACGATCGCTTAATAGCTCAATCAAATCAATGATATGACTCTCGATTTTAACAAAGATTTCTTTATCCATCTTTACTTTATTCCTCATCATATGGAAATTAGTGCTGTCTAGATTGGTGAAGATCTTAATTCGGCTGATGAAGAGAGAAAAACATACACCTTTTAGTACATACTCTCAACGTTTGATGTTGATGTTCAAACTTTAATCTTTTTTCCATAATAATTCAAATATTTCCCATTCTTTCTTGGAGAGCAGGACCGCTAGTGCTCATTAGCTCAATTGAGTTAATGTCGTGCCTCTCGGTTTCGACAAAGTTTTGTCTAACATATTGCTTGCCCCAAAACTAAGAAATTGGGGCAAAATTAATTATGTTTTTCACCTCTAAATTAAGGAATTGGGGCGTAATTCAGTTTGACTAGATTCAGCTTGGGCAGAAATCTTGATACAGTTTTCACACTCCAACTATTTAAACGATGTTGTGCAACATGGGAATTAATTAAAAATTATTATTTTTAAATTATTGTGCTTTGAAAACCACCAATTCGCAGCATTATTTTGGGCAACATATCTTACTAGATTGCCCGTGTATTAAAGACTAATCGAAACCCAGAACACGTTGGTCTAGTGGTATCTTTCTGGTTCAAGAGGTTTCAAATCCTTTTACTTGGGTTGGACTAGGCTGTACTGGGCTGGACTGGGCTGGGGACTCATCTCATTAAACAAATCGAAAAAAAAAATATAATTTAAGTGAGAAGCCCTAAAACATATTCCTCCTATTTATTGGCCGCAGCCCTCACGTGAGGCTCTCGAGTAGATTATTTTTAAGAGTGATAAATCACGCTAAATTCTTCTAATTGAAGTAGATTTATTTTGTTTCGTATGTTGTGCTTAAGTGACAATTCAATACTCACATATTCCTCGTTAACTGGATTTTGGGGCAAAAAAAATATGCATTGCATTGATATGGTTGATTCTAAGTCCATTATAGTGCGACTTTTCCATATTTTACAATAAAATTAATGAAAAATTCATTAGCATGAATTTGGCAATGTCATATAACTAATTTTGTTTATGAAAATGCTTTCTATAAATAATAGTGTCCTTGTATTGTTTATCATCCTGCAGTTTTTGAGCACTAGCTTTCATTTGATTCAGAACTTAGAGGGTAGTATCCAGGCTCAAAGTTTTAGAACTGGCATCAAACATGGTTCATAGCAGAGCCAATAGTCATTCTTTTGAACTGATAGCACAAATCCGACAAAAAAAAAAAAAAAAACTGATAGCACAAGTAATCTACATACTCCCAATATGAATCCCTCCATTGCTTTCATTTTTTATTCAGAATAATCACTTGGATACGAAAATGAATTTTGCTGATGGACGCAATCTCAACTTGGCCATTAGACAGGTTTAATAACTAGGGATGATCTCTGCATATACTCATTTAAGTCGAAAATTTCCAGGACGATGCTGCTGCAGATTTGTTTCGACACATAATGAATGCGGCTTATTGAGGAACCGCGGGTAATGGAGAGAGAGGACAATCAAGCTTCACAGTGGAGCTAATGGCAGCATCCTCCAGCTGTAATCTTGATATCCTTGGCTCCTTATCAACCCAATCCCTCCTCTAAATACATATGTTGCTGCAGAAAGCTCGCTAGTCTTCATACTCGGTCTCTTCATCGTCACCTTCGTTGTTTTCTGCATGGGTCTATCCCTCCACGTTCTCTTAGTCCTCTTCCGTTTCTTCTCTATCTTCTTCCTCGTGTATGTCTTCTTTAACTGGCCACGGTTCCTTCGTCACATCAAAGTGACGGGAGTAGGGGGGTGGCGGCGCCTTTCCTCCTAGCGGACTTTGCCACGGTTTCTTCACCACATTAACAATACATATGGTACTTTCATGCTTTTCATGATTAAATCCTTGTATTTTTAATTTATCTAATCGAGTCTTTCTAGTTTCACAAATTTTGTAATCAAGCTTTTTAGATAGCAAATCCTGTCAAATCTAGCTGACTTGTAGGATTCGGGAAACTGCGATCGTCCTTGCTAAGCATCTTGTCACCTACAAAGGAAAAGAGTGGTATTAATCAAGCTATGTTCAGGCATGAGATACACCATTTTCTTCAAAAGTCAGGTGATCCTTTTGTCTCGGTTCCTTTATATCTCCTCGTTTGCCGATGGCTTGCCCCACTTTGTTACCTGTCAGTGGCGTGCATGAAGTTTTAAGAGCGAACACTTCTTAACACTCTTGGAGATGACATCGTGCCCGATCGATATAAGATTAGCCCCCACATTGACTCTGTCTACCTCTGTAATTTTCTTTCTCAAGGGCACGTGTGGAGATGATTGGTCTCTGCCATGCTATTGGGTTTATGTAATCTACATTAAGTACAACATCATACGTTAGCATATGAATGAATAGTGCGGAGTTAGAACAAATGGGACCTGATGGCAATCCTCCCTTATTAAATCGTATCTCGAAGGTGTGAATATTTCAAGGCAGTCTTCCGACTCGGTTTGCACAGAAAATGGCTTCTTTGACCATCTATAAAATTCAGGATTTTATTCCTCCACTAGATCATCGGAATTTGTCTTGCCACTTCATGTGCATTCTGAAGTCACGAGGTTTTATTTTTTATTTCTTAAGATGTATTGAAAATTTTGACTTCCACAAATTTTGGAGGGATTGTGCAGAGGCCCAGCCTTCAAAGAGATTTGTTCGTAGGGCCAATTTGATGTGCTTTCACATGCCCTCAAAACATGAAAATTTCTCATGAACTTGCAATTTATTGAAAAAAGAAAGAGTTACATTATTGAAAACGGGAAACCGAAATCCGAGAAAGTAGGAAAGATTCCTATGTAGAGGAATATGTGGATAATTAAACATGCCCCTACCCTGGGCAATTCGAACTCATTCTATCATCCAAATCCTCATCAATGACAACGGTAGTATGATTGGTTGCTCGGACATATTTATCACCTTCAGCTTTGCCGGTCGAATTAACATTAGTGGCCTTTACCCGGTTCATTGGGTTTGACCTTGGAGGAGGAGGTAGAGTCGCAAAGACCTTCTCCAGCTTATCCACGCGATCTGACAAGCGTTGCACTACGTTGTTCAACTCGTTCATTCGTCGTTGGAGGGGTGTCATCCCATCACTCTTTCCTTCGAGCGCCAACTTCTTGGTCATTTCTTCCACGCAATCTGACAAGTATTGCTTGATCATGATTGGGAGACACGATGTAATATATAAGAATGGCAAAGAAGATAGAACACATACAGGGATAGCGAGGGTAGAAAGATACAAAAACATGCACATGTACATGTGAGGTTTAACTCCTAAAAGTGGAAAATTCAATAATCAAAATAGTAACTAAATTACTCAGAAGATTAAAGAACCTGAAATGCATGAGCAAGCAGGAATGAATGTGTATTTGACACTCAACTGAGACAAGGATTCTGCAAATTTAGACTTAGAAAACAAACATGCGATGACAAATGCATTTATTAATGAAAATGTTGATGAATTTGACTAATGCATGACCTAAGCTATTTTGAGATAACTAAGATGTAATGTCGATTCATTCTTTGTTGTGTTTTCTTTTTAATGAGATGAACTCCCTAAATGCAATATGGACATGACTCAGATAATGCTATGATTATATGCACTAATCCAACATGTATCGATGAAGTAATATAAAGTCCTAAATGTCATGCTTGCTATGCTATAATGAATTAACTATATGCAGTGATACGGGATCAATTCCTAAAGCTAGCGATATGATATGCCGAGAATGCTATGACATAAGATAGAATTAATCAACGACTAATCCTAGGATGCAAGTTATATGAAATGCTTTTTCTTTGTATTATATTTATGTTAACGAAAACAGCAAATTATATCCTAGGACCCTATATGTGACATACTGACTTTTGAGAAAGGATTAACCTAAGACAATCAAAGCGAGGAAAGGTGCGACGCCTTCTGGTGGGTATTGGCAAGAGAGTGTAGCCGGTGAAGCTACGGCAGCAAGGATTGATGACCGTTGTTCAATGCCGGAGTTTGCGAAAGGGGCTTGCCGGGGGAACTAGCGACTCTTGAACGTAATGGCAAGGACGGATGTTAGCTAGAAACGCCACAGACAATCACCAATATCGCTAAATGACCACCGGTGCCGAGCTGCTTTGCCAGGAAACCTGGAAGCTTGCAAGGAGGTCTAGAAGACCTACTGGGATAACTGGCCGTGGCTGGATTCACTGGACTTCTCGGCCTAGCTGCTGTGCGTGATAGTGAGGGTCGTCAGCGACCCGACATCATGTCAGTCACTGCGCATGGAAGTCGCGGCTGAGCAAGGCGGAGGCGCAGCGGAGCTGACGTCAGCATTGATGAGATGAATGACCACGTCAGGGCAACGTCGCGGATGGAGAGTAGGATATGGTGGCTTGGCTTACGGAGTGGTGGTGGGCGGCGGAGTGCGGAGGAGAGCAACCGCAAATGAAGATTTGCTCTTGAAATGATGATAGCCACGGACGTTAGATGCTGATCACAACTTTTTCATTCAAACCTCTTTAACAACCGGGAGATGATATCGCATTTCTACGGAAAAATTTCCCAACAGCCCAGACGTCAATTGTGGGAAAAGAGATCACATCCGCTGATTTTTATCATCTTCCTTAGGGAAAAATTCAATGGCTCAATCTCTAATTGCCTTCTGAAAAAAAGTTAAATATATATCTATATATATTAATTGCCCCGTTGTCTTATCTTGATCAATCACCGAAATCGGAGTATTCATCCCATCTTAAAAATCTCTTCCGTTTTGCCAGCCCATAATCAGATTCCCAACGAATTGATCTCTTTAGCGTTACCAAATTCCGCTGTTTCCTCTCTAGCTATAAATATTCTCGCTTTGCCGATCGTGATTGCCTCTCTCTCCTTTTGAATTCTTGATCGAGATAAAGAGGTCGTGACGGCCAGCTATTTATGGGAGATGATCCTTCGTGCGCTTGTCCGTGCATCAGTCCATGGTAGCATCGAAGAGAAGTCACATGATGACTTAAGCAAAAAGAATACAAATGTGAATGATGCAAGTGATATTTTTATTATTTTTAGGAGTCGGGTCAACTCTCAATTTTCTTATGCAACCTAAATAACTAAATAGGTTACCAAAATTTAGATGTCAATAGTCTAACTACCTAATTGACACCTAAATTTCCCTTTTACTCAATCTTCTAAAAAGATAAATATGATTTCTTGGAGCTCGTAGATTTCATTTCATTGAAAGGCAATCAATGACACATTCCATTCGCAAACTACATTTTGTCAGACACATGTTTTTGTAATGGAAGCATGATTCTCGAATAATGTGACAAGTCAAATGTAGCCACGCCTCACACACAAGGTTGATTGTGTACCTTCGAGACGTGAGTGAGACTTGGAATTAGATAGAGATGATTATTGATACTATTCATTTATGTTTTAAATTACATAGAAAATTAGGGATTGATTTTAACCCCTAGCAAAAATAACTTTCATTCAACTACAATGCATTAGTATCAATTAAAAATTTAATTTTAAAAAAATATTTAAAAAAGAAAAAAGCGGAAGAGGCCCGAGCCTGGGCTGGCCCGCCCCACTCTTCCTTCTTCCCCCCGCGGGCCGGCCCACCTATCCCTTTTGCCAGCCCGGTCCCCTTCTCCTCTTCTCCTTCTCTCTTCCCTGCTCGGCTTGGACGGTAGCTCGGCGACAAGGGCAGAAGAAAGCGTTCGTCAAAGGACAACGACGAATGTCGCGCGCGACGCAGTCAGGACGGGCTGGCCAGCAACAGCTGGCGTCGGACACGGGACTTGGAAGAGAGAGAGAGAGAGAGAGCCGTGAGTGAAAGGGAGGGAGAACTAGAGTCCCGGCCAAATTCTATCCCTCCTCCGCCTCGAAAAAGTAGTAAGACCCGGCTGCTCTTTTTTTCTTATTTTTTCGATTTGGGTCGATTCCTCGAGGATCCCGGCTCGGAGGCGCGCGAGGCGAACGGACGTGGCCCGATCTATCGAGCTCGCCCACCATTCGCCGCCGCCGAGCCAGGTAGAGAGCACCACCAACGGCCCCCGTTTGCCCTGCTTTGTGCCCTGTTTCGGTTCATCGGACCGGGCTTCATCGTGGTACGATTCGTGCGAGTCCCAGCCCCCATCTATGTCGTGCTAAGCTTCATTTCGATCTCTACTTATCAAATGCTAAGCATCTCGGCGCGGTTTGACTCCCTGTTAATTCAATAGTCTCCCTTCAGTCGACGCCCGTCATGTGTTTGTGAAAATGCCCGAACCGATTCATGTAGATTTTCCGTGATTTTGGTCCTGGTACTCAGCGTTTGTTGGTTATCTGACATGTTTGTGGACTTTCACTGTCATTTGTGGAGTCGTGCGCTGTTCTTTTGCGTGTCGTGTGTGCATCCTAGCGGACGGTCCTTTGATTGAGCCAAGGGCGGATACGAGCCGGCTCATGGCCGTTCGTCTCTTCTGTTTTCGTGGGTTTTAGGAATCTGGGCTCAACTAGAATTTGTTAAGTTCGGGTCGATTTCGAGCTATATTTGGACTGGTGATCTTCGGGCCTGATTTGCTTTAGTCTGGCTTCAGAAAACTTGGGCTTAAATTGCTGTGCAGTGTGCTTAGTGCAATTAGAAGAGGACGCGGGGTCGGGTGTGTTTGGTCTGGCGAAAGTGGTTTATTCGGGCTGAGCCTCGGGGCTGGTCCGATTTCTTGACCCAACCGGGACCTTTAGGGTCCACGTTGGACCCAAGAGACCCGGTCCGAATTCCTTTTTGACAATATTAAAACTCAAAAAAAGAAAATCATGAAAATTTTTAAAACATTAATTAATTAATAAAAATCATAAAAAATTTAAAAATAAGAAAATTTTTATAAGATATTAAATAAAATTCATAGAAATTTTAAAAATTCAAAAACTACATAAAAATACAAAAATAAAATAAATTCATAACAAATTTAGAAAATTTCAAAAAAATTCCAAAAAAATTCAGAATTCCTCAAAAAGCTTTAAAATAGTTTTTGGATGATCTTCTCTTAAAAGGGGGAGCTTTTGTATCTAAAATTGTGCCCAACCGTCCTTAGAGATGAATGCCCTTGATTGCATACTTTCCTTATGTTAATTATGGTTTCCCTTTAGCTTAGTTAGAGGTGGCATGCTCCTTATTTGACAATGCTAGATTCTTGCTCTCCCACTGTAATTTGTTCAATTGTTATATTAATAATTGCGCACCCGTATGGTCACCTTACATACTAGTAGATAGGTCTAAAATTAATCTAGACTACTTGACAAAAAATCTTTTAAAAGAAATTAGATTAGGTACCCAAATGGTACTAATTGTTTATTAGTGTGATCAAGTCCTTGGCTTGAAACTCTCACATGCTTCACTTAGTTTCTAAGCTGACCTTAATAAGTTAGTAGTGACTCTTCATTAGAACGTTTTTACAAACACATCAATATCGTGCAAGATATGGGCTTGGGAGAGCTCGCTCCTAATTATGGGCCGTGGGCCCATCTTTTAGGTAATCTCCCTAAACCTATTCTCTCTCCAGAGGGGTAGGTCGCAACAAGAACCAAAGCCAAAGGAAGGTGTTTTTAGTGTGTCCTTGAATGAACCGTCTAGAAACATGTATTATTGGATTTCAATTGTCTTGATGGAGTCAAATATGATCCATTACATGCCATTAGTTTAAAGCTTTGTGGAAATAGATATGTATGACTTTGATTGGTGTGTGACTTTTGTTTTACCTAGCTATCCAAATGGAAGCCGAACTTCCACACGAAGCTATCGTTGCTATAGCCAAACGACAAAAAAATTAATTTCTGTCAAGATTTCAAAAGAATGAGCTAGTTAATGAAAATCGCAACTTCATGAGGTTCCTTGGTTGGAATGAAGATGGTCTATCTCTGACCATACTAGTGAGCTGCATGCAATGACCCAAGATATCACCTATTTGTTACGTCCAAAAAATAAAAAGGAAACTAATTAGATAGTGAGAAATTATCGAAGGATTTATGTCATCGCTTATCCTGTCTCAGTCGATACTTATATATTAAATGGAGATTCTCATAATTTATTGAAGCATTGGCAAGATATATATTGGATGATGCGAGACGATGTTTTCTCCAACATCAAAATTGGTGCAACCCAATTGAAGGAAATCAATCAATTATTCAACGCATAACTTTAACCATGCCCTGCATGTACGTTTCTGAGGGTAAGTAGAGATTCAGGACAAAAAAAGCAGTCTAATCAAGAATCACAATGCAAAATGTGATTCTTTTTACTTTTGGTGGCCAGAGTGCAAAATGCAATATTTTGGTTGACGTACAACTACATAGAAAACTTTATTTCCTCTATCAAGTTAAATCCAACGGCATATGCTTTTATGGAAATTACAACTTATTTACCTAAAATTCATTTTTTCCCCAAATTAATTACCTTAAACCCAAACAAATTTTGACTTGGACTATGTTCTTTCCTCTAAAATTCGTATCCTAATTCCTACACTAAACTACCTAGTAATGTTTTATAATCTGATGCGGTCCTAGGAGTAGACTACATTCATGTGAGGTGTTTTAACCCGCTAAAGGAAGCAAGACCAACCCTTTCATGCTTAGATGTAATGTGGTTTATAAGTTTGGGCAGGTTTTTATCTTTTAGGCCAAGATTTACTCTAGGAAGTCTGGCATCACTAGGTCGAGAACCGAACCATCTGGAAATCGATCACTCTTAGTTCAAATTGGAACCTTGACCAAAAACAAACGCGTAGATGGTCTACACTCCAACAAGTGAGCTGCATATAAAAGAACATGCAGCTAGTGTAACTTGGATGAGTAGTCCCAGTTTAGGCTTCAAACACAAAAGATTTATAAATGAAATATTTCATTATGAAAATGATGGTCATTCACAAGGTTAATTGCTTTTCTTCAGCAACTAATATGTACAATAGGGCTAATTTTCACCGGCATAAAGCATAGTCTCTACAGTTAAATTTCAACGACATAATTTTTCCATACGGAAGATTGCAACAATTGTTGATGGACAGCTCAAGAAAAAATACGAAGCTGAAGTCGAAATACGTTCGAACTAAATATAGCCCATCTATTTTATAGATAAAAGGGAGGTAATTGTCAACTCATCTAAAATTTGAACTGTTGAATGTAGAAGTGCTTTAATGGTAAATATTCTGATAGATAACTACCGCTGACTTTATTGTTTAAGAGGTTTGTAAATCCAACCCATTTGGATTTTTGTACTTTTCATCTTGATGATGATCCGAGGAGCATTATGTACAATCTGACATTTGTACAGGTGAACCATTTCTAGTGGCCCACTATGAAGCATGGACATGTTGTCCGTGCTTCCGTATCATGTTCGACACGTGCCGGAGTGTGTCGGACACGTTGACACGCTCGGACATGGTCAGACACGCAGTCAACGTGTGGGGAGGGAAATAAAAAATAAATTTGGGGGTGGGGGGAATTGGACGAGGGAAAGAAGAGAGTGGGAGTGGGGATTTTTTTTAATCGAAAAAATAAATAAGTGAGATTAAAACATAATTTTGAAAAATAAAAATACGGAATTTGAATTAAATTAATTAAAAATAAAAATATTCATTTAATATACAACGTGTCCCAAGGTGTCGGAATTCTCTATTTTTAAGAAATAACGTGTCGACGTGTCATGTCGCGTGCCCGTGTCGCATGTTCGTGCTACCTAGGTGGCCCAAACAATCATAATATCGGGGATAATTACGCATTATTTCACAATAGCTACCAAATTTGAAAAAGTACCGTGTTGCGACCTACCCTCGGGGGGAGGGAATGGGTTTAAGGGTATTGCCTAAAGAACGGGCCTAAAGCCCATGATTAGGTGCGGGCTCTCCCAAGCCCATACCCCGCGTGACATTTGGATATTTTCTATAAATTTTTACACAAAAGGAGTCGCCACTAGCTTATTAGGGTCGGCTAGAAACCAAGTGAGGCATGGAAGTGTACCTCACTTCCTACGCAACCAGAGAATCTAGGGTCGGGGATTTAATTACACTAATTAACCAATCAGTGCCCTTTCGGTACCTAATCTTGTTCATTTTTAAAAAAGGGATTTTTTTGGCACGCAGTTTAGATTAATTTTAAACTGATCCATTAACATGTGAAGTGATAATGCGAGTGCCAAATCATTAAAGTAACAATCACAACTACCAATGTCCTAATTGCAATAAAATTAGCACAAACAACTAATCAATGCAAACATAATCAAATATATAAATGCAATATAATTGATATGCAAGTAAATAAAGGCCTAATTACACTAAAAAGGGAATGCACGACAAATCCTAACCAAACCCCATCATTTTTGGATTTTCGATTTTTTTATTTATTTTTGATTTTTGAAATTTTTTTAATATATATTTAATATTATTATATTCGAGAAAATGGATTCGGACCGGGTAAATCCAATCTGGCCATTGACCCGACCCAAACCCAAATTCGACCCTATCGGATTGAAAAAAGAAAAAAAGATTTCCAAATAATTTTTAGCTTTTAAATATATATATATATGTTTTGTCTTTTCCCTGCACTATCCTCTTCATCCACGACGCCTTCACCGAACGTCTGCCTCCCCACGTCTTTTCAGCTTTCTTTTTTTTGTTTTTTTTTTCATTTCTTTTCATTACTCTATTTATTTCTTTTATTTCTTGTTTTTTCTTTTAAGCTTTTTTAGGTCGTCTTCTTCCCTGGTCTTCTCCACCTTCGCGTTTGCCCACTGCACGCCCGAAGCTTCTCTTCCCAAAACATGGCCTCATCGAGATTCGGCCAAACAACAACACAGCCCGGAACAACCGGCGACCCTTCCACCGCCAAACTTCCGTCAGCCACTAGTTGGCCGGAGATCGTCACCATCATCGGCTGAGCATACCCTCCTCGGCCAAACACCGAACAAGCAACAACGACGATGGGAACGTAGCGAACGACCACACGACCGACGCCCAAGGTCACCCATCACCACTGGAATATCATAAAAGAGCGTGACACGCCCTGACAACTCGATTTCAGTCAAAGACAAAACCGCGGAGACTGGATCTCGTTGTGGCATTCTATCAAACAGGCGGAGGGCGCTCCTGAATCACACGGTTTCTAGCTCAACTAGGACCCGAACCCAAACCGAGACTCTCACCAACAAACAATAAAACATACAGCAACCAAAGAGGGAGTGAACAGGGCCGGAGTTCACGCAAACCAGTCGAACGTAAACTCCGGCCCGGGATGCACGGAACCGGGTGAAAACAGGGTGCAAGGAGGACGTACCGGGTCCAATTTGAGGACGTTGGCTGAGGGGTCGTCCGGCGGGGCTCGCACGTAGCTGAAACGACGACTGAAACTCCCTTGCTCTCCCTTAGTCGCTTCCTCGCTTGGATTTCTTTTCCCTCTCGGTTTTTCTCTGGTTTTCTCCCTCTACTGGTTTCTATTTTCTTTTCTCCAGCTCTCTCTGGGGTTTTTTTTTAGGGTTTCTCCCCCTCCCCTTTTTACGATCGTTCACTCTTTTTGCTTTTGTTTTTTTTTCTTTCTTCTTTGTTTTGTTGTTGTTTTGTTTTGTTTTACTTTTACTTTTTCTCTTTTTTTTAACTAATTAATTAGTTAATTAATAATAATTTTAATTTTTTAATTAAAATTTTTTATGTACTTGAAAGCAAAAATTATGTGTCAACAGCTGCCCCTCTTTGAATGAGAGCTTGAAGAGGTTGCATTCAAAGACAGAAGACACCTAATTATTTGGGCGATAGAGAGACCCTAGGTGCATAGGCACGCATCAGGTCGACGGAAATGACCCATAACTATGGAAGCGCATCTTATTAATAAGAGGAAGAAAGACTCCGGGCTACAGAAGCCCATCGGGTCATAAGAAGAAGGGGAGGAACTCCGAGCTACGGAAAGCCCACCGGGTCATAAGAAGGGGGTTGAAGGACTCCGGGCTACGAAAAGCCCACCGGGTCATAAGAAGGGCGGTTGAAGGACTCCGGGCTACGAAAAGCCCACCGGGTCATAAGAAAGGGGGGTTGAAGGACTCTGGGCTACGGAAAGCCCACCAGGTCATAAGAAGGGGGTTGAAGGACTCCGGGCTACAGAAAGCCCACCGGGTCACTAGAAGGGCTAAAAAGACTCCGGGCTACGGAAAGCCCACCAAGTCTTAGAAAGAAGGACTCTGGGCTACAAAGCTCTCCGGGCTACAAAGCACATCGTGTCATAGGAAGAAAAACCCCGGGCTACAAAGCTCTCCGGGCTATAAAAGCTCTCCGGGCTACAAAGCTCACCGTGTCATAGGAAGAAGGAGGGAAGGAATGATGTCTCACAATGTAACAACGAGTTTCAATTGGAAAGGAGGTCTCACCGTGTACAAACGGGTTTTGACCGGATGATAGTCTTACCGTGTACAAACGGGTTTCGATTGGGAGGGAGGTCTCACCGTGTACAAACGGGTTTCGACCGAATGAAATACATGGTTTAAGGAAAACCAACGAACCTTTGTAGATAATATGGTTTAAGGTTGGCCATGAACCTTTGGAAATGACATGGTTTAAGGCTAAACCATGAACCTTTGAAGATGACATGGTTTAAGGCTAACCATGAACCTTTGGTGACGGCATGGTTTAAGGTTAAACCATGTACCTTTGGAGATGACATGGTTTAAGGCTAACCATGAACCTTTGGTGACGGCATGGTTCCACTGAGGAATTCTGTCGAACTCAACTTGAGCAAATGTCATTAGAGACGTCATCAAGAGATGTATTAGCAATATTGCAGCATCAATTGAACAAGCTAATCAAGCTAAATCCGACTGCTTTTTAAAAAACATTCGATGTCAATCAGCATCAAGTGGCGCAAAACTGTCATCTTGCTTGTGGATGTATCATTAATCATCAAATTCTCTAGGAGTCAAGTTCTTATCAGAATAGCTATGACTTGTGAAAAAGGCTCATTTAAGCATGCCAAACTGGAGGTTCTTAGTCAGAAAGGGCTTCTCACACACTCTCGATAAAATGGCTGTTTGATCCCATCCATTCGTGTGGGAAGTAGCTTATTGCTGAGGGTTTCTCACATAACCTGTGTCAAAGGCTTTTGGAAACATTTGCGATGAGCACAATCTGATCAATCAAAAAGGTCTTTTGAAAGGACCGTAATATAAGTTTCATCATAGGCTTACACAATGGGATTATTGCTTTGAGGCCAATAGATGAATATTTGTCGCTATCTTCGTCGGGTTTACAAGTTGAGAACTTGGAGGATAAGACAAGATAGGATTACTTCCACTTCTTCAAGCGGTAGCTTCTTTGTGGCATTCTCATTTTCACTTGAACCATCCCAATCAAAAGAGACTTCGGCGGAAGGTTGTAATGTTGGCTCAGGAAAGGCTCAAAAGGCTTAAAATTTTCAAGTGGGTTTTTAAGAGTCGATGATCATCATGGCATCGTGATCAGGTCACTCGATCTCTCAAAAGCATTTGGCTTTTGAACACAGAGCATCTCGAAAGTCTCTTGACTAATCATTTTTGCAATGGAGCTTTGCTCCTTTTTCTAATTTCCTTTGCACTTGCGATGATTTTCTTTTACGCAGGCACTTTGACTTTGACAATTTTTTTTCACATAAGATGCAGCCTTTTGGCTTCTTTTTTCTTCTTTTTTTTTTCTTGACCGGCATTGACCTTGCGTTTACCAGACACACTACTTTTTCATACCCCCTAGTTTGTCAAACTTTTTTTTCTTTGAACTTTTATAGCTCTTATGACTTTCGAGATGCTTTTCATATTTTCTCGTGACCGACCATTGTATTTAGTCAATTCTTATGCCTTGCCCCAGTGAAGTAAGATGATCACCGCTCAAGGTTCAGAAATGAATAATCAGGCCCAAATTGGTTAAAACAATGGATATCAATGTTTGGGTAGAGAAGGAAATGCTCTTCTTCACCTTGGGATGAGTCAAGCTCTAATGAGAATTCCTCTGAAGCTATCATTAGAAGATTGATGCAAGTGAAAGTAATAGAATCTTTCTCAATCTTTCGCTTTACAACATGATCATAACCCCCTATGTTGCCCTAATGTAGGGTCGTTCTCGATGAGGGTACTTTGAAGTATCATCTTTTCTTTTTTTCCGGCCCGAAGGGATAGCAAGATGTCAGCTTGGTGCTTGGAATTGATGAAGGAAATGCCTTTATCATTTTGATTTTTGTGCTCAATGCGAATGAATCCTTCGTCCTAAGAGAAGGTCATTTTCCACTCAACTCTCAAAAGTGTTTGAATGACATGTTTGGAAATGAGCTTGCCTTTCTTCATCCTAAACACTTATTGTTTGGCATGGTTAACGTCTCAATCTCACTATGTCGAGATCATCTGAGTAGATCAATCTCCATATGGAAATTTGATTTTAAGTGAATAATCCACAAGACGAGAAAACAATTTTGAGACAAAAGAATACTCAAAAAGTTCGCAGAAATTTTTCTTTTCTCATTTTTGTGCTTGTCTCTAAGAAAGCGCCAAAGAATACTCAAAAAGTTTGCAGAATTTTTTTTTTTTGTAATGGAAATTTTCCGTTTTGTTTTTTTTTTCTTTTTTTTAACTTAAAAAAAGAAGAAGAGAAGAATGGTACTTACCTGCGGCATGGTGACTTGGTAACCCTGTAAAGAATGTAAAAGAATATGTTAGTGCAAAAATCCTTAGGGGTTGAAATGTTGGAAACGATACATCATTACCCTTTACTCGCTTTTATCCTTTGAGCGCTAACATCTCTTGGATTCACCTTTGTGGATATTTGGTAACTTGACAATACCCTTCCATTGCATTCGTCTTTAAGTGTTTGACGTTTTCCTGATTCCTTGGTAGAAGGCGCCGCTTCTACGGTCAAGATGCAACTTTTATCACCTTGTAAGAAGGGGAGATGAAATGAGTTATTTCCATTCTTAATTAGGTTCACCCGAGGAACGATACATCCTTCTTGATGAATTTGATAATGTTGTTCCAGCACACTTCATTGGTGGGTGAAGGAGAGATTTTTCTCTAAATCGAACGTTGTTCTCCCACTCTTTATATGACAAACATTTGTTTTATTCGAGTCTGTCCTGTACCAAAGAAAAGGACATGTCATTTTTTATGCTGAAGAGAATCAGGTTTAGGAACGAGATACATCCTTTTCAAAGTCGAGCGATCAACATCCCAAGGTATCTCTCATGGAGGAATGGATAATATTGCCCCTCTGTTTCATCATTTGAATCTTTATTTGTTTAAGATGAACGGGACTCAATAATGCTCCATCGCAATTGTTGGAACATTACAAAACTTGAAACCCCTGATGTCTCCTTGACAATGAAAAGAAAATCATGTCAGAAACGGTATCAGAAATAGATAATTGGAATCGATACAATTTACTCTTCCTTCGAATTCGTCCTTTTGAATACTTGGCAACTCCCTTCATTTCTCTCATCATGCAAAGTGAGGGCTATTTTGGCACCTAAGGCATTTGCATCACGAATCTCTAATGTTGATTGCGGAAAACTCTTACAGCCAAATGTTCAAATGCTTTAATTGCCAAAATGCGCAAGAGTCCTAATACTAGCCTTTTAGTAACATATGATGCGGCTCTTGATAAAACTCATAAAAAACAATTTGGTGCTGGCAAAGCCCAATCTCCAAATAAAAAAACCTTTTAGAACAGAATTCAGCTTTGTTTTGCCTTTATGGAAAATTAGCGCCTATAATGCCTCGATGTATGCTTAATCCTCAAATTCCATGTGTCTACACTTTTATCTTTTAGAAAAGGCAGATGTCGATCTCGGATAAACTCCTCATCCTACCGGAGAAAGCGATTTCGTGTAGAGAGGGCCTTGAGCAAAGCTTTCTTAAAATTCATTTTGGAAGCTAGACGTAAAGATTTGCTTGAACCACTTGTGAATTCGTTTTTTTTTTTTAGGGATGATTTTCATGAAATTGAATTCTATCAAAAAAAAAGAAAAAGAAAAAAGAAAGTGACATGATTTACAAAAGCATAAATTGGATTTGCAATCAAAACCTAGAATGGAAAACAAGATTCTTGTCACGACCTCTTTTTTCCGTTTGGGGGAAAAGAAAGAATGGTTTAGGGGTATTTGCCTAAAGAGGCGAACCAACGGCCCTAAATTAGGCGTGGGTTCTCCCAAGCCCATACCTCGCGCGACATTGGATTTTGAATTTTAATTCTTAACAACCTATGTACTTCTAGGAGTTGCCACTAGCCTATTGGGGTCGGCTAGAAACCAATCAAGATGCGGGAGTGTTGTCTCGATTCCTACGCAACCAGAGATTTCTAGGAACGGGGACTTGTTTACGCTAATGTTTCTATTAGCGCCCTTGCGGTACCACTAACTTGAAAGGTTGTTCGTCTAAATGGCCACACAATCTTGATTACCAATTATAATCCTTACAAAACCGTTAAGCGTCCATGCAAATGTTTTTGTAGATTTTTTTCTAATATCTAGACTAATCCTAACATAAATCTAGAAAAGAAATTTATACTCAAATTAATGAAAAGCGGTGCATAAGTAAACATCCAATAAATTGAAAGGACTTGAAAGTAATGCGGAAAAGAAAGACCCGATACAAGTCGGACAAATAATATTACATGGCTTTGTTATCACGCCCCGGGACAGGACCCCCATGAGCAAAATGAGAATTTAAATATGCATGGAATTTACTCTAAATGCATGCAATTACTCTAATTAATTTTAATCTACGCATAATAGATTGTTTACAAAAATGGTTCCAAAATACCAAAATATCATTTAATTAGGAAAAATGACTTTATAAAATTAGGAAAATCTCATAGTTGTCATTTTTGGCTTAATTTGATAACATCCAACATTTTTTGATATTTTTGAAATTTTCATATTTTTTATATTTTTTATTATTTTTAAAAAAAATATTAATAATAATTCCTTAAACCGATCTATGCTAACATGGAGTAACACAACACATGAATATCACAATAATCAAGCTCAAATCGACCGTTTGAAGATCGAAATTTGGTTTGCGCATTTCGTCGAACACTTGGCGTGCATCAAATCATCCCAAATCAGCTTCGTCGGGCCATATTTGTGGCCTTCAATCTCAACCCACAAGCAATCTCATGTGAAAATAAAGTATCAAGATTATACTACCACATACAAAGAACAAGATTAGATAGAAATCATAGCTTAAAACACATTAGAACCAAGCTAAAATCGTCCTCAAATACACGGGTTTGAGCTGATTTTGCAAATTTGGGTTTGAACCCAAGTCAAGCAAACAGGTTATATGCCCATATTTAAGCCCCGACACTCATCACATGCAAGATCTACGGGAAACACTACTTGATCCGAATGAAAGTAGGTAACATGAGCTTTCAAAGGCAATAAACATCACAGAGAATGGCCCACCGAAAGACATCAAAACGACCTCTCCAAGAAGCACACTTGCAAAATTCTTGAAGAGATTTCGAACACTTAGAAAAATTTCAGCCTCAGAAATAAGTTTTCCGGGCTGGTTTTCCTCTTGATTTTCGTGATCAAAACGTACTCAAACTCGAAAGAAAATATATCTAGGATGCTTACCTTGCTTCTTAGTTTCCCTTTCAAGTGTTTCTTCGCTCAAGAAACTAAGAAATTATCCTCGGGGACCCGTGAAAGTTGGCTTCTTCAACTGGAAAACAAGATTTGCAAAGAAAGAACTGATAACGAAGGTTTTCATTAACCTCCAAAATCAAGCTTCAGAACCTCTTTTGTTGGCCAAATTAAAACAAACCCAAACTATATGTATTCTAGTTTGGCTTGTAGGTCATGGCTTTCCTCATTTGTCTCTCAATTTTCTCAAAAACACTCGCTTTCTCTCACTCGTGACTAACCGGGCTCAACACTTAGAAAAATTCAGACTTTCTTTGGCCCTCCAGGAGGGTAGTTTTTCGGGGGGCTTTAGGAGGCCTTCCCGATCTCCATTTAAAACGTGCGACCTATGGTTGGAAAGATCTTTGAGTGAAGTTTCACTCTCTAGTTGAAGGTTTTTGCTAATTTTGGCTGCAAGTTTGTGAAAATTTCATTTTTCTCTCTCAAGCTCGGTCTGGAATTTCTGGGTTTTCTTTTCTGGAGTTGCTTCTGAGGGCCTCTTTGGGGGACGACCGTGAGCTCCCTCCTCTCTCTCTCGTCTTCTACCTCTCATCCCTCGACAGAGCTTGTTTCCGTGATCTTATCCACCCAAATCATCAATCCCTTGGTCGGCTTTTTGTCCACCTACCAAGCCTGCCACTGAGCTAGTTCACCCATTCTCTGACTTGGCCAATTTTTCCAACTTCTGCAGCTGTTGAGTGTCCGGATTTGGTGCGATTTTCCCGTGCATTCAGCAGCTTATCCCTAGCTGATTTCCGTCCTTTGGCACTACTCATTATGGTCTTCAATCACGTGCAAAGATCGGGCTGGATGGGCAGCTGAGTGGGATATGGTGGGGCCACCAAGTTGCTTACTCAGCAACTCTGAATTGAGGCTAAACCGTGGGCTGGGTTTTGGTAGCTCGTTTGAGTGCTTTAATCCATCAATTTGGCTGTATTTTTTTATCAATTAGCAAGCTCATGCATAATAGTTTAAGATCTTAACCAGATTTCGCAATTTTGCCCACCCAATTTTGCAAGAAAGTCCCTCAAAGTTGGCCATTTTCTTATCCGAAAATACCCAATTTAATACAAACTTGATCTTTTTGGCCCGATTTGATTGATTCGAGTTGGCCCAAGTTCAATTTCAACTTAATTGGTGACCAAGATGATGATTTAAGGGTTCGGGCAAAATTTTGCAAAATTTGCAAATTGGTCCCTCTTTTGGAAATCGCAATTTGGCCCCAATTTGCCATTTTAATTTCAATCTGACCTCCTGGGCTTGGCTAGTCACATTTAGACCATTGGCCCCAACTTTTTTTCTTTTTTCTTGTTTTTTTTAAAATCTTTTTTTTAATATATATTTTCAATTTTTTTCATCTTTTTTTTTTTTAAAAAGTAAAAACATCTTCCATTTAAAACACCATATTAAATGCCTAGATAATCTATATGCAAGAATTTAACTTGGAATATTTTTGTGGAAAAACAAGTGTTCCCATTTTTTGGAAATGATTTTTTGGGCAAAAATTTAGGTGTCGACAATTCTTAACAAGAATAAATACAATGATAAAATACAAGAAACTCTTGTATAGATAAGAGTGAAAATCGACTCTCGCTCCAACTCTAGAATTCACTTCTCTACGTGGTCAAACACGAGAATGTCATGGAGCATCACGCATAACCTGCAAAAAGATGACAATGTCAGTATGTGGAGTATGTGAAAATGATCTCTCAATGAGGTCGCTTCTTACAGCAAAATCGAGGCGATGGTACATGCCCCATAGTCCTTATTACAAGGTTTCAATATTTCGCCAAGATTTTGTCATGAGAGAAGGGGCATCATTAAAAGATCGATTGACAGCTATCAATCGAACGTCCACTCTTATTCTAAAAGTTTCATATGCAAAAGGCATTGAAAATTTTCTTTTTTTTTTTGAAGAGATTGATTTTCTGATTTCTCTTGCAAAAAAAATGAAGTGATTTCTATTTTGAGAAATTCGCACACAAAATGATTTGCATTTTAGTCCAAAATGTGAGAATGAGAGAATTTGATAAAAAAAAATGTAATTTCAATTTTCATGCCCCAATATAAAATCACAACTTGCAAGTTTTTTTTTTTTTTTTTCAAAATGATTTTGAGCCCATAACTAGAAATTTAACAGAATCATATGTTCAACAAGGCCAAATCAAAGTGTTTAGAACTTGCATTCAAGAATGATTGCCAACTTTTTTTTTTTTTAATCAAAAGCCTACAACACCGAGGGCATTCGATTGATTTCCGTGAATTTCAAGATGAAAATGCCATACAAAATGAGTAAATAAAAATAAAAATGATACTCACAATGGATGCTGACCTTTGTCTCTGTTTTTTGTTTTTTCAATTACATAGACATGCACATGGAATGTGGTTCGATTTCTACTCTATCCGGCTCAAAATGGAGCCATGAGATCACAAGACTGAACCAACAAGCTCGTGGCCGGGTCGTGTTACCCATGACTCCGGCTTTATCAAAAGAACCGACCCGTGTCACATGCTCGCAGACTGGGGTGGGTACCTTCGACATGAAAGAAATTTCGGGGTCGAGGTGGGCGACTCGTCGGAGTGGTATCCACCTCAACACCATCCTAAGTGATCCTATGCGGCCCAGGTCCGACGGCAGGTTGTGTGTGCTAGAGTGTAGTGCAATGCAAAGGATACATGCACAACAATTTATAGGCAAACAACACTCCGTACATAAAAATAAACCATTCATTCCTACATCTCCTTGCAAGACAAAGGTGAGCAAACACTTCCCCTTATACCTCCCATTCTACAAAAAACATTTAACACCTTTAATGTTAAGGGCGTACCTGAAATCCTCGCTGCCAAAAAAAAAATAAAAATTGAACAAGATTAATTTTGGCCTAAGTCCTCTAAGGTTTAAAACCAGTCCCCAGCGGAGTCGCCAAGCTGTCGCGACCTGCCCTCGGGGGGAGGGAACGGGTTTAAGGGTATTGCCTAAAGAACGGGCCTAAAGCCCATGATTAGGCGCGGGCTCTCCCAAGCCCATACCCCGCGTGACATTTGGATATTTTCTATAAATTTTTGCACAAAAGGAGTCGCCACTAGCCTATTAGGGTCGGGTAGAAACCAAGTGAGGCATGTAAATGTACCTCACTTCCTACGCAACCAGAGAATCTAGGGTCGGGGATTTAATTACACTAATTAACCAATTAGTGCCCTTTCGGTACCTAATCTTGTTCATTTTTAAAAAAGGGATTTTTTTTTTGCACGCAGTTTGGATTAATTTTATACTGATCCATTAACATGTGAAGTGATAATGCGAGTGCCAAATCATTAAAGTAACAATCACAACTACCAATGTCCTAATTGCAATAAAATTAGCACAAACAACTAATCAATGCAAACATAATCAAATATATAAATGCAATATAATTGATATGCAAGTAAATAAAGGCCTAATTACACTAAAAAGGGAATGCACGACAAATCCTAACCAAACCCCATCTTTTTGGATTTTCGAAATTTTTTTTTTTAATTTTTGATTTTTGAAATTTTTTATATATATATATTTAATATTATTATATTCGAGAGAATGGATTCGGACCGGGTAAATCCAATCTGGCCATTGACCCGACCCAAACCCAAATTCGACCTTATCGGATTGAAAAAAGAAAAAAAGATTTCCAAATAATTTTTAGCTTTTAAATATATATATATATATATATATATATATATATATTTTACTTTTTCTATGTTTTGTCTTTTCCCTGCACTATCCTCTTCATCCACGCCGCCTTCACCGAACGTCTGCCTCCCCACGTCTTTTCAGCTTTCTTTTTTTTGTTTTTTTGTTTTTCATTTCTTTTCATTACTCTATTTATTTCTTTTATTTCTTGTTTTTTCTTTTAAGCTTTTTTAGGTCGTCTTCTTCCCTGGTCTTCTCCACCTTCGCGTTTGCCCACTGCACGCCCGAAGCTTCTCTTCCCAAAACATGGCCTCATCGAGATTCAGCCAAACAACAACGCAGCCCGGAACAACCGGCGACCCTTCCACCGCCAAACTTCCGTCGGCCACTAGTTGACCGGAGATCGTCACCATCATCGGCCGAGCATACCCTCCTCGGCCAAACACCGAACAAGCAACAACGACGATGGGAACGTAGCGAACGACCACACAACCGACGCCCAAGGTCACCCAACACCACCGGAATATCATAAAAGAGCGCGACACGCTCGGACAACTCGATTTCAGTCAAAGACAAAACCGCGGAGACTGGATCTCGTTGTGGCATTCTATCAAACAGGCGGAGGGCGCTCCTGAATCACACGGTTTCTAGCTCAACTAGGACCCGAACCCAAACCGAGACTCTCACCAACAAACAATAAAACATACAGCAACCAAAGAGGGAGTGAACAGGGCCGGAGTTCACGCAAACCAGTCGAACGTAAACTCCGGCCCGGGATGCACGAAACCGGGTGAAAACAGGGCGCAAGGAGGACGTACCGGGTCCAATTTGAGGACGTTGGCTGAGGGGTCGTCCAGCGGGGCTCGCACGCAGCTGAAACGACGACTGAAGCTCCCTTGCTCTCCCTTAGTCGCTTCCTCGCTCGGACTTCTTTTCCCTCTCGGTTTCTCTCTGGTTTTCTCCCTCTGCTGGTTTCTATTTTCTTTTCTCCAGCTCTCTCTGGGGAATTTTTAGGGTTTCTCCCCCTCCCCTTTTTACGATCGTTCACTCTTTTTGCTTTTGTTTTTTTTTGTTGTTTTGTTTTTTTTTTCTTTCATCTTTGTTTTGTTGTTGTTTTGTTTTGTTTTACTTTTACTTTTTCTCTTTTTTTAACTAATTAATTAGTTAATTAATAATAATTTTAATTTTTTAATTAAAATTTTTTATGTACTTGAAAGCAAAAATTAGGTGTCAACATACCGGAACTCTAATACCGTTGCACAATAAATCCTGACTCTGAAAAATTACAAGTTAACTCTAGAATTTTGATTTTTGCTGAAATGGCTAATTTTTTTAATCTGCATCTCCGTTAAGTGTGTTAATTGAGTATGGATTAAATTATTTTTCTTGACAAACTTAACCGTATTATTGTTAACTTCATTAGTCATACATCATTTATATTTCCTTAACTTCATTCACCATGTGGTAGAGATTATTCTAGTCAAGAAAAATGAGCAAGTCCCTATTCAGGGAACGTTTAATTTGCCGTGCAGAGGGGGAAAAAGTAGTGACAAAAACAAAAATCAAAGCTCAAGAGGATAATATGTAACTTCTCGAAATTCGGTGCTTTTGGGCAACGCGGTCATAGTTTGGGAAAGTAATTTACAACTAATATATATAATGCGGCTTATTTCCAACGGCACAAAGCATTCCTCTATGGTTAATTTGCAATGACAAGAGTATTTTCTCTTATTCAATGCATGTGTATAGTTAGATTATCGTAGTTGCTATGAAAATATTACCGACAGCCATAGAAATTCATGACTATGCTAAGTCAATGCATGTACATCACATTGAAATGAATACTAGAAATATAAACAGGAGGGAAACATATTCAATTGAAAAGAATAGATCGACACAACTTTATAATTGCCGGGAGCATAATGTAATCAATCCTACGAACCATGTCAAAAGACAACGCTCGACAATCTGATCCAAACTAACACTGTGTTACTTATTGCAATAGATGCCACCAATGGCTGAAATTTGAAGATTCTAACATTTTTTGCTTCAAGTCGGGATTGACATCGAGGCTACTTAGGTTAGGGGGAAGGGTAGGCAACTCTTTGAGAATGTCGCAGTGTAGCAAATCCAGAGTCTGAAGGCTTGGCAAGAACTGTATTTCTAATGGAAGGCTCGATATATGAGTACCTCGAAGCCTCAGTTCTCTGAGAGAATCTAGGTGCACAATATCACTTGAAAAGACTCCCTCCAAACTCCTGCACCAGGAGGCATGTACTTCTTCCAAGAAAAACAACATTTCAAAAAAACGAGGAAATTCTCTTACGAAACAAGAATCCATTTTCAGCACTTTCAATTTCCACAAGTTTACAGTTGAATCGGGCAAATTCGAAATACCCGTACCTGAAATATCCAACTCTTCTAATGAGTGCTCCAATTTGTCAATGGATTCCCGAAGCTTTCCAAGCCCACGACAGTCCTTCAAAGACAAGCGTCTAAGATGTCCCAAGTCTCCTATTGACTCAGGGAGTTCAAGAATTTTCGCGTTATCCAAGGCTAGCTCTGAAAGAGCTTTAAGTTCACAAACTGAACCAGGAAAACGAACCAATGACAAGCAATTAGTGGCACTAAGAATTTGCAGTCGAACCAATTTGCCTATCGATGCAGGAAGTTCTCGTACAGAAGTGCCATCAATCAGGAGCTCTTTCAAAGCATTCAGCCCATCCATTTTCACTGGCAACATGCTAAGTTCAGAGCAAAACTTCAAATTCAAGGTAACCAAGGGCTTCAAATCATTAATTGAAGGATCTAAATGAACCAATCGAGAACATCGCTCAAGGATCAATATCTCCAAATTTGGGCAACAAGAGAAGCTGGGGGTAACTAATAGGTCCGTACAACCTGTAAGATTCAAGACTTTCAAACGCTCCATCTGCAAAACAGGGGAAAAAAGTTCATATGACGTAGAACTCTCAATGTACTTAAGGGCAAACACGAAGACAACAACAAATGAGCTATAAACCCACCTTTATTCTATTCCAACCTCCCCAGGACTCTGTAACCTTACTCCAGGAAAGATCAAGTATAATTAGGTTCTCATTTTTCTCTAAATGCGTGCTGATCGCATCTTGAGGGCAACCTTGCCAGTGAAGCCACCAGACGTTCAACAAGGCGCCCTCAAATTGTCTACCAATATTGGCGCGACCCAAGCTGAGAAAAGTCATGCTCGGCAGGATCTCACAGCCTGCCTCTTTAGTTTCCAGGTGGTCTCTTTTCTGTATGAAGGACCAAAAAAGTCAACAAAGAAACGTGAAAGTCATCAGACAATGAAATAGTTACTATGGATGCCTAAACTCCCATGAGGTAAAGAAAATCGAAAAACATATAGAAGCTCAAATGCTACTTTTTTTCCCCCAACGTACCCTTTTCCCCTTCTTCCTGTCCTGGGCTATGGCAGGACCGTACAATCCAGCACCTGTTCCTGGATCGTGGAAACGTTCGTGGACAATCTCCCTGGCAAGGCACCTTAGCATGCTGTGCATGCCTAACTTATTTTCGTTCATTTCTATTAGGGACATTCGACAAAGGACACTGACTTCCTCATGACGATTATAATGATGAGGCCGAACGATCGGACGAGGAAGACGAGTTCATTTAGTTACGCATTAAGTGTTTTTGTTATTTTCTAGGAAGTTAATAGCACGTTTGTGTGCAGTTATGTGTTGCACATACGTGAGCAGTTTCTACTCTATTTTAAGTTGTGGTACTTGACAGTTTTTTTTTTGCACAAGACGTATGAAGTGCTATGCTCTGTTTTTTCATCATTTCTCTCCCTCGATGAACAGAGATGTTTTCTGTTTTGATTGTTGTTTCATGAGTTATAACATTGGTATCAGAGCATCTGAGGGATCTTAAGGGACTGTGAAGTGAGGGTAAGTGAGTGAAGATTGCTTCCAATCTGCAAAGAAAAAGCTGATGGAGGCAGGATCGAGTGGATTCTCTGCAATGGTTGCTCCAGTCTTTACTGGGGAAAATTATCAGGCATGGGCTGTCAAGATGACGGCATTCTTGGAGGGTCATGATCTATGGGAGGCTGTGGAGGATGATTATGAAGTTGCTCCACTTCCAAATAATCCGACCATGAATCAAATCAAACTTCATAAAGAGAGAACCACAAGAAAAGCCAAGGCAAAATCTTGCCTGTATGCTGCTGTCTCGCCTACCATCTTTACCAGAATTATGAAGTGTGACTCTGCAAAGGCCATATGGGACTTCTTGAAGGGAGAATATGAAGGATATGAGAAGATAAGAGGTATGAAGGTGTTGAATCTCTTGAGAGAATTTGAGAGACAGCAGATGAAAGAGTCTGAGTCAGTGAAGGAATACTCTGATAGGCTAGTGGGGATAGCTGATAAAATCAGAGTTTTGGGGACTGACTTGAAGGATGATAGTCTTGTTTAGAAGATCCTGGTGTCTCTTCCAGAAAAATTCGAAGCTACTATAGCTTCTCTGGAAAACACAAGGGATTTGGCTGATATAAAACTTGCAGAGTTGTTGAATGCTTTGCAGGCACAGGAACACAGAAGACTGATGAGAAGAGAAGAGCATGTAGAGGGTGCACTGCAAGCTAGAGTGAAGTCCAATGATGGAGGCAAAGGGAATAAATGGATTCAGTCCAGAGAAAATGCTTGTGACTCCAAGTTTGTAGCAAAAGAAGGAAATTCTGGTGGGTCTAGCAAATGGAAGATGAACAAAAAGCCTTGTCAATACTGTGGTGGAACTAATCATCAGTTTTTTAGATGTTGGAGAAAGCCTGATGCTAGATGCAGAAGATGTCACAAGTTGGGTCACATGGAAGCCATCTGCAAAGAAAAAAATTACCAGCAAGCAGGAAAAGCACAGGTAGCAGTGAATGAAACTGAGGAAGAGCACTTGTTTGTAGCTTCTTTTTCTGAATCTTTTGTTGAGAATGATGCATGGCTGGTGGATAGTGGCTGTACCAATCATATGACTGGCAATTTGAAGCTGTTTAGAAGTCTAAATAAGTCAGTCAGGTCCAGAGTCAGAATTGGCAATGGACAGTCTATCGAAGTGCAAGGGAAGGGTATAGTTGCTATTGAAGGAAATCGGGAGATGAAGCTGATCAGTGATGTTCTCTTTATGCCAAATATTGACCAGAATCTGTTAAGTGTTGGTCAATTAGTTGAGAGGGGCTATAAAGTGAAGTTCGAAGGGAATGAATGTCTTATTAATAATGCAGATAGCAAAGAAGTGCTAAGAATCCCAATGAAGGACAAGAGTTTCATGTTCAAGCCACAAGAGATGCAACAAATGGCTTTAAAGTGCAAAGAAGAAAATGCAGAGCTATGGCATAAAAGACTTGGGCATGTTCACAGGAGGAGTATGCTATTTATGCAAAAGAATAGCTTGGTAGATGATTTGCCAAGCTTGGAGTAAGAATTTCCACAGTGCAGAACTTGTCTTCTTGGCAAGCAAGCCAGATTTCCTTTCAAAGGAGGAGGCTGGAGAGCATGTGAAAAGCTGCAATTAGTTCACACAGATCTATGTGGACCTATGTCTGAGTCTTCTCTAAATGGTAGCAGGTATTTTACTACTTTCATTGATGATATGACTAGGATGAGTTGGATTTATTTTCTGCGAGCCAAGTCTGAAGTTGCTGATGTGTTTGTGAAGTTTAAAGTTTTAGTTGAGAATCAGAGTGGGAAGAAAATTAAAATGCTCAGGTCTGATAATGGTTCTGAGTATACTGCTCACAAGTTTAAGTTGAATTGTGAGCAAGCAGGAATTGTGCAGCAGTTCACTGCTCCCTATTCACCTCAACAGAATGGGGTTAGTGAGAGGAAAAACAGAAGTATTATGGAGATGGCTAGATGTATGATGCAGGAGAAGAAGTTACCTAAGAAGTTCTGGGCTGAGGCAGCTAATACTGCAGTGTTTCTATTGAATAGATTGCCCACAAAGGCCTTAGAGAAGTCAACACCTTTTGAAGTCTGGCATGGTGTTAGACCTTTTGTGAAGAATTTGAAGGTTTTTGGGTGTTTGTGTTACACTCATGTTCCTGAAGTCAAGAGGGACAAACTGGATAAGAAAGTAGAGCTTGGGATCTTTATTGGATACAGTCTTCAATCAAAAGCTTACAGGATTTTCCATCCCATGACAAGGAAGATGACTGTGAGCAGAGATGTTATTTTTCTAGAGGAAGATGAGTGGAATTGGATGGAAGGAAAGAGTGCAGAACAGCAGCAGTTCGAAAAACAACGTGCAACGGATGTAGAGGTTGATGAAGTTATAGATGGATTGGAAGACATTATGGATGATTTACCAGTGAGAGGCACAAGGTCACTTGCTGAAATCTATGAAAGAAGCAATGTGGCAGTGCTCGAACCATCTAACTTTGTGGAAGCGAAGAAGGATCAGAGGTGGATTGCAGCAATGCAGGAGGAGATTGCAATGATCCAGAAAAACCACACATGAGAGCTTGTTGACAGACCATCTGATAAGAATGTGATTGGGGTTAAGTGGGTGCTTAGAACAAAACTTAATCCTGATGGTTCTATCAGTAAACACAAAGCCAGACTGGTTGTGAAAGGCTATGCACAAATATGGGGAGTAGACTATTCTGAAACATTTGCTCCTGTTGCACGACTTGATACAATAAGGCTACTGTTAGCTATTGCAGCAGAGAATGGGTGGCCTATATTTCAGTTAGATGGCAAGTCTGCATTCCTGAATGGAGAGCTTGAGGAGGAGATTTTTGTTGAACAACCTGAAGGATTCAGTATCAAAGGGCAAGAAGAGAGTGTATACATATTGAGGAAAGCTCTATATGGACTGAAGCAGGCTCCAAGAGCTTGGTATGGGAAGATAGATCGATATTTGCAGAATTTTGGCTTTGTAAAAAGCTTAAGTGAGTTCACTCTTTATGTCAAGAAAGTGAATCATAGTGTTGTAATTCTGTCACTTTATGTAGATGATCTATTAGTGATAGGGAATGATATGGAATTGATAAAGAAGGTGAAGCAAGATCTATTTGTAGTTTTTGAGATGTCAGACTTGGGAAAGATGGCTTATTTTTTGGGTCTGGAAGTCAAACAAGCTTCATATGAGATCTTCATTTGTCAGAAAAAATACATGAAGGAAATTCTAAAGAAGTTTCAGATGGAAGATTGTCGAAGTGTAAGCACTCCTATGGCTGCTAAAGAGAAGCTGCAGAAGAATGATGAAACAGATGCAGTAGATGCTTCTATGTATAGAAGTCTGATTGGGTGTCTCATGTATCTTACAGCAACCAGACCAGATATTCTATTTGCTGTGAGTGTTTTATCCAGGTTTATGAGTAGTCCTAGTCAGTTACATTTGGTTGCAGCAAAAAGGGTCTTGAGATATCTCAAAGGAACATTGTTCTTTGATGTGAAGTTTAAGAAAGGTCAAAAGTTTAATTTGCAGGGATTTTCTGATAGTGACTGGGCTGGTTCAGTAGATGACATGAAGAGTACGTCTGGATATTGTTTCAATCTTGGTTCTGCTTGTTTCTCCTGGTGTTCCAAAAAGCAAGAGATTGTAGCTCAGTCTACAGCAGAGGCTGAGTTTATAGCAGCTACTGCAGCTGCAAATCAAGCTTTGTGGCTGAAGAAGATAATGAAGGATTTGTGGTTGAATTCCAGTGATTGTATCGAAGTCAATGTGGACAATCAGGCTGCTCTAGCAATATCACAGAATCCAGTTTTCCATGGCAAAACCAAGCATTTCAAAGTCAAATTTTTCTTTCTGCGTGAGGTGCAACAAAGTGGTGAAGTTAAATTGGTCTATTGCAGATCTGAAGATCAGCTTGCAGACATTTTCACAAAGCCACTTCAGGCTGGAAGATTTGAGCTGTTAAGAGAGAAAATAGGAGTTTGCAGCAGCAACTGATCCAAGGAGGAGTTTGTTGGATTTATCTCAGTGCTGCTGTTTTCCGTTGTTGCTGTTTTCCTCTTTTATCCTCTGTTTTCCTCTGTTTTTTTTATTAAAAAACAGCCAAGTTCCTTTAGTTACGCATTAAGTGTTTTTGTTACTTTCTAGGAAGTTAATAGCACGTTTGTGTGCAGTTATGTGTTGCACGTACGTGAGCAGTTTCTACTCTATTTTAAGTTGTGGTACTCGACAGTTTTTTTTTTTGCACAAGACGTATGAAGTGCTATGCTCTGTTTTTTCATCATTTCTCTCCCTCGATCAACAGAGATGTTTTCTGTTTTGATTGTTGTTTCATGAGTTATAACAAAAACGAGGATGGGAATTGGAGAAATTCCAGCACAGGTAAAACAAAATCAAGATTTCTATGCTTCTTTCGACTTTTCAAACAATGGTCATCGTGTATGAAATTAAAGAAGAAAAATAGTCATTGCATCTCTTCTTTTGCCTGGTGTATTATCCGAGCAGTTGCTCCTTTTCACATCTTACTATTTCCCTCTTTCCCCTTTGTCAGGCAGCGTGAACTTATAAACGAGGTTGTTTCCACGGTCCGCCGGTTGTTGAGGAAGGATGACTTACGTGTGACGGCACATTTAGTGGGGATGGATCAACCTGTGCAAGAGGTGATGAGAAAACTTGGTGTTGGCTATGAAAATGGAGAAGTAATTAAAGGGCAAAAGGTGACAGGAAAACGTGTGGTTGAGATATCGGGACTTCCAGGAATTGGTAAGTCGACTCTTGCCACGGTTGTCTACAGCAAAATCCATCGTCTCTTCGAAGGTAAGAGTTTCCTTAAAGAGGTTGAGCAAACGAGACTACGGTCTCTCCAAGAAAAATTAGTTAGTGGCCTCCAAAAGAGAGCATACACGTTCAAATCTCCTGCTGAAGGTAACGAATTCATCAAGTACAAATTTGGAGATCTAAGAGTTCTGATTATTCTTGATGATGTTAGTGATTTTAAACAAATCAATTCACTAGCTGGAGATCTAAGTTGGTTCGGTCCGGGAAGCAGAATCATTGTGATATCTAGGAGAAGTAATCTTGTTGACAACTATAATCAGGTGCATGTGACCTCTGCGAGCAGCAGTACTGTTAACAGGTGTCATGACATCCTCGTTGAAAAGTACGAGCTAAAAGAAATGAATAATGACCATGCTTTTCAGCTATTTTGTAGTGTTCTTAGAGAAAAAACCTCTTAAAGAGGAATTCTCCTCTTTGGCATGTGAAATTATTTCGGCTGCTGGAGGAATTCCTCTGGTTATTGAGGTGGTTGGTTCATTTTTATGTGGAAAGCCCATAGAATTTTGGAAGGAGGCAATGGGTAGATTGAAACGAGAGCCTTACACTGAGGGAGTAAAACGAATTCTGAAGAGAAGATATGAAGATTTAGAAAAAAATGCCCAAAAGATATTTCTCGATGTAGCGTGTTTTTTTGTGGGAAAGGACAAAACAATACCCTCTTACATGTGGGAAGCTTGTGGATATGATCCTTATAGAGGAATCGACGAGCTTCATGACTTGTCTTTGGTCAAAACCAGAGAAAACAATGAACTGTGGATGAATGATCAACTAAAAGTCCTTGGGAGGGATATTGTCAAGGAGGAAAATCCAAGTGAACCATTCAAGCGGAGCAGGTTATGGAATCAGGAGGATATCAAACCAGTATTGAACGAAAGGAAGGTAAATTTTGAAGAGAAGAAGGTCTCTTTTTAGTCTGAATTGAAGTACTTCTTTTGAATACTTATTCTATTTTCAGAGATAACTGTCAATGCACTTCTATTTCACTTTCTCATTTTGTCATTTTTCCAGGATTGGCAGGACGCTGCAGTTGAAGCCCTCAGTGCCACATTCGACAAACCCCATTTATTTCCTCAACGTAGATTTTTTTGTGAGTTCTCAAAGCTTAGGTATCTTAAAATGAACCACGCTATTGTCAAAGCATATAAGCAGAGTGCAAAGAGCTCCAGAGAGGATTTTTATCTTCGAAGGTTAAAGTGGCTTGAATGGCAAGGGTGCGACGATATCTCCAGTCTACTTGCTTTAGATATGTCAAAATTGATCGTTCTTGATTTGTCTGGGAGTACCTCCAGCCCTCGGCAGTGCTGGAAACCAATTATGATGGTATGATGACATACCTGTGCATTTTCTTTTGCATCCAGTTTGACAATAGCTTATATTATTCTCTTGTTTTGCAGAGGGCCAAGAACTTGAAAGTTTTAATCCTAAAAGATTGTCGTTTGCTAATGGAATCTCCATTTTCCCATGCTGCTGTGACCTTAGAGAGACTAAACCTGGAACGTTCAACATTACCTACGTGTGTTGTGAGGTCCATTAGCAAGCTAAGGAACTTAGTTTCTTTGAATATTAAGTTCTGCAGCTTCGTGCAAGAGCTGCCAAAAGATATAGGTTCCTTGGAAGCTTTGAAAGAGCTATACATCGATGGAACTCCCATTAAAGCCATTGATATCGCAGAGGGTTCCTATGGGAAGCTTAAAATTCTGAGTGCTTGCAACTGCGAATTCTTGTCTCTACCCAACTCAATTGGTAACTTGAAATCTCTTTCGTACCTAGCATTAAACGAGACTAAACTGAGTGAGCTCCCTTGTTCTATCGGATTGTTGGAGAATCTCCAGACGCTATCTCTGATAAACTGTAGGAGCTTGTGGAAATTGCCGGATTCCATTGGAGACCTCAAAAAGCTGCAAGTCATGGATCTTTCAAGCACAATAGTTGACGAAATACCATCCTCTGTCAAGGATTTACAAAGCTTGAAAGAACTAAAGATGGCTGGCACTCACATAAGAGAATTTCCTGGAGGCATTAAGAATCTAGAGAGTTTAGAAGAGATAGATTTCTCGGGCTGCAGAAATTTGAGAGGGGAGTGCAACATTACGGGATTATCGTCTTTGCGGGTGTTACTTCTAGAATACACTGATATTTCTCGGCTGATTGTGACCGATCGCCAATCCTATAATCCCCAAAACCTCAAACTAGATGGCGATGTCCCCATCTCGATAATTGGAACTATCCAAGGGCATGGCATCGGTTCAACAGATGTGAGACTAGACCAGCGTTCAAGGCTGACGGACATCATATCAGCATGCGATGATGAGTCAGAGAGCGTAGCAATGTGACGGTCAGACAGAAGCAAGGAAGTCATCGGTGGATGAGGTTTGGCTACGGAGGAAGTTAGCGCTCCTATCCCATTAATTCAAATTTGTAATTCATCAAGCATGTCAACTGATCTTCGTGCAATAAGGGTTGTTAGGGGCATAGCCAAATTCGAATTTTCGCCTCTATTTTGAATTTTGAATTTACATTCTTCTTCCATTTTCTTGGCCTTCACACTCGCACACTCTTTATTGTCTTGCACGCATGCCCATTTCCTGCATTTTTGTGCGTACATGTTAGCTTTGGATTTGACTTGATGTAAGTATTACGTAGTTTATTTGATTGATCTGTAAGATAATTGCAAGGTCATCAGAGTATGAGTTTTAATTCCTTTCTCGATCGTTCATCTCATTAGTACTCTCCTTGATCAATAGTAAAGGATGAAATCTTGTTCTTCTTTTGTCAATTTTAAAACTAGAACGGAAAATTTGATGCTGCCTCTGACCATCTAACAAAAATTCTTCAAAGGTACAATATATTTGTGAATGTTGTCGCACCTACATTACCCATATATTGGAAGTGATTGCTTTTTTCAAATAAAATTGAAAATGATTATTGCTCGATTCTCTTAATCATTGATTTAATTTAACTAGTATGAAAACTATGTGTAATAATCTAACTATAGTCAACATACATTGTGTCATTCAAAAAATATCTTGCATGAAAAATTGTGCTTACATGCACAATAAAAAGGAAAGAACTTTCTGATTTGGACGGAATATTGTGATCAATCTAACTAACAAAAAATTAGTGTACTTTATTTCCAAGATGTCCTTAATGATGCTTATAATAAATGAAAACATCTACTATATGATTAATATGTTGACTATTTCAGACATTTTCAATCTTTCTTAACAAGATTTTTTAGGATTATATCTCATGATATTGTGACTCACATATATGTATGATATATTATCATTATCTAAGTATTGGATTCTTAAGCATTAGCTGTTAAATGATGTCTCGAGTTTGTATCGTGTACTGTCGCGACCTCTTTTTTTCGGGTGCCCGATCGGGGCGGGCGCCCGCGGAGGCTAATGGCTCGGCTAGGTTAGTTAAGCCCGGACTCTCCCAAGTCCACCAATTCACGACTTTAATAGTGTAAGTTTTTAACCTGTAAGTTAATTTTTAAAACGGAGTCGCTACTAATCAATTTGGGGTGGGTTGATTAGAAACCCATGCGAAATATTGGGAGAAATATTCGCTCCTGCGCAACCAGAGAAATTAGGATCGGGGACTTGATTACACTAGTTAATCACTAATGCCCTTTCGGTACCTAACCTTGTTTAAACCCTGAGGCTTTTTGGATGCTTTAGGGATTTTCCACGCATTTTTTGGAAAAAAAACATTTTTTGAACCTTTTTCCAATTTTTTGGACATAAAAGGGATTTTTTTTTGGATTTTTGGTATTGTTTGGAAAAATACAAGGCTTTTTGGCTGAATTTTAGGCCTTTTTTAGGAAATATGAAATATTTTTTATTTTTGATCTTTTTTTGATTTTTTTTTTGGAAAATAAAATATTTTTTTGGAAAATAAAGTATTTCTTGATTTTTTTTGAAAATAAAATATTTTTTTATATTTTTAAATATATATATATTTTTTTTAAATTAAAATATTATTTAAATTAAAATAAAAGCCGAACGCAGACGGGCCTGCACTCGGATTTTTTTTTGCCCTTTTTTTTATTTTTTTATTTTATTTTGAAAACGGCGTTGAGGAACGGTGAAACCCACGGTTCCCCGACCGGGGTTCGACTCAACGACCTGGGTCGCAACCCGGAAAAAATCGGGAACCCTAGGGTTCCCGATTCGCGGCGCTGAGGAGGAGGACGCGGATCGACGCGGCGACGGCGACGGCGGCGACAGGGGGGTGCGGGGTGATGGCAATGGCGGTGGCAGCTACCTGGCCCGTGGTGGCGAACGGCGGCGACGGCGAAGCGGCGATGACGCCCCTTCCTCTTCAACTTCCCTCTCTCTCTCTCTCTACCCTCTCTCTGGCCGCGAGCTCGCGGATCTAGGCTCGCTCGCCGCCGGTCTTCCCCGAAGTCTCTCGGAGGGAGATCGGCAAGCTTGCGACCCGACCGCCTTGCCCCTGCTTCACTCCAAGCTCCCCGATGTCTCTCAGGGGTCCTCGGGGCTTCGCCGGCTGCTGCGCCTGCTTCAACGGAGGCGGGGACGGCGGTATTTATAGGCGAGGGGGTGGCCGGTCGACGGAGCTTCGACCGCCGGTCCCCCTCGTGTGCCGAGCGGCTCCGGGCGGCCAGACCGGCGTCCCATCCGACGCCAGCTGCTCCTCTGCTCCACGTGCGTCGCCGTTCGACGATCTCCCTTCGGCATCGCGCCCTCACGCGTGCGTTGCAGAGGCGCGAGGGAGAAGAAGATATGACCGAGCCGGGCTGAGGAGGAGGATGGGCCGGGGAGGCCCATGCGGAGGCCTCCTCCCTTCCTTTATGCTTTTTCTTTGTTTTGTTAGGTTATTTTTTGTTTTTATCATTTATTATCCGAAAAAGGAAAAAAGATAATTAATAAAAATAACCTAATTTAAGAAAACGGAATTTAGGCATCAACATGTACTAAATCCATATCTGTTGGAAGATTTTGATCTGATGTTGCCTTTTACGGATATATACAAGTCCAAGGTTCAGCACAAGATATTCGGTGGTTACTTCTTTTATCCAAGTTTTGAGTATTCGACCAAGAAGTGGACGTCTCTTCCTTGTTCAATATAAAGACACACGAAAATTAATTTGTGTTTAGAGTTTTACATCCAATTGAGTTATTTATTTATAAATATTATGAGTTTGGAAATAATCTAAGTATGTGAAACAATCGAGCTTGTGAATGATTGTAATTCTGACTTTGGAGCATTTATCAACACTCGTACCAAATCATATAAATCTACGATGTCTTTTATTGTTCCTACTATATTTCTCTAATAATTTCGCATTGACTTAATTACAAGATGCTGTCAATTTTGCCATTAATTTTACAACACTAGTAAAAAAGAAATGTATTTTAAAAGAAAATTCTGATTTATTAAAGATCCATTTATTCCATAGAAAATAAAAAATTTGGAAATTTTTTTCGTAAAAATGATTACTTATTTCACTTGAAATAATTAGTCAATAAAAATGTTTTTATTATCTACACCAAATTATAATTAAATATTTTCGTGGACAATGAAAAAAATTGCATTCATTTTTGTAAGCAATATAAGCAATTATTTTAATGAAAATATTTTGCAAGTTATTCATTTGTCACGAAACAAACAGAACACACGTATATCCAATACTTTCAAGCGTAAATTATATGAGTAAGTTACTAGATTCATGTGACCTAAGAAATTCCACGTTCAATTGCTGTAGCCTCATTTTTTTTTTTATTGCTTTATAGTGATATAAAATTGAATAAAAACAAAACAAAAACCGACTTTATTCGGAAGTGTGAATGTACTGCTTAATTATTCATCCTTCATATATTTTAGGTCTATTTTAAAATTATGAAAACTTGTGACTTTATTTATATTGTCGCGACCAAATTTTCGAGTGCACCACCTAAAATTAGGCTAATGGATTGCTAAGCTTAGATTTAGCTCGGGCTCTCCCAAGCCTATACCAACTCGCGATTTAAATTCAAATATCTAGCATGCAAGAGGGAGTCGCCACTAATCAATTTGTGGTAGGTTGATTAGACACCAAAGTAAAATAATGAGAGAATCATTTTACTTCTATGAACCAGAGATTTTGAGTATGGGGACTTGGTTACACTAGACTATCCTAGTGCCCTTTCGGTACCTTTCTCTTTTATTTTGAAAAAATATTTTGCAGGCAGCTTAAATCGATTTTAATTCACTTTCCTAACATGTGAGGCGATCATGCAGGTGTGCATACCACCAATTTAACACTCAGGAAAGCAATTAAATAATGCAGGACTTACCTCAAAGCAACGAAAGCATCTGCAGTGTTAGATCATAATTCACATCAGCAATCCTAGATATGATTTCTAATTAACAAGCAATCAATCAATTTTGCTTTCACTTTTTAACGAGAATATAGTCCATATGCAATGCAATGCAGTGTTTCTAACATAATATGAAATAATATGGCATGGCAAAATGTCTTAGACTATATGAATGAGTAAAAGATTTTGTGATTTTTTTAATGAACATGCAATAATTAAATATGCAATCTAAATTAATCAAAATGACCTAATTCTAATGACGGATAATTTCTAATTAAATGAACCTAATAAAAACTAAATGACATGCATTCCATGATTTTATTTAACGAAAATTCGTAATTAAAATCACTTAAAAATGAAAATCAAATTAAAGTGAAATACTATCTATTCTAAATGCTTTCTAAACATGCATTTAAAAAAAAACCTATCATGCAATTCATCTAAAGATCTATCTAGACCTAAAATGCAATTTTTATCTAATATGCAATGACGTGCAAAGAATGCCCTAATTCTAATTTTTTTCTTTTTTTATTTTATTTTATGAAATTCGAAATCAAAATTAAACATGCAATTCATATAATAACAAAGAAACTAACATCCTAAATGAATGCACTTTTTCTTTTTCATGATTCAAAATAAAATCCCTAATCTAATCATGCAAGATAAAAAAAAAAAAAAAAAACAAACCTAATCCTAATTCAAATTTTTTTCTTTTCTTTTTCATGAAAATAAAACTGACTCAAACACCACGGCATCAAATCAAACAAGATAATATTGATATTTAAAAATTGGCGAACCATATCTCGCGCATGAGATCAGGTTGTCCAATTTTAAAATTAAATCATGAATTGAATCTCGAGCATGAGATTGGATTGGCGATTTTTGCAAGGGATTGCGAGTCGGATTTCGAGCGTGAAAATCGGACTAACAACCCTTAATTTGAGGGGCACTTTCATGTCGGAATATCAATCATATATCAATGAATAAATTCACTAAAAAACAAGATGTAAAGGAAAAAAAAACAAACTGAATAAATAATAATAAAGAAAATCTACCTAATAGATTAAAATAAATCTCTACCTAGATTTGAATTTTTTCCCAAAATCCAAATGGTAGAACGGACCAACGATGAAGGCTCGACGCGGCGCGGCTCAAGGACGGTGGTGGCGGCACAACAATTCACGAACTAAGACGTTGACGGCAGCGGGCTTAGCACCTCATAGGAGGTGCTTACGTCAGGGCTCCACGGGCAACACGGCAACGTCGGACTTCGTGGTTCAAGACAACGAAGACGCCATGGGATAGTGACTCGGTCACAAAGGAGCAACGATGATCGTCAACAACTCACGGTACAAGGATGGTAATTTGTGGATCTTGGCTCTAGATCGAATCGTGGTGATGGACCCGGCACGGATGACAGCGTCTTAGTTGTGACAACCACCTGATTTAGACCTGCAAGGTTGCTGCAGAGATGCCCCGACGGTGGAAAATCTCCAATGGCAATTCGTCGTTGAAGCAATAGTAGCAGAATTTTGAAGACTTCTTCGTGAATTTCCTCAAGAGAGAAAGGAGATAAGAGTGGGATGAAGAATGGGCATGAATCTCCACAGTAGAAAAGAGACAATTTGACTTTGAAGACGTCTTTTGCGATGGGATGTTCGGACTCTCCAAGTGCGGGTCTTCTTTATTCTCTTGTGATGAAGGTCTACTCTTCTTTATTCACAGGCTTGGCGAAAAGAAATTCTCTCTCCCTGCCCCCTTCCTTCCACGCCATCTCCCTCACACGATTTTTCTTTTAATGTGCCGTGTATTCAATAGTGTGGCCTCCTTTTTTCTGTGGTGTAGCAACCTATTTATAGGTGAGTGGACTAGGGTTTTAGATCAACATCCACTAGGGGTGAGCACGGTTCCCGGGTAGAACCGGAAACCGGAGAACCACACCGGAGGGTCCGGTTTGATTCCCGATTCTAAAGAGACCGGTCCCGGTTCCCGGTTCCCTTTTTCTAGGAACCGGTCAAAATTAAAAAAAAAAAAACCCTAGCCCCTCACTTCCCCAAACAGATTTCCCCCCTTTCTGCCGATTCCCCCCTTCTCCTTTCTTTTTCTCTCTCTTTCTTTTCTCCCCTTTTTCCTCCTCACGTCACTTCCTGCCCCTCAACTTTTTTCTTTTCTTTCTCTCTCTCCTCTTTCCCCCTCTCAGCCGAAACCCAGCCCCCCTTCTTCTTCTTCTTCTTCTTCTTCCTTCCTTCCTTCCTTCCTTCCTCTTGATGCTGCTGCTGCTTCACCCACCACCACATCGCCGCCCCCACGCCCTACTCACCACCACCTCTTGACCACCAAACCACCACCACCCACCGCTCGTCCGACGAGCCGTTTCGCCATTGAGCCCGACGAGCTGTCGCGCCGTCCGTGCCGCCCCTCGATGCCTCTCGGCCCCTCGACGCTGCTTGACCCCCTCAACCCCCTCAACGCCCGCTCGGCCCCCTCGATGCCCTTGACGCTCGCTCGGCCCCTCGATGCCCCCTCGACGCCGCTCGGCCCCTCGACGCCACACGGCCCCCTCGACGCCCGCTCGACCCCCTCAACGCCGCCCGACGTCCCTTGACACCGCTCGCCACCCTCGACACCGAAGAAACTCGCCTCCTCCAGCTTCAATTGCAGGTCTAATCTCTTGTTGTTTCTACTCTTAACTGTTAGATCTAATCTAACATTTTAGCTGCTTTATTTGGTCGATTTCTGAGATATGAGTGTCATGCTTGTGTGCCCTGATCCAAGTACATACATAGTGAGGGAAGGGAATTTGTGGGGGTTGTGTCATGTAGGTTCTTCCGTATCCTAAAATAAGACCAAGATGGCTGTTCTGGGATCTTCATCTTGCTGTTCAGTGGCTATTGTTGGGGCTGTTCTTGTTCTGGTTTTGAATGGGGCTGTTCTTGCTCGGTCAGCACTTCGAGCCCTTGCTCGTTCTTGCATGAAAATTGGTCGCATAGGTATATTTCTTGTCGTTCTGGCATTTGGTTCTGATCAGTGTTGTGAGTAGTGATCTCCTAGAATACCCCTCTGTCAAAATTATTTAGTTAAAAATGTTGATTCTATGAACACATTTGTTTTAAGTTAGATCGTATCATTATGATAGCCGGCCTTTTTTTTTAAAAATGTTTCCGTAGATCTCTTGGATAACTTATTAGGCCAGCCTATTCTTGTAAATGTATCTTACTAGGCTCAGGCACATTGGTCTTGGGTTATATTGTTATTCTTTACTGCCACATCTCTTCCTCTCTCTCTCTCCTCTCTTGCCCTCTCCGTGAGTACTTGGTCAAGCCCTAAACACTAAAATCTCCTGGAACATTCTTCGCACTCTACTTTGGTTCTCTCAAGTCTATCTTCAGTTCGACTTTCTCATAAAAAATATTTCTGCTTTGTTCACTACTTTCTTTTGAAGCGCAGCCCTTAAGATCGCTTTTCAAAGTACTCGATGGAAGCGTTTTGAGTCATAGCTGCGCAACATCAAAGATGACTTTTTGGGTTCGCTCTTTAGGGTTTTCCTCTAGAGTTACCTTTTTCATTCTTGCCTCAGTCTTTTTATGCAAGACATTAGCTCAGGATCTTTAATCTCACACTTTGGAATTCGCTGATTGTAGCTTACTCTGCTATATCATGGGTTCTTCAATTTGTGGGATTTCAGGTCCAATGAAAGTTTGTGAATGTCTTGTTTCGCGGTAGGGGACATTGATTCCACTCTATACTTCGTTACTTTGATGATTATAACTCACTCCAACTTAGCTAAATTGAATTGTTATTCCTTGCAAATTCTGAGACTACTAATTAATTGCATGTGGCGAGAATGATGAGTCAAATGAAGATGTGGAAGGGATAAAATCCCTTGTGATCTTAACTCTATGCTTATTGATATTCTGATTTGCCACTTCTATTAATTGTTCTTGTTTATTATGGGGATGCTGTTGTGCTTCTGAGCTTTCATATGTTTACATTTTAGATTGTCTTTACCCAAATCAAGGTGCTTGGGTCCTTCGTCAGTTTTAACTTTTTAATCAAACTTGGATGATGCGTGGACATCAAACATGATATCTGGATTGATGATTGAATTAGATGCGTGAACGGCAATTTCTTCATGATCTCAATATCATGAGGCTTGCTGATATTCTGACTTCTTACCATTGCTTTTCGCACTAGTATTTTGCTTCAGAAATTTTGTGAAATACTCTCGTGTTACTATGTTCAAGCATATGAACTGTCATAAACAAGTACATTTTGTCGCGAGTCCAATTTGAACATTGCATTTTCAGTGTTTACTTCAGTGTTTGTGTTAGATAATATTTTTATGAGATTCTAAGACAAGATGGAGGGGGACATGTATATAATTGGTTGTGAATAACTTAATTGTACTGAATCTTCTTCTTCATATTGTCATGCATAGATAGTCAATGACTCAAAGTAGCTTCAAAAGCTCATTCCTATGTATGTACTATGAGTCTTTGCAGAATCATTTAGTTTTGATAATCATTTTCATCAGTAAGTTGCAGCAAATTTAGTTCTGCCGGTAATTTACATGCATCCATGGTTCTACTTCTTTCTGTGCTCAGCATGCCGATGACCATTGCAGGGGATCTTGGTCAGACTTTTGATTCAAACCGAACACTCGCCCATCATGAGCATAATCCGCAGAAAGGATAGACTATGTATGTCGGAGACTTGTCATACGCAGATGATTATCCCTACCACGACAATGTGAGGTGGGATACATGGGGAAGGTTTACCAAAAGAAGTGTAGGTTGTCTCCTATTCGCTGCATTGTTGATGTTTACCTTCTAATAATGATTTGCAGAAGGTGGGAGACAACCATTGGACTGGGCATTGCGGGTGAAGATTTCTCTAGGAGTGGCTAAAGGCATTGCTCATATCCATTCAGCCAGAGGCGGGAGGTTTATCCATGGCAACATACCTTGAAGGTTGCATCTCAGAGTTTGGCCTGACTCCTCTGATCCGCACTCCTACAATGCCTCCTAGAACTAGAAGTGCAGGTTATCGGGCTCCCAAAGTCATGAAAACTTGGAAACCCACAAAAAAATTAGACATCTACAGTTTTGGAGTACTGCTCCTTGAAGGATTGTCAAGGTGTCGGACCCATTATGTTGAGTTCAAACTATTTTTTTGTGTTAATCATGATTTGAAGGATAAGCTCAAGAAAAGAGTGAGGATTAAGAGGTATAAGATTGTTTATTATTGCTGCGTTCATTTTCGTTTTTTTAAACTAAAAATGAAAAGAAAAAGAAAAGAACATGTTGGAACCTGGAACTGACCCCGGAACCTGTGACGGGTAGGTTCCAGGTTCCAAAAAATGAGGAACTTGTACCCGAGGGTAGGTTCCAGGTTCCACGTGGAACCGAACCGGAACCTGGAACTACTCACCCTTAACATCCACGAGGATTTTTTCAAACGCAATATTCCTTCACGAATTTTATTCAAGATTGCGATAGAATTTTTCTCTAAATCCGAATCTTGCAAAGATAAATCGCAATATTTCGTCACATCTGCTCTATCCAAAAAAAGTTCATATCTCAGAAAAATTTTAAATTTTTATTTTCCCACGAGATAATTTTCAATCATTAAAAAACATGGGCTTGGGCCAACCTTTTCGCTTCGTGGGCCTGGTTCATCTAATTTGAATCTATCCGCCACCGATCCAATCAAATGCAAAAAATGCAAATAACAAAATAAATGCACCTAAATCTATATGCTATGCAATTAAATTTTTTAGAAATAAATTTAATCCCTAATTTTCTATGCAATAAATAAATGACCAGATCGCCAAAATTTAGGTGTCAACATATGTTATAATATCTCATGCATGGCACAAGGGTTTTAGCTTTAGTTTAAAAAAAAAATCATATCTATAGCACCAAACAATGAATCTTTGCCTGAGGCATCTTCGACTGCACTTGCACTGGCCCTTGTTTGTTTTTCATTGCGCTTTGCTCGTGATTGTTTTCTTTTTCTTTCTTTTTTTGTCTTTTTTAGTACATTTGAAGTTTTTTTTTTCTAATGTACATCTGAAGAAGGAAAATAGAAAATAAAAATGAATTAGCAAAGATAGCACGCTCCCGCTAAATCAGCTTGCAAAAGTAGGCAGAGTGTCCAAGGAACTTCCCAACCAACAAGGCGATCTCTCAGTGCCCGTTCTAGCTTTAGCCAAAGAATCCTCGCAAAAATTGCTTTCGCGAAAAGCATGCTGACAAATGATGAAACAACTTCGCAAAGCACGCAGAATCTAATTAAGAATAGGCCAGAATCCCATTTTCTAGCACCTTTTCAGATGATTTAATGGGAGGCGTCACACAAATTTATTGGTCTATATCGGCTTATGGGGAAAAGTGCCAAAAAAGTCCTAAACTTTTTGTTTTTGTGCCGATTTAGTCCTGAACCTTTTTACGTTATGCTAATTCAGTCATTTCCAGCCAATTTTGGTCGGATTTTGCTGATTGGACGTCGGCCACTAACATGGCTTGATTGGCATTGACGTATACAACTTTTAATAATATTTTAATATTTTTGAATTTTTGAATTTTTTTTTGAATTTTTTTTTCTTTGTCCTTTTTTTCTTCTCCTCTTCTTCCTCTAGCCAATCGCCGGACCATAGCGATCGGCCAAAGGCGACGACCAACGAGGTTGAGGTTGACCTCGCCGGCCACCTCATCAGTGGCCGCGAGGGCGGCCTCGCGTTGGGTGGCGAGGCTCGCCCTCACTGAATCTGGCGAGGGTCGAGCCTCCCCCATGGCTGGCGAGCCTCGACCCCTCGCTAGATCCAACAAGGGCGAGCCTCACTCGCTCGGCACGAGGCCACCCTCGAGGCCTGGGCGGCTGTCGCGACCAAATTTTCGGGTATGAACCACCTAGGGTTTGGCTAATGGATTACTAAACCTATACTTAGCTCGGGCTCTCGCAAGCCCATACCAATTCGCAACTTAGGTTCAGATTCTTAAAACATGCAAGTTGATTTTATCTAGGAGTTGCTACTAATCTATTTTTTGGTGGGTCAATTAGAAACCCAAGTAAAGTAACAGGAGTTTTACTTTACTCCTACAAACCAGAGATTTTGGGTACGAGGACTTGATTACACTAGATTTCTCTAATGCCCTTTCGGTACCATTCTTTTATTTTCAAAAATGCTTTTGCAAGCAGCTTAAATTGATTTTAGATCTAATTCCCTAACATGTGAAGTGATCATGCGAGTGTGCAAACCACCAATTTAACACATAGATAAACAATGAATAAATTACAAGATTTACCTCAAAGCAATGAAAGCATCTGCAATGTTAAATCATAATTCACATTAACAACCCTAGATATGATTTCTAATTAACACGCAATTTCTTTTTTTTTTTTCACTTAATTAATGGAAATCATGCAATATGCAATGCAATATTAATTAAATGACCTAATTCTAATGGCATGCAATTTCTAATTGAATAGACCTAGCAATAACCACTAAATGGCACCACCCGTGGTGGCGGCGTAGTTGGTTAGGCACTGGTTCCTTTCACGAGAGGTCCAGTGTTCGATTCCCTACATCGCCTGCCTTGCGAGAAAGGAACCCACGTCTTAAGCGCGACGTCGGAGTGGTGGGTCATCCACTAGCGTCACTACAGGGTTTACCTGCCAGCTACTGGCTGTACGAGGTTCCTTGGGTACAAAAAAAAAAAAAAATAACAATAACAATAACAACCACTAAATGGCATGCATTTCATGAATCTAATGTTAATGATGTGCACATGACATTTTTCTTTTTTCTTTCTTTTCCTTAAAAGAATGCAATTTATCCTAGAGATTGAAACTAATTTATTCTAAGACATTTTTTGTATTTTTAATGAAATTCGGAATTAGGAAAAAATGTGAAAATTATCTAGCTAGATTAAGATTCTATTCAATTTGCATTAGGAATTAGGTTGAGCCAAATCCTAATTTAAATTAAAATATTATCTTAACCCAAATAATCCTAAAATGCAATCTATTTAAGAAAATACCTAAACACATAATAAATTAAGAAAAATATTATATAAAATTAAACTAAGCGCAATTTTACCCTAATATGCAATGGCGTGTAAAATATGCCATAACTCTACATGACATATGCATGATGATTTTTTTGTTGTTTTTCCTTTTTTTCCTTTTTTATAATTTCGAATTTAATAATTGCCAAATAATTAAACATGCAATCCAAATTACAAAAGAACTAGCAACCTAAATTAATTGATTTTTTTGAATTTTTGATTCTTTTTGAATTTTTATTTTTAAAATTCAAAATAAAATTTCCATTCTAAACATGCAAACCCTAAAACAAGAAATAAAACTAATTCTAACCTACACTTTTGATTTTTTTTTTAAAGAAAATTAACTTAAGTGACACCACAGCAAATCAAGCAATATTGATACCCAAATTGACGAACCATATCTCGCGCATGAGATCGAGTTGGCCAATTTTACCTAAATCACGAATCGAATCTCGGGCGGGAGATCCGATTAGCGATTTTTTTTAAGTGATTGCGAGTTGGATTTCGGGCACGAAAATCGGACTGACAATCACTAATTTCAAGGCAATTTCATATCATGCAATTTCAATTTCGCATTCAAGGGATAATTACACTAAAAAGAGAAAATAATGAAATAACAATAATAATAATAAAACAATAAAAGATAAATAAATAAAAGAAAAGAAAAAACAAAATTTACCTAATTTTGCTTTTTTCTCTTTTTTTTTCTTTTTTTTTCTTTTTTTTTTCTTTTTTTTTCTAAAATGAAAAAGGAAAATAAAGCTGGTGGCCGGTCCAACGAGGGGGAGAGATCTCCGGTGAGGGTTCCAGCGAGGGGGTTCCTGTGGGACACTGGATCTAGTGGCGTCGGGACTCCGGGCAGTAGGGATCGGCAGAGACGAGGCGACATGGGTGAAGCACAGGGTCGCGGGTAGGGAGACCTCGAGCTCAAGCAGAGGCGGAGGCGGCGTCGGGGCGGCGCAGCAAGATCGACGGGCGGTGTCATGTTCCGGCAAGGCAGATCTGGGCAGAGGTGAGCGGATCTGGAGCGACGACGTCGTGGGAACTCAGATGCAGCGGATTGGAGTGGAGCAGGGTGTCGGGACTGCGCGAGCAATGGGTGCTGCTTGCGGAGCAAATCAGCGACAGTTGGCAGCTTTGAGCTTCAGGCATGGGGCTCACGGACGGAGGACCAACTGACGTCGGCTGTGGCTAGATCGGGAGCCGTCGGGGTTGGGTCGAGACGGCAGGAGGCGCGGCTGCGGCGGCGAGTGGGATGGCGACGGGCCGGCGCGGGGAAGGGCAGATCAGCGGCGATGCGGCTTTGGGTCACTCATGGCTTGGTCGCTAGCGCAGTCGAGCAGGGGCTCGCCAGGGAGGAAGACTAGTTTTCCTCCTCTTTTTTTTTTTTTTTTTACTTTTTTTTCTCTCTCTCGCATCACTCGCTTTTCACATTTTGTTTTTATGTATTTTTTTTCACCCAACGGAAAGAACCCCCCTCTTTACTTCGCACGCGATGTATTTCATAGGTCCAAAAAATGTATTTTCGCGATATATTTTTTCCTTTTTGTTTGTGCACGATACTCCTAAATATATCGTTGAAATATACACAACTCGCACAATATTCCGCTTTTGTATTTTTCACATATTCCATCCAAAAAATTCCCTTTTTGCTCAAATGATAAATGAACTTACTTGGAATAACTTACCTTTAATCCAGGACCCGTATCATTCTACGGTCGCCCAGAATAGTAACATGGTTTTGCAAAGAGACTGCTTTCCCAGGACTCGTACCATTCTACGGTCGCCTAAACGGGAATTCACTTTCCAGGACCCGTAGCATTCTATGGTTGCTTGAATAAGGAATATGTGTTGTCGAGGACCCGTACCATTCTACGGTCGCCTTTATGGAAAATTGATTTTTTAGGACCCGTACCATTCTACGATCGCCTGAATGGGGAAATTGCTTTTCCAGGACCCGTACTATTCTACAGTCGCCTGTTAGAGTAATAAATGTTGTTTAAGACCCGTACCATTCTACGGTCGCCTAAATGTGAATTCACTTTCCAGGATCCATACCATTCTACAGTCGCTTGAATGGGGAAATTGCTTTTCCAGGACCCGTACCATTCTACTGTTGCCTGTTAAAGCAATAAATGTTGTTTAGGACCCGTACCATTCTACGGTCGCCTTAATCAGACTGAATCCAGAAAAAAATCTTTGAAGACAACTCAATTGAGTGCCAATGTATTCAAAAGGGGAATACCTGTACAACGACAAGTATTTAAGATATGGATAGGGATATACTTACCTTGTGACATCTCTGTTCCTTGGGGATATGTTTCCTGTAAAACATGATCATAGGAGAAGCAACATGCATTTGTAATCACAGACATGCATTAATTCCAATAAGGTTCTTGCGTAATGATTTCTATCAACCATGTATCATCCTAATTCCAATAGGAACGATTTTCAAAAGATGATTCTAATCTGAATGTATGAGTGTCATGGATGTGTCAAATGAGGGATCCTTCAGTTTAAAAGGACTTTTCACTCATCTTCTTTAAAAGGGGCTGTTTTATCCTGACCTTTGATATAGGGTCTTGACAATCATTCTATCTCACCATCGTCATGCCAGACAAGGGTTCGAGCAATCTCGCAAGTGGTAGACCTTACCAATCTAAGGGGTCTTTAATAGGGATCGTACTGTTGGCTTGGTCAATGGCTTAACAAAGGGGATTTTTTGAGTCGAAGCTATTGAAATATGACATTTCGCAATTGTTTTGGGATTTACAAGTCAAGAAACACATGAAATGAGGCAGAAATTATCTTACTCGCACTTTTTCAAGCAATGCTTTCAAACATATGAACTCTTACGTTAATTCAAGTGCCCTAATCTGAAGAGACTTTGTAAGGAACGTAACGTAGACTTAGTTCATGGGTTGAGAAACAAATGGATCTTTAGGCTCAAAAAGGTGTTTAGGGTGTCAAAGTTGGTGATCATCTTGACATTTCCACCACTTTCCTTCTCCACTGTCGAAGATTTTTTTTCTCATCAAATCTCCATTGATTGCAACAGCATTTGAGTTTTAGTATCGCATTGTTCGGGATATCATTATATCAAGAGTTGATTTTTTTTTTCTTTGGGCATTGGCCTTGCTTTTACTAGGCACACTACTTTTTCATGCCCCATTTTTTTTTTTTGCACTTATTTTCCTTGAACAGAGTTTCCATTTTGTTAGCATTCTAGTTCATGCTACTTGAATGTTTTTGTCTTGCCCTAGTGTCGGGGGATGATCAGCAACTAGGTTTAATATAAATTTAATTTCATAAGCTCAAGTGGGCTATCCAATGGATAAAAGTGTATAGGATAGAGAAAAAACTACTCTTCATCATCTTAAGGCACTTCAAACTATCGTACGAGTTACAATGCGAAAGCAATACTTGAAAATTGATGCAAGTGTGAGTAGGAAAATTCCTATCATTTATTTCAAATTTTATCCCAATATGGGATGATCCTTGACATAGATAATTTAAAAAGCTCTTCATGTGTGTGGGCTCAAAGGGCTAAATAATGGGTATACCTGTAATGTTTTAGGTAGAAGAAGAAACTGCCTCTCATCACCTTGGTTAATGTACCTTTTGCGAGATCACCATTTTTCCTTGCGGGCATGAAATTTCTCCACACAACTCACCGAGGATTAGTGTATGGGATAGTGTATGGAATAAGGCTTGCCTTTCATCATTCCAAGATATCCCATTTGACACATTCAATTTATCTCACACAATTCATTAAGGAATAAAAATGCAAGATTTATGACAAATTTGAACAATTCAACTCATTGAGGCATTTTATTCATCATAAAATACTTGTAGGTCAAGACAAGACATGGCAAATTCAATCATGGGTAATTCTTCTTGAGAGCGTTAGAATTAAGAGGAGTGAAAAACTCACGACCATCCATTTTCGCATGAATCAAGACACCTCCAGGAAGTGCCTTCTTCACCAGATATGGGCGGTTGCAGTTTGGAGCAAACTTGCCCTTAGAATCTTGAATTGGATTGGATCATTTTCACACCTTTGCATGCTATAAGATCGTCCTTGAAACAGAATGTAGATGGATCAAAAAGACAAACGAGGTAAATCATATTTTTTGAAAGATTTTTTTTTTCGAAGAAATTGTTGAAAAGCAATTGGAAAAGCATTTTTTTGAAGCATTTTGACACGAGAAAGCATGATGAAGCCCAGGTATTAGAATTCTCCTTGGATTTTCTTTTTCTTTTATTGGCTAGATATCATCACCGAGCTGATTTGATATACCTCATCATGCTCTCAAAATAAAACTTGTAATTTTATTGATATTCATCAATCAATTACATTTATTGAATGGAAATGCGATTTTCAAGCCCTAAAAAAAAAGTGGAAAAGAAGAAATCGAAAACAAGCCCTAGAAAGCGATAAAAATTCCTGCGCAGGGGAATATGAGAAAGCAGTAAATGAGTTACTCTTATGGGCCAGAGCCCATCTCCTTCGAAGGTCATTCGTCAATGGTCCCTATGAAGACGTCATTGAAGAGACTTGTGATTCCTTCCAATGCCTCATCAGGGTTCTCTGTCTCCAGGGTGTCGGATCATCCATGCCACCCCATCCATCTGGGACAATGCTACGAGGATCAATGTAGAAATTGGGAGGAGCAGAATACTTCACTAGATAGTCAAATTTTCCACTTGATTGCCCCGAGGTGTCCATTACTTCTGCTTCATCTTGCAGCATTATTGGAGGACCAGGGAATGTCTTGCGAATGCTCGGGGGTGGTGGGTTTTGCCTTCCTTGCCTTTGGTCAGGTCGTGGGCTCCGCCTTTCTTGTCTTCGTCCTCTAGAACTTTCCCCACCTCTTCTAGCAGCACAGGACCTCTGAGGGGTTTCATTGGGACTTCGAATACCCTGACCATTTCTTCCAAGGCCTCTACTAGGAACAAAACCATTCCCAACCATCACCCTTCCTATCATAAGGGCAGTATTTGAAACTTCGGGAGTGGGTGGTGGTTAGTCTCGAGATGTATGTATGGTGGACACTAACTCAGATGAGTGATAACTCGATTCAAATTCAATGTCTGGTTCCAAGATAGCATTGACCGTACCCTCATGTTCTGGTAGCGGATTTTCTTGGGCGTTCGGCCGAGTATTCGGTGTCCAAGAGGTTTTGGATCTTATGCTTGAGAGTGAAACATTTATCAGTTGAATGCCCCAGTTCGTCGCTATGATAGTCACACTTCTTCATCGAATCGTATCCTCGAATGCTTTCATAGTTGGGACGCTTCGGTTCATTAGTAAGCAAACCTTTCTTTCTTAGGATTGCCAACACTTGTGATGGAGATCCAGGGAAAGGGGTGAACTGTCTTCTTGCTTGGGCAGCTTGTTGCTGCCTTTGATTCATCTGGATAGCCGGGAAACGATTGGTACTTTCTTGGTTATAAGCCATATTCACGTCTTTAGCAGCTTCTTTCTCCTTCTTCGCAAAGAATCTTCTACTCGATGGCTCAGTAAACCAGCCTTCCCTTATCCCCATCTTGATTTGTTTTCCAACCGGAATAAGCTGATTGAAGTTTTCAACGTACGTGCTGGCCATCTAGTTATGGAACTCAGACGAGAGGGTTTTGATAAACAACTTCATCAACTCCTTGTTAGTAGGCTCGGGAGTGATTTGAGCTGCCAGATTTCGCCATCTCACGGCATACTCTTTGAATGACTCGCTCATTTTTTCTCCATCCTCTCAAGATCCTCTCGGGAAGGTGCAATATCCATATTGAGCTTGTACTACTTAAGAAAGGCGTCGGCTGTTTCATTCCAAGTGTCGAGAAGGTTCACATTCTTCATGACATACCAATTCAGTGCAGGCCCAATCAAACTCGCATGGAATGATTGAATCATGAGGGGCTCATTCTTGACATACTGGGCCATGCGTATGTGGTACATCTGCAGGTGAGATTTTGGGCAAGAAGTACCATCATACTTCTCGAACTCTGGCATTTTAAACTTCTTTGGCATCTTGACCTTCTCATACACGGACATATTGAACGGGAGTGAATTATGAGACTCTTGCAATTGCTTCAATTTTTCCTCTAGTTGTGCGAAGCGTTCATCTTGCTTCGCCTTAGGGACGTTATCCGGTTTCGTCTTTTCAGTGGTGATCAATGGTGGATCATCCTCCAGGTCAGGCATGTGATCATCACCTATTTGAGCCTTTGAGACAACTACCTCGGGGAGAGTGAATGCAGGAGTCGGATTTGCTTGGAGGAATTGGATTTAAGCCATCAGAAGCTACATAGAGGCGGTTAATTGTTGAAGTTGTTTTTCCATAGTAGTGATGCGATCGCGCATTTGAGTTTGATCAGCCATTCTAGCTCTTAATCACGTGATGATGGAAGAGCGTGGACGATCCATTATCACCTAATTTTAAGAAATGAACACAAATAAGTATCACGTATGAAAATACGCCGATCCATGGCAATATTCTAGAACTTTTATTCATCAATGGAGCTTTTGACAAGCTTATCAAAATAGAAACTCAAAATGTCCTAAACAAATGAACTAGGAAAGTAAATGACTCAACTTCCTAAACATTAATCTAAAAATGAAAATAGCAGGATTGATTCAAGCATTTCATTTGGCTTGATCAATATACACTCGGGACACCATTTTGCGCAATCGTTTATTCTCCTCTTGAGCTTTTTCAGCAACTCTTTTGAGGTGTTTATTCTCGGCAAGATTGGTGATCTTCAATGGCACTTCTGGTATCTTCAGAAGCAGCTCCTCAGGAATCTTGTGTTGTTGAATGTACTTAGTCGAGGCATAGTACTTCCTTTCTTTACCCTTCAACTCTTCCTTGGGCCATTTAAGCTTTCGTGGATGGCACATGTCCAACATCGATTTGATAGTGAGAATGGAATCTTCATGGCCTCGGCTTCCATCAACGAAGCTGACTTGGAGCAGATCTGCTTGCAACATCGGGGGAAGCTCTTGCACAACTTGATATTGACGGGTCACTCTAGTCGGATAGTACTCCAATGCTCCAGTGAATCCCAATAGAGGGATTGGGCCAACTCCTCCACACTAGAGTCTCCCCACCCAAACTTAGAACCATTTAGCATGCCATAGGAAACCCTTGGAAGTTGGTTTTTTCATGAAGGCTAGTCACCTAGAATAATGATAATCAAGTGCATGTTTTTGATTGTTTTCAAATCTCATAATAGGGTGATTAGAATTATTAACATCATGTATAGTCATTAGACCACCAAAACCCTTTATATGAGAAAGGAACCAAATTTGCAAAAGCTCAAGAGAGGAATGGAGAGTCTTATCACCACCTCCTTTGAATCGAGTGAGAGAAAGAAAAGTTTCAGTCATAATAGTGTTTACAAAATTTTTTCCTTCCAACACTTATCTAACTAATTGAGCAATCAAAGGGTTAATAGCATTCTTGCAGTAAGGAAATACTACAAACCCGAAGAAAGCCAAAAGGAAAATCCTACGCATTTGAAATGAGGTGCCATTTTCAAAACTTTCTTTCATGAAAGATAAAGGAGATGTATTGCGGTGAGCTTTTAAAACATTTCTTATATCGTCTTCCTTAATTCTTAGAAAATCAGATAAGGCCATAACATGATCTATTCCGATAGGCAGACTAATCAACTCAGCTTTCAAGGACTTTCCAATGGCAATGCTATACTGTTCCAAGGTGGGAGTGAGCTCATGCTTACTGCCGAAGATAAAGGTAGAAGTCTTGGGACACCGACAGTGGGCGAGTGCTTGGACGAGGCCGCCATGGATGTTGATATGCAGTAGTGGAAGCAGTCGACTAATATGCGACTCTATGAATTGACAGCCATCTTGTTCTAACTTGTCCCACCAAGTGCTAAGCTCTTCCTTTGGAGAGAGAATAATTCGAATGTCCGGTGTCCCTATTATATATTGATCAAGACTCAAGACAATCCTAATGCCATAGACCGACAAAATAATGGGATAAAGTAAGTAAATTGCAAAGGCAAAAAGTTTAGAGCACTTACTTTACCAATGATGGGCAATCACATAGACATGTGCATGGTAAGTGACTCGATTTCTAATCTATAAGGCTTATCAAAGTGGAGCCACAAGGATGATTAGACTAGTCACGGGCTTGTGGACTATGTCGGGTCCTCATGACTCCAGCTTGGTCAAAGAGCCGACCCGGGTCGCGAGCATGCGGACCGAGGTGGGTACTCTTGACACTATGAAAGAAACTTCGGGATTGAGATGGGCGACTCGTACTGCGAGCATGCGGTCGAAGTGATATCATCTCAACACCATCCTAAATGATCCTATGCGGCGCAAGTCCGACGGTAGGTTGTGTGTGCAAAAGTGTAGTGCAAGATGCAAGGCATGCACAACAGTTTAAATCAAACAGCACTTCAATAACTTGAATTTAAAACATTCATCCTCAACTCCAACTTGCAAGACAAGGGTTAACAATCACTACTCCCTTTATACTTCCTAATCTGCAAAAACATTTAACACATAAATGTTAGGGATGTACCTGAAATCCTTGCTGCCAAACAAAAACTTTTTTCAAAAAAAAGAAAAGAAAATTGGCCTAAGTCCACTAAGTGTTTTAACTCAAGTCCCCAACGAAGTCGCCAAGCTGTCGCGACCAAATTTTTGGGTATGAACCACCTAGGGTTTGGCTAATGGATTGCTAAGCCTAGACTTAGCTCGGGCTCTCTCAAGTCTATATCAATTCGCGACTTAGGTTCAGATTCTTAAAACATGCAATTGATTTTATCTAGGAGTCACCACTAATATATTTTTCGATGGGTCGATTAGAAACCCAAGTAAAGTAACGGGAGTTTTACTTTACTCCTACGAATCAAAGATTTTGAGTACGGAGACTTGGTTACACGAGATTTCTCTAATGCCCTTTCGGTACCATTATTTTATTTTCAAAAATGCTTTTGCAGGCAGCTTAAAGTGATTTTAGATCTAATTCCCTAACATGTGAGGTGATCATGCGAGTGCGCAAACCACCAATTTGACACACGGATAAACAATGAATAAATTGCAAGACTTACCTCAAAGTAATGAAAGCATCTGCAATTTCAAAATCAGAATTCACATCAACAACCCTATATATGATTTCTAATTAACACGCAATTTCTTTTTTTTTTTCACTTAATTAATGGAAATCATGCAATATGCAATGCAATATTAATTAAATGACCTAATTCTAATGACATGCAATTTCTAATTGAATAGACCTAGCAACAACCACTAAATGGCAAGCATTTCATGAATCTAATCCTAATGACGTGCACATGACATTTTTCTTTTTTCTTTCTTTTCCTTAAAAGAATGCAATTTATCCTAGAGATTGAAACTAATTTATTCTAAGACATTTTTTGTATTTTTCATGAAATTCGGAATTAGGAAAAATGTGAAAATTATCTAACTAGATTAAGATTCTATTCAATTTGCATTAGGAATTAGGTTGAGCCAAATCCTAATTTAAATTAAAATATTATCTTAACCCAAATAATCCTAAAATGCAATCTATTTAAGAAAATACCTAAACACATAATAAATTTTTTAAAAATATTATCTAAAATTAAACTAAGCGCAATTTTACCATAATATGCAATGACGTGTAAAATATGCCTTAACTCTACATGACATATGCATGATGATTTTTTTGTTGTTTTTCTTTTTTTCCCTCTTTTTATAATTTCGAAATTAATAATTGCCAAATAATTAAACATGCAATCCAAATTAAAAAAGAACTAGCAACCTAAATTAATTGATTTTTTTTTGAATTTTTGATTCTTTTTTAATTTTTATTTTTAAAATTCTAAATAAAATTTCCATTCTAAACACGCAAACCCTAAAACAAGAAATAAGACTAATTCTAACCTACACTTTTGATTTTTTTTTTTTAAAGAAAATTAACTTAAGTGACACCTTAGCAAATCAAGCAATATTGATACCTAAATTGACGAACCATATCTCGCGCATGAGATCAAGTTGGCCAATTTTACCTAAATCGGGAATCGAATCTCAGGCGGGAGATCGGATTAGAGATTTTTTTTAAATGATTGCAAGTCGGATTTCAGGCACGAAAATCGGACTGACAATCACTAATTTAAAGGCAATTTCATATCATGCAATTTCAATTTCGCATTAAAGGGAGAACTACACTAAAAAGAGAAAATAATGAAATAACAATAATAATAATAAAACAACAAAAAATAAATAAATAAAAGAAAAGAAAAAACAAAATTTACCTAATTTTGCTTTTTTCTCTTCTTTTTTTCTTTTTTCTTTTGTTTTTTTTTTTCTAAAAAGAAAAAGGAAGATAAAGCTGGTGGTCAGTCCGGCGAGGAGGAGAGATCTTCGGTGAGGGTTCCGGCGAGGGGGTTCCTGTGGGACGCCGGATTTGGTGGCGTCGAGACTTCGGGCGGCAGGGACCGGCAGAGGCGAGGTGACGCGGGCGAAGCATGAGGTCACGGGTAGGGAGACCTCGAGCGTGGGCAGAGGCAGAGGCGGCGTTGGGGCGGCGCAGCTGGAACGACATGCGGTGTAGCGTTTCGGCGAGGCACATTTGGCAGAGGTGAGCGGATCTGGAGCAACGACATCGGGGGAACTCAGATGCGGCGGATCGGAGTGGAGCAGGGCATTGGGGCGGCACGAGCGATGGGTGCTGCTTGCGGAGCAGATCAGCGACCGTCGGTGGCTTTAAGCTTCAGGCACGAGGCTCGCGGACGGAGGACCAGCTGACGTCGGCCGCGGCGGCGAGCGGGATGGCAACGCGGTGGCGCGGGGAAGGGCAGATCGGCGGTGGTGCGGCTCTGGGTTGTAGATGGCTTGGCTGCCGGTGCGGGTGCGCCGGTGTGGTCGAGCAGGGGGTCGCCAGGGAGGAAGACTCCTTTTTTTTTACTTTTTTTCTTTCTCTCACGTCACTCACTTTTCACCTTTTGTCTTTTTGTGTTCGTTTTTCACCCAACGAAAAGAACCCCCCTCTTTACTTTGCACGCAATGTATTTTATAGATCCAAAAAACATATTTTCGCGACATATTTTTTCCTTTTTGTTTGCGCACGATACTCCTAAATATATCGTTGAAATATACACAACTCGTGCAATATTCCCCTTTTGTATTTTTGGCATATTCCATCCAAAAAATTCCCTTTTTGCACAAAATACATCCCTCAGTGTATATGTGAAAAATCTTAATGGAATATGTGAAAAATCCTTCCCTCATCGGCAGTCTAAAATAAAACAAAATAAAAAATAAAATACTTCTAAACTATATGCCATGTTTTGTTTTTTTTTTAGTAAAAATTAACCAAAAAAATTATGCAAAAATTTAAGTGTCAACAGTGGCAAGGCTTGCCCTCACCGAATTTGGCAAGGGTCGAGCCTTGCCCATGGTTGGCGAGGGTGAGCCCCGCCAGCTCGGCGCTCACTTCACGAACTTCACCGTCTCCAAGTTCAAGTAGGTCGTCTCCCTCTTGAATCGCATCGACGAGCCCATGTTGAGCTGGCGGGGCGAGCCCATGCTGAGCTAGCGGGGCTCGCCCTCGCCGGCCATGGGCAAGGCTCAACCCTCGCCAGATCCAGCGTGGGCGAGCCTCGCCACCTAGGCCTCGAGGGCAGCCTCGTGCTCGGTGGGCGAGGCTCGCCCTCACCGCCTAGCGTGAGGCTGCCCTCGCGGCCACTGGCAAGGTGGCCGGCGAGGTCGACCTCATCCTCGCCGGCCGTTACCTCTAGCTGGTCGCCGAGGTCCAGAGACCTGCTAGAGGAAGAAGAGGAGGAGAAAAAAATAAAAATAAAAATAAATAAAAATAGAAAATTCAAAAATATTAAAATATTATTAAAAGTTGTCCACGTCAACGCCGATCAAGTCACGTCAGCCGGTTGACGTCCAGTTAGCAAAATCTGGCCAAAATTGACCGAAAAGGACTGAATTGACACAACATAAAAATGTTTAGGACTAAATCGGCACCAAAAAAAGGTTTATGACTAAATCGGCACAAAAACAAAAAGTTTAGGACTTTTTTGGCACTTTTCCCCAGAAAAATGTTTTAATGTGGGCACAAAAAATTTGCTCGACCAATATGATTTGTCCATAGTAAGGATATGAGTAGACAAATTCTATGTATATTAATCTTGATTAATAAAAAAGAATAAAAAAACTTGCTATTGTCTCTTTCTTTTCAATTTTAAAGCTAAAATGTTACTTACTTTGTCAACTACCTCTGTTTACCGACTAAGAATTCCCAACACAGTGGATTTTAGCTCTGCCATGTCTTACTCGGCCTTTTCTAGTCCAAGTCAACAGTCACTGACTCGGGCAATTTTGGGTATCAATTAATTCTATTCTCCAATTGGCCAAAGTCGACAACTATCAAATTGCCTGCTTGTTTATGATTTTTGGATATTTGGTAATTTGACCGCAAAAAGTTTGCTCTACGAATAGGAACATTACGGATACGAGTGGACAAATTCTATATATATTAATCCTTGATTACTAGAACAGAATAAAATCTTGCTACTGTCTTGTTCTTGTTCTTGTTCTTGTTCTTCTTCTTTTTTTTGTCAATTTAAAACTAAAATTAAAAGTTTCATTCTACATTCGACCATTAAACAAGAATTTTTTGGAGGTACAATATGTCTATAAATTTGTCGCATCAAAATTACCAAAAGTTTGAAGTGATGATTTGCTTTTCCAAATGAACACGAAATTGATTATTACTTGGTTTTCTCCATAATTGATGTAATTTAACTAAAAATGAAAGCTTCATTTATAATATTATTATAAATCAATGTACATAGTGTCATTCCAGAGAACTTCTCGTTTGAAAAACTAAGTTTACACGCTCAATAAGATAGAAACTAACTTTTTCAGAGTATTATTGTGCTTTTCCTTCAAAATTTAAAACGCAATGCCCTTAATGATGCTTATAATCAATGAAAATATTTACTATAAAATTAATATGCTGACTTTTTTAGACATATTTAATCTTCTCTAATGAGAGTTTTAGGACTATATATCTTTTGATAATTTGACTCATATATTTGTATAGTATTGGTATCTAGCTGTCGGATTCTCAAGTATTAACATATCCAACTCTTTCCACTGTGAAACGATGTGAGTAATTCAGATTTTTATTCATGTGACCCAGGCAATTTCATTCTCTAATGCTTTAGCCCCATCTTTTGATTCATTTAGGGTGTTATAAATTAGAATAAAAATAACTAATAAATCGGAATTGTCAATGTATTTCTTGATTATTCATCCTTCATTTATTAAACCTTTCTATTAAAGGTATGCAAGTTTACAATTTTATTTGCATGATAATATCGCAGGAACCGCACAGAGTATTATTATAAGATCACTTAACCCCAGTTCAAGAGGTAGCAGCACCTTTTGAGATGATCCTTCGAGATGCATCACACCAACTAACTGGTCTGTAATGGCCTGTAGATTGTTTAGGAATAAGAACGTATGTGCCAAATCTGATGAAACTTGTCTTATATAAAAAGCCACGCCTACCATGTTGATCATGTCATCTCCAACCAAACCATATCCCAGGATTTCTTGTGATTTAAAAGACCCCATTTTCTCAATGATTGCTAATAAAATAAGCCAAGATTGATTATCTTATAAGCAAGATTCAAAGAATTGACAAATTCATAAGCAAGGTTTAAAAGACCCCATTTGCACTACATGACAATTATTAAAAGAAAATACCGAAGAAAAAGTATTAAAAATTGACCAAAAAAAAGTCTATGTCAGAGAAGGGGTCTCTCATTTTATGAATTAACCGCTGATCATCAAATAATTATAGAAAAATGACCACTACCAAAGAAAGATGTTTTAAGATGACTAAAGATCAGAGACTAGGTAAACAATAATGGCACTTTTGAAAGCCAATCGCTTTCAAACATGATTTCAGGCGAGACACCTTCCAAGATTGCGCTAGTACTTACAAACAAATCAAGCCAAGAACATGTTGGTCTTGTCGTATCTCCCCAATTCAAGTCCTCTAGGAAATTTTGAATCATGTTACACATACCATTTGTCACCAACACTTATCCACAAGCAATTACAATATCAAAATTTTCTGCTCTACTTTTATGCAGTTACATCCTGCATCGACTTCTCATTTGTGCTTAAGTCGACCGATCCTCCAACACTTCGCTCTAACTTGGGGTTTGTTGACAACCTCGTCGACCAAACTTTCTCACCAACCGATTGACTCCGCAGTTGATCATGCTTGGTGTCAACAATCTCCAAGACAGAGTCAAGGTAGTCAGAATGAATTTTAGTTCCTTTCTCGATCCTCTGAAGTCCGTTCATCACATAGGCATAGTCATTGAAATTTATTCTCCAATTTCCCGAAGTCGATGATTATCAACTGCTTGCTTTCTATGGTTTTGGAATATTGGAAATCCGACCGCAAAAAAGTATGCTCGACGAGTAGGATTGTCCAGATTAAGGATATGAGTAGACAAAATTTATGTATAGAAGAGAATTAGATCTTGCTATTATCCTTTTTTTGTCAATTCTAAAACTAAAATTAAAATTTTCATTTTTCATTCGACCATTCAACAAGAATTCTTCAATAAAATGATACGTCCGTGAACTCTGTCGTGCCTAAATTACCAAAAACTGGAAGTGCTGATTTACTTTTTCAAATAAACTCGAAAATGTTTATTACTTGGTTCTCTTGATAATTAATATAATGACTAAAAATGAAAGCTTATATATGTAATAATCTAATTTATGAATTGATGTACGTTGTGACATTCAAAAGAATTTCTCATATGAATAATTGAGTTTACACACTAAATTAGAAAGAAACTAATTTTCTCGTGGTAGTATTATGGTCAATCTAAGTAACAAGAAATTGGTGTATTTTTTTATAAAATCCTTAATCGCAACGCCCTTAGTGATGCTCATAATCAATGAAAATATCTACTATGGAATTAATATGCTGACATTTTTAGACATTTTTTAATCATCTTAATGAGATTTTTAGGACTATGTATCTTTTGATAATTTGAAGTATGATATCGGTATCTAACTATTGGATCCCCAGGTACTAATAAAAAAAACTAGGCAATAAATATACTAGAAATTCCAAAACTTATCATGAAAGTGCAATCGATCCCAAAGTTTTCAATGAGTGCAATTAAATTCTAAAACTTGTTGCAAAAGTACAATCAAATCCTAAATTACAAAAGTGCAATCAACAAAAGGACCTAATTGGATCAATTTGACAAGTTTGAAGATTTGATTGTATTTTCTTAACAAGTTTTAGGACTTAACTATACTTTTTGAAAGTTTTATGATTCAATAATACTTTTGTGACAAGTTTTAGGGTTAAATGCATAATTCCAAAAATTTAGGATTCAATTGCACTTTCTTAATAAATTTTCCAATAACTAATATATAATAAATGGAAATTTGATAAATAAAGTATATTTAACTCTTTCGAGTGTGAAACAATAAGAGTAAGTCAAATCTGTATTCATGCGACCCGAGCAATTCCAATCTCTAATGCTTTGGCCCCATCTTTTGATTGATTAAGAGTGATTTAATTTGAATAAAAAATCAAGAAATCGAAATTGTCAATGTGTTTCTTAATTATTCATCCTTTATATATTAAACCTTTATATTAAGGGTTAATACCCTGAAAAACCCCAAACTGGTATACTTGTGACAAATTTAGCCCGACTGACCATAAAAAACCCTAAACTGGTACATTTATGACAAATTTGCACTAAACTAATTTATTCGATCGCAAAAAACCCCAAACTGGTAAATTTGTAACAAATATACCATTCGCTAAATTGGATTAATACCACAAAAAAATCACAAAAATTGTATATTGTGATAAACAGAGTATAAAATCTCAAATTGGTATATCAGTTAATTGTCACGTGTCATTTAATTTAATAATTTGACAATAAAATTTAACGAAAACTAATAGAGGGTAAATTTGTCACAAGTATACTGGTTTGGGGTAAATTTGTTAAAGGTATACTAGTTTGGGATAAATTTGTCACAGGTGTATTAACCCTTATATTAAAGGTATGGAAGTTCACAATTTTATTTGTATAATAATATCGCTGGAACCGCACGGAGTATTATAAGATCACTGGCTTCTCTATTCGCTGCACAGAGGAGCCAGCAAACCACCTTCCATCCTCATCCCGAATTAAACCTCTTTGCGCTCAGCTCGACGAGGTTTGCCCGCACCTTTGAGATGACCTTTTTGGGACGCATTACACACACCAGTTGGTCTGTGTTGGCAGTTTTTTCTAGGAGTAAGAGCTGTGTACGTTTGTGCCAAATCCGATGGAGTTTGTCCTGTTTGAAAAGCCACACCTACCATGTTGACTAAGTCATCTACGACCACGTCCAGAATATCTTGTAAAATACTGCTTGAAAACCATCCCGCCAGTAATTTAGGGCACGTTTGGTAACATTTCAATTTAAAAATTGTTCTAGGGAATAGAAATAGAAAAAAAGTGTTTATGTTCCGGGAAACAATTTTTGAACAAAAAAACGCGTTTGGTAAACTTGTTCCGGAAATAAAAAAAAAAAATGAACAGTAACACGTTTGGTAAATTTGTGTTCTTTTTTTTTTTAATTTCTTTTAATTTTTAATATTCTTTTTCTTTTTTTCTTCTTTTGGTCGGTCGCCGGCCATGGCGGCCTCACCTAGCCACGGTGAGGCTCATTGGCCCCTGGTGAGGCCGAGCCTCGCCGTGGTTGGGTGAGCTCGGGCTCGTCGGATCTGGGCGAGCTCGAGCTCGCCCAGCCAAGGCGAGGTCGAGCCTCGCTAGGGGCCAGCAACGCTCGGCCTCGTCGAGGGCCGGTGACGCTCCAACGAGGTTGCTGGCCCTCGACGGCCGGTCGCCGGCCATGGTCTAGGCCGGTGACTGGCCAAAGAAAAAAGAAAAAGAAAAGAAGAGAAAAAAAAGAGAAGAGAGAGAAAATTTGTTCTTAAAAATTGTTCCAGAAACAAGAAACACGTTTTTCTTATTTCTTGTTTCTGTTCCAAATATGTTCATGAGAACAAAAAAATAGATTTGGAACAAAAACGCAAACAAACGCGTTTCTGTTCTTTTTTTGTTCCCTGTAACAAAAAAACAGAAATTTTGTTTATAAACAGAAACAAAGAACATTAACAAACAGGCCCTTAGAATCCCCCATTTGCTTAATGATTGCTCATAAAATAAGCCACAATATATTACATTAAAGGCGAACTTCCAAGAGGATCGACCTTTTTATAATATTGATGCCTTGTGCGACAAGAGAATTAATAACAAAAGACTCGTCACAGAAGAAAAAAATATTTAAAATGACCAAAAGAAGTCTATGTCACAGAAGGCGTCTATTAGCTTGAATTGACAAATAAATGAACATTGATCATCAAATGATTAAAACAAAATGACCATTACCGAAGAGAAATGTTTTAAAGTGACCAAAAGTAAGTCCGGATCAAGATTAGATAAACAATGATGGCGTTTTCGAAAATCACTGCTTCGCAACATTATTTTAGACAAAACACTTCAAAAGATTACCCTAGTACTTGCAGGCGAATCAAGCCAAGAACATGTTGGTCTAGTGGTATCTTTTCGGTTCAAATCCTCTTGGACGTTTTAAATCACGTTACTTGGGTTAAATGTATGAAAATTTTATAATTTTATGGGAAAAAACCACTAAAAACGCCAAATTTTGCCTAAAGTGACAAATTTACCACAAATTTTTTTTGTGACATGAAAAATCCTAAAATTTGCTAACCGTAACACATTTGCCCCAAATTTTTTTTTTTGTGACACAAAAAACCCTGAACTTTCATTTGTGTGACATTCACCCTAAATCATAGGGGTATTTTGGTCTTTTTACTTTTAAAAATTTTTACTTTTTTTTTTATATATTTTTCTTCTTCCTTTCTTCCCTCCTCCAGCCATGGCAAAATGAAAATAAATTAAAAAAGGAGAAAAGAAAATTAAAAAATTATTAGAAAATCGGGAAATAAAAAATTAAAAAAAAAATTCACGTCAATGCTAGCCATACCATGCAAGATGGCTAGTGCTCATATCAGTAATTTCTAGTTAAAATTGATCAGAATGACTAAATTGATAAATTTTAGAAAAATTTAAAACTAAATTTAACTAAATCAAAAGATTTATATTAAATTAGTACAAGTGCAATATACTTAGAACTTTAATTATCCCTGTGCTCAGCAGTTTGAAGTGACTCAGGAGATTCCCATGCGAACGATTCAGTCAATGAAACTCCCTTTCACCCGTAATACTGAACACGAGAATAATGAGGCCGTCAAATCCTCTTTGTTGATTTAGGGACAGGTTAGTAAATGACAAAAAAAATAAAAATAAATAAAGACCCAAGCATTGGAAACAATCATTACCGACAATGTAAATTCCACTAAAAGATATAACTGAAAATGAAGATGAAGAACAACGTACGTTCTTTGGTCAAAGCTTTACAAAAAGTACATTTTAGGTATTTATAATCCACAGTTACATGTAAACAGTTACATGCATCATATGTGATTCTTACTATATACCTATACTTATATAGAAATAGTCTCCCAAATTATTTGTTCTACTTTTTTTAGTTACATCCTACACCAACGTCTCATTTCTGTCTCAGTCAATTGAGTTGGCATAATTCACTCATTGATACTTCTTATGCTCCGACACTTAGCCGCAGCTTGGGGTTTGTTGATGACCTTGTCAACCAAATTTTCTCACCGACCAACTAACTCTAGAGTTGATCATGTTTGGTGTTAACAATCTCCAAAGACAGCTTCAAGGCTGTCATTGTCAGGATGAGTTGTGGTTCCTTTTTCGATCCTCTGTAGTATATTCATTAAAGAAACTAATTTATCTATAATGCCCTATAGATTTTTAGGAATAAGAACCGCAAATGTCTATGCCTAATCTAATGGAATTTGGCCTGCCTGAAAAGTCAGACGTGTCACGTTAGCTATGTCATCATTAATCATGTCCCGAAATATCTTGTAAAATGCTGCTTGAAAAGCATCCGATCGGGTTATTTAATAGACCAATCTGCTCATGATTGCTTATAGAATAAGCCGAAGACTATGTTAAAAGCAAACCACCAGGGATTGACTATACTTGACAATTTCATAATACTTGTGAGTTGTGCAACATGGGAATTTAATAAAAAGGAATGACCGTTACCGAAAGAAAAACATTTAAAATGATCAATAAAAGTCTACGACAGAGAACGCATCGATTGTTTTATAAATCAATTAAAAAAATAGTTCCATGGTCATCAAAAAATAAAAATTATAAAATAATTACCACTACCAAAGGAAAGTATTTTAAAATGACCAAACGAAGTTTGCGCCAGAAATCGCGTAAATTATTTTTTTTCAATTATTGCACTTTCTTTTGTAAGACAATTGTTGGACTTTTGAAAGCCGCCATGTAGCAGCATTATCGTGCGCAAGGTAACCTTCCGAGATTCCAGGAGTAGGTTTTTTTTTTTCTTTTGGTCGGAATCCCGGACTAGTTAAAGACGAGTCAAGAACATGGAATCTCTACGGTCCACATTCTCCTCTCGGACGTTTTGAATCATCTTACTTGGGCTGGGCTGGGCTGGGCTGGGCTGGGCTCATCGGGCAAATCAAAAAGATAATTTGAGCCAGAAGTCCTAAAAAATTTTCCGACTACTTACATTTTAGCGGGCTCCGCTTCAACTCTTAGGTAGATTATACTTGTGAAAGTGATATGATTTAGCTTAAATTGAGTAAAATACAATATCTTGTGATAATTCGATGTATTCATATTTTCTAGTTGACTAAAATTTTTCAAAAAGCACAATCAATAATCATGATGTCTTATCATGTAATCACATAACTAATATTGCAATGCGTTGCATAGACACAGAGATCTTGATTCTATGTCCATTATAATGCGACTTTTTCTTCTTCTTTTTTGGTAAAAGGTAATAAATATATTGAGGAAAGGCCAAATGTATAAAAGATCTCGTCACAAAAAAACTTACACTCCAAATGAAGGATCATAAGGAGTGGAAGGGTGCCGAGATGTAAAAGCCGCACATCGCAGCACACTCTACAACACTAACACCAAAAGAAAACCACGGCATGGAGAACCGGCTACCAAACCAACCACAGGCGAGGAGAAAGGGCACCGCCGAAACCAGCTCCCTACGAGTCCGCCGTGAAAATAATCGAGTCTAGGCCCCAACTTTTCTGCAACTTTTGTTTCTAAAATTATCTTCTACATTCCTGAAGTTGATAGCCTTGTCTCAGACCACTTTGAAGAGATGGTTCTTCATGGCCGGGATCGTAAGAGACTGGTCTCTAAAAATGATGCTATTCCAATTTTTCCAAATGATATAACAAAGAGCGCCGAAGGAAAAACGGGCAATGCACTTGTAGAAATCTTTACCCATCAAAAGGGTAGCGGCCCAGTGGAGTTTCTCCCTCCAAGTCCTATTGCGCCAAGGCAAATTTGATGTAGAATAGCATGCAAATGCCTTTATGGAAACATTGGAGCGTCATAAGAGCGGGTTGTCCCACAAATCAAAGAGGATTGCGTGATCTTTGAAATTACAAATGGGTTACAATATTTATTGCGTAATCTTCGAGATTACAAATATGTTACAATATTTGATTGACGTGTTTCCCTTAATTTGATTAGATTTCAGATTTTCTAATTGTCTTTTGATAACTTTCCTTTTATCAATATCTTTTCCTTTATTTTGTTATTAGATTTAAGTTATTTTGTTATTTTCTAGGGTGGTGACCTCCTTATAAAAAGGCGCCTAAGATATTGTAATATGCATTTCTTTATTCAAAATAAACACCATCTTTTAGAATTCTTTCATTGCATAGCTTTCTCTGCGTTATTTGGTATTAGAGCAGGTTTCTCTTGTGACGATGGCTAATAACGTTAATGACAATCTCCCCGTAGCTGAATGCCGCAGAAACGAGCCTATTACACAAGATGAGTTCAACCAATATGCGAGCAAACCGAATGGAGGTTTCAAGAATTACTTGTCGCCATCCGGCATTTGTCTACCAACCCCATACCTGGTAATCTTCTGGCTGAACATGCTCAGGTAGACCAAGACCTGAAAGCAGTTATGGAACGTGGGGCAAATCCCTGATAGAGACGACAAGCCTATGTCAGGGACTCTGAAGGAGAAGAAGAGTTCCTGGATCGCCCTATTCATGGAGGCCACTGGAACAGAGGATATCGACGAGACCCCGAGCAATATCAACTTAAGGTTGACCTTCCAACCTTTAATGGCAATTTGAATATTGAAGACTTTTTCGATTGGCTTTGGGAAGTTGAGAAATTCTTCGATGCCATGGAGATTGAAGAGGATCGCCAAGTAAAATTGGTGGCATACAAATTGAAGGGCGGCGCCTCAGCGTGGTGGGAGCAAACACAACTGACCCGACGTCGACAAGGAAAAGCTCACATCCGAACATGGAATCGGATGAAGGAGATGTCGAAAGTCCGGTTCTTCCCAATCGATTATGAACAATTATTATTTCAACAATTTCATAATTGTAAGCAGTTAAGCCGATCAGTCCAAGCATACACAGAGGAGTTTCTCCGACTTTCTGCCCGTAACAACCTGGCTGAGTCGGAGGCACAACAGACCGCCAGGTACATTAATGGTTTGCGACTTAATATTCAAGATTGTGTTTCACTACATCATTTGTTCTCTATTGAGGATGCTCAGGAGATGGCCCGAAAGGTTGATATGCAATTAGAGAGAACTAGCCCCATTGATCGAGCTAACAATTATTCCGCCCAAGGATCATCTAGAAAGGGGAGACAGTTAGATGTTCCTGAATCTTCCAACTAGCAAACCAACACTATGAACTGAACTCCATGAAGTATTACTAGGGTGCACAAGGAACCAGTCATTACAAACAACCATAATGCCAATCAGAATGCCTAGAACCTGTACGCTAAGCCACCACCAATCAAATGTTACAAGTGTAACGAACTGGGACATCATTCGAGTGATTGTCCACGGTGGAAGGTGGCCAATGTTGTCGAGCACGAAGATGACATATATGAAGATGACTGGATTGATGAGGAAGAAGTGGAAGATGAAGATGGCGGGCATGTCAATTGCGTTGTTAGGAGTCTATTGCTTGCTCCGCGAAGAGAAGACACGTGGCATAATAGTCTTTTCCGTGCCTGTTGTACCATCAACGGCAAAGTTTGCAATGTCATTATCAACAGTGGAAGTTGTGAGAACATAGTGTCCAAGGCTTTGGTGGACCATTTACAACCAAAGACGGAGTTACATCTCTCCCCTTATACAATCGGGTGGATTCGTAAAGGGGCCGAACTCAAGGTGACACAGGTATGTCATTTACCTATTTCAATTGGAAAGTCCTATAAGGACACCATAATTTGTGATGTAGTGGAGATGGATGCATGACATGTCCTACTAGGACGACCATGGCAATACGACGTTGAATTTACTCACAGGGCTCGAGAGAACACATATTTTTTTGTGTGGAAAAAGACAAAGATTATTTTGAAGCAAATGAGTAACACTCCCTAGACCCCAAAGAAGCAAGGTGCAGGGATTATGCTAAACGTCCGTAAACATGAGGGCATGTATATGATTGTGGAGAAAGGCAATCAAGAAGCCATTATTCCCATTCCAACGGCTCTTCAGCCCTTATTGAAAGCATTCAACGATGTTATCCCAAAGGATCTACTTGTTGGATTACCCCCTTGAGGGATATCCAACATGAGATTGATTTTCTTCCAGGAGCGAGCCTCCCTACTTTGCCGCACAACCGGATGAATCCAAAGGAGAACTAGATTTTGCAAGACCAAGTAGGAGAACTTCTTTGAAAAGGCTTCTCGCGCGAAAGCATGAGGCCTTGTGCAGTACCCGCAATCCTCACTCTAAAGAAAGACGGAAGCATATGTATGTGCGTTGATAGCCAGGCAATTAATCGGATTACTATCAAGTACCGATTCCCGATCCCTCACCTGGATGACATGCTCGATCGGTGATAACTCTATAAAAATAGAGTTATTTTACCTATTTTAGGCAACAATTAATGCAATATCTATGAGAAAATATTTGGATTTCCTTCTGATTATTTGAATTTTCCTTATTTATGTAGAATAATGATATATGGAGAAGATAAGGAAAAAAATGGCAAAACTCAGGAATTTAAATCAAGTAACAGTGGGAGATAGATATCAAATCAAAATCCTCTGATTTACTCCTTGATTTTGTGCACAATTGCTTGGAGATAAGGATCTTGGATATATTCTATGAAGAGGAGAACAAGGAGGTAGAGAAAGTAGTTAGGTTTTAGCTAGGTTTTTGTTAGATCGTTTTTCATTGTTTTGAGAGTTTTTTAAGTATTTTGAAAAGAAGACAAAAGTGGTAACATAATTCTTGTTCGTTGATTCAAGATGCTGGGTTCGATTTATATTTTTATTTCTTCTTTTACTATGTTTTAATTTTCTTTTGTTAGGGCTACGATATAGCCTAACCATGATTATGTGAATTTCATGATTTTTTTTTTATGTTTTACAATTGATTTCATTCATGTAAGTTATATATTATTGTGCATAATGCTTTTGAGTGATTGGTCACCACTTGAATGATCCGATGTGCATGTTTGAGATTGAGAAGTGATAATATACAATTGTTCATTATAATATATAACCATGAATTAAACGTAGATAAAGATATACCGCATTATTTGTGTAGCTTTCGGTGATAATGTGATCCAAAAGACTCATTGTAAACCGGAAATATTCATAATTTTTTATGCACTTATGTTTATTTTAATTCACATAGAGATATGGTGGATTAATAAACTGAGTAGGTTTACTATACCTAGAGATAGGATAGTAAATAGATCAAGAAATTCCTCTATCACATGTTTGATATCGTTCTTATACTCACAATAATATGAAATTCATATCTAGTGGTTATGGTGAAATCAGATGCTCTAACATATTTATTTGATTGATTTACTGCATTTAGTCTTCAAATTTTGTTTTTAATTTATTCTAAATTATATTTTAATCTGTTAGATAAATTTTAGAATTAATCTATTTTAGTATTTGATTAGTTTATTAATCATCGATATCCGTGGGACGATACTCTTTTTCATCATTATATTACTTGTTCGACACGTTCACTTGCATTTAGAATTTTACGAACAAGTTTTTGGCACCGTTGCCAGGGATCGCTTATTGAATACTAATTAATATTGATACTAGATAATTCTAAATTTAATCTAGCTTTTGTTTTGTTTTATTTTTCAGGCTGTACATCGGTTTATGACACGTAGTCAACAAGGGAAACTTGTTGAGCTTGATCCAGAAATCGAGCATACATTCAAAAGGCGACTGAGAGAACACAGAAATCACACTAAGAAGATGGCAGACGTTGATAATGAAAATCCACGTAGACTCTTAAGAGATTATACTGCACCAACAGTTCAAGGCACCACATCAAGTATCAGAAGACCTACAATTCAAGCAAACAAGTTTGAGATCAAGCTGTCGCTCATTCAGATGCTTCAACAATCAGTGCAATTCAGTGGGCTACCAAGCAATGATCCAAACGCTCACATCAATGCTTTTCTTGAAATCTGTGACACCATTAAATATAATGGAGTTACAAATGATGCTATTAGATTGAGATTATTTCCATTTTCTCTTAGAGACAAAGCTAAAAGTTGGCTTTCTTCTCTTCCTGCAAGATCAATCACTACATGTAATGATATGGCTCAGAAATTTCTTGGTAAGTTCTTTCCATCTGCAAAGTCTGCGAAGATGTGTAACTATATTACTAATTTTATGCAGATGGATAATGAATCATTATATGAAGCATGGGAAATATTCAAATAATTTCTTAGAAGATGCCCACATCACAGACTACCCGTATGGATGCAAGTTTGCACTTTTTATAATGGCTCTAGTACAAATCTTCGTTCTATGATCGATGCAGTTGTAGGAGGAACTCTAAATAATAAAACACCAGAAGAAGCCTACAATCTATTAGAGGAGATGGCATCCAATAGTTATCAGTGGCTTACTGAAAGACTACCAATGCAAAAAGCTAGCAGAGTTCACGAAGTGGCTACTTTTGCTGCAATTGCTGCACAATTTGAAGCACTCAACAAAAAGTTAGATAATATGAGTGTTTCAGCCATGAAAATTCAGAATTTGACATGTGATTTTTGATGTGGAGGACATGTTAGCACCGCGTGTTAAGTAGGTAATACTTTTAAATAATCTAGTGAAAATTCTAACTTTGTTGGGAATTTTAACAGGTCACAAAATAATCTCTACTCTAACACATACAATCCAGGATGGCGCAATCATCCAAATTTTTCATAGAATAATCAGAATGTGACGAGACCACCAGGATTCAAACAATCAGAAGATACAAAGTTGGAAGATACAGTCACTAAACTTGCTAATATGACTCATGACTTCATCAAAAGCACGGATGTGAGATTTCAAAACCAAGAGGCTTCAATAAGAAATCTAAAAATGCAAATGGGTCAGTTAGCAAGCATGATGTCAAGGAGACAACAAGGTTATTTGCCGAGCAACACAGCGAAAAATCCAATTGAAAACATAAAGGCTATTACCTTGAGAAGTGGTAAACAAGTGGGAGAAGAAGAGATTTTCAAAGACAAGGAAGAGGTGATCAATAAACAGTCAAAGGAGACAAGCAAGAGTAAAATTTTTCCAGGTAATCCCACACCATATGTGCCGCCAATTCCATTCCCTCAGCAACTTAGCAGCACAAAATAGATAAGCAATTTTCTAAATTTCTTGATGTATTTAAAATATTGCTTAGAAAATTGCACATTAACATTCCTTTTGCAGATGCTTTAGCGCAAATGCCTAGTTATGCAAAAATTTTGAAGAAGATTTTAAGGAAACCTGAGGATTATGAAACTGGGAAGTTAAACGAGGAGTGTTCAGCCATCCTACAAAACAAATTGCCTTCGAAATTAAAAGATCTAGGAAGTTTTACTATTCCTTGCACTATTGGGGATTCTTACTTTGAAAAAGCATTATGTGATTTAGGTGTAAGTATTAATCTGATGCCTTATTCAGTTTTCAAGAAATTAGGATTGGGCGAGGTAAAAGCAATCACAGTGTCACTTTAACTGGCTGATCGATCAATTAAATATCCGAGATGTATTGTGGAAGATGTTTTGGTAAAAGTTGACAAATTTATCTTTCTTGCAGATTTCATAGTTCTTGACATGGAGGAAGATTTTGAGATACCACTTATCTTAGGTCGACCTTTTCTAGCAACAAGAAGAGCTCTTATTGATGTACAACAAGGGAAGTTAATTCTTAGAGTTCAAGATGATCTTGTTTCATTTAATGTTTTTAAAGCAATGAAATATCCATATGATGATAATTCTTGTTTTAGAGTTGAGACAGTTGACAAGTTAGTGAATAAGCTTTTTCAAGAAAATATTTTTAAAAATCCACTTGAAGCATGTTTGATTCAACCAAGGGACAAAGATATTCAGAATGAGGAGATAAAGGAGTATGCAATTTCATGGAGGCAATTCCACCATATTCAAGACAAAAGGCAATTAAATTTGAGGAGTTGTGACAACACATAACAAAGCCTAAACCCTCAATTGAAGAGCCTCCAATTCTTGAACTCAAACCCTTACGTTCTTATTTGAAATGTGCTTATTTAGATGGAGTTTCTTCTTTACCGGTAATTATATCTTCTTCTTTGATAGATTTGATGGAGGAGAAACTGCTCAGAGTATTAAGAGAGCATAATGGTGCAATTGGATAGAAAATAGTTGATATCAAGGGAATTAGTCCTTCAATTTGCATGCACAAAATTTTGATGGATGAACAATATACACCCACTATCTAACCTCAGAGACGTTTGAACCTAAAGATGCAAGAAGTAGTGAAAGCTGAGGTAATTAAGCTACTTGATGCAGGTATCATCTATCCTATTTCCGATAGTTCTTGGGTAAGTCCTGTACAAGTTGTGCCAAAGAAAGGCGGTATGACTGTTAAGAAAAACGACAATAATGAATTGATTCCAACTAGAACAGTTACTAGGTGGCGTGTGTGTATGGATTACAGAAAATTGAATGATGCCACTAGAAAATATTACTTTCCTTTACCATTTATTGATCGGACGTTAGAAAGACTTGCAGGGCATGAGTTTTATTGCTTTCTTGTAATCAAATTCCTATTACATCAGAAGATGAAGAGAAAACTACTTTCACTTGTCCCTATGGTACTTTTGCTTTTAGAAGAATGCCCTTTGGTCTTTGTAATGCACCAGCTACTTTTCAGAGATGCATGATGGCTATTTTTTCTGATATGGTTGAAAAATATATTGAGATTTTCATGGATGATTTTTCTGTTTTTGGCTTATCATTTGATTCTTGTTTAAATAATTTGGCTTCGGTCTTACAAAGATATGAGGAGACTAACATTGTTTTGAATTGGGAGAAGTGTCACTTTATGGTGCAAGAAGGAATAGTGCTCGCGCATAAAATTTCTCAAAGCGGAATAGAAGTTGATCAAGCCAACGTGGAGGTCATTGCAAAATTGCATCCGCCAACATCTGTGAAACTTGTTAGAGGATTTTTGGGGTATGCAGGATTTTATAGGCGGTTTATAAAAGATTTTTCAAAAATTGCTAAACCTCTTTCTAATCTTTTGGAAAAAGATGCTCCTTTTAATTTTTCTATTGAATGTATGCAGGCTTTTAACACTTTCAAGGAGAAGTTAATTTCAACACCAATCATGGCAACACCAAATTGGGATTTACCTTTTGAACTGATGTGTGATGCTAGTGATTCTGCAGTGGGAGCTGTTTTGGGACAAAGAAAGAATAAAATTTTTCGAACCATATACTATGCCAGTCAAACCTTATCAGGTGCACAATTGAATTGTTCAACAACAGAAAAAAGGAACTTTTGGCGGTAGTTTTGCTTTTGATAAATTTCGTTCTTATTTAATTGGCTCAAAAGTTATAGTTTATTCTGACCACTCTACTCTTAAGTATCTGCTTGAAAAGAAAGAATCAAAACCCCGATTGATCAGGTGGATTCTATTGCTACAAGAATTTGATTTGGAAATCAAAGATAAGACGGGGACTGAAAATCTAATTGCAGACCACTTATCAAGAATTTCGAATTCAAAGGAAGAGGTAAGACCAATTTTGGACGAGTTTCCTGATGAGAAAATTTTTCCATTAAGTCCACAAAAATTCCTTGGTACGCTGACTTTGTAAATTATTTAGTAAGTAATGTTCTTCATCTTGAATTATCATATCAACATTGATGTTAAAAACTATTTTTAGGAAGAACCTTTCTTGTTTAAAGTAAGTGCAAACCGGGTCATAATGAGATGTGTTCCAGACGAAGAGAAAGCAAACATTCTACATCATTGTCATGATGGAGAGGCAAGTGGCCATTTTGATGCTATCAAAACTGCAGCTAAGATTTTACAATCTGGATTTTATTGGCCTATACTTTTTAAAGATGCATACTCTTATGTAATTTCATGTGATAGGTGTCAGAGAATTGAAATATTTCAAGAAAAAATGAGATGCCTTTAAATAACATTATTGTGTGTGAATTATTTGACGTTTGGAGTATTGATTTCATGGGACCCTTTACACCTTCTTATGGAAATTTATACATTTTAGTGGATGTGGAGCATGTGTCTAAGTGGGTAGAAGTTGTAGCATTGCCAACAAATAATACTAAGGTTGTGGTCAAATTTTTGAAGAAAAATATTTTTACCTGATTCGGCACTCCTAAGGCAATCATAAGTGATAGGGGGACACATTTTTACAACAAACAATTTGAAGCACTTTTGAGTAAGTACGGAGTCACGCATAAGGTTGCAACCCCTTATCATCCTCAGACTAGTGGTCAAGTAAAGATTTCAAATAGGGAAATCAAGAGAATTTTAGAAAAAACAGTGAATGCATCTAGGAAAGATTGGTCAATGAAACTTGACGATGCACTTTAGGCCTATAGGACAGCCTTCAAAACTCCAATTGGGATATCTCCTTTTAGTCTAGTATTTGGGAAGGTTTGTCACTTACCAGTGGAATTAGAGCATAAAGCATATTAGGCATTGAAATTTTTGAATTTTGACATGCAGTCTGCAGGTAAAGAAAGATTATTGCAACTGAATGAATTGGAGGAATTTCGCAATGAGGCCTATGAAAATTCTAAGTTGTATAAGGAGCATACAAAAAGATGGCATGACAAGCACATATTCAGAAGAGAGTTTAAAATTGGTCAAAATGTCTTACTTTATAAATCTCGTCTTAAATTTTTTCCAGGAAAGTTGCGGTCTCGATGGTCTAGTCCTTTTACAGTTACACAAGTATTCCCATATGGAACGGCTGAAGTTGGGCATGACATTGAGGGCACATTCAAGGTGAACGGTCAACGTTTAAAGCCCTACTTTGGAGGTGGCAACAGCAAGCAAAATACTACCATTGAACTTCATCCTCCAGAATAGCGACATCTGAGATAGTTTGGCTGAAAACTATTAAAGAAGCGCTTCTTGGGAGGCAACCCAAGCATTTTAATTATGTTTTTTTTTATTGTTAAGTTTATGTTTTAAAAAAAAGATTAACTTTTCTCTGTTTTATTCAGGTTAATTTTTTAGGGAGCACCTTTCAAGAGTTTAATCATCAAGGTCATTTATGAACTTATCCTACAACCAGGGGAGTTTTCGTCTTCCTATTTCTATTTTTCGCATTGAGGACACTGCTTCATTCAAGTTTGGGGGGGAGACAAAATTTATGGCTAAATTTTTTTTGTCATGATTACATTCCTGGTTGTGAATTTTTACGATTCTCAGGAAAATTTAAATTTTATTTAAACTTGCAATTGATGTGTGAGTTAATTTTAATTCTGATTATGTTGATCCACTTACTGAGCACTAAAAGTGCTTAATTTTTTAATTTTGTGTAAATCTAGAGAATATTCATGTGAAATATGTGATTTTCTTAAATTTCACCCAAATCTTAGAATTTGTTTGATTTTCTCTTGAGGCGAAATCCTAAGCTAAATCTAACTAAGAAAATGATTTAGGCAATTTTTGGATTGATTGAGCCTTTCAAGCTAACCCTGTTTATTTATCCCTAGTTACCCTATTGAGCCTTAATTATTACCCAATTTTTCATTGGCACCCATATATTTTTAACCTAGCTGTTATCAAATTATATCATTGTCCCATGCCCTACGAACACGTTGATTTTCTTTTGGGATAAAAAAATTATTTGAGCTTAATAGAAATTTGGGAGGATGGATGGAGTATCAAAAAAAAAAATGATTGCTATGGTTGTTTGAGGTGTATAAAAAAAAATGCTTTTATGGTTCCCTATCCAACTTTTGATTGAGTGAGCCTTTTGGATACTCAATGGTTTGGAAATTTTCATGTTATATTAGGAGGGACTTTGGGAGAAACTCCACCATAAAGCAATTTAAAAAAAAAAAGAAAAAAAAAGGAATAATGATATATGGTGGTAGAAAAATTACCTTGAAGGAGTGAAATTGGACAGTGACATTAGCTCTAATTAGATCCTAGAAATCAACGTGTTGATGGGTGATTTGAGTTTAAAATTACCGTTATCTCACCTTTAGACAGCCTTACATTACAAAACGAGAAAAGTCCTATTGATTTTTGGTTGGACAATTAGTTTACATTAGTGGAGAGAGGAATGAAAAGCAAACATATGAGATTTGGTCATAATTACTGAAAAATTTTGAGAGGTTGCATATCAATGTGAATTTATCTAGATTGCATATAATTTAAAAAAAGATGAGGACTCACACACACACACACACACACACACACTTGGATCACATAGTTTTAATTGGTCTTAACTTATAAATCAATTTCAATGTTTGGATGAAATTTGTGTTTTTCTTTGAATTGTGAATTTGAGCAATTATGGAAAGATGTTATGGAGGAGGTTGTTAGCTTTGTGTTATGTCTTGATTTTGCTCGAGAACAAGCAAAATGTTAAGTTTGGGGGTTTGATAACTCTAAAAATAGAGTTATTTTACCTATTTTAGGCAACAATTAATGCAATATCTATGAGAAAATATTTAGATTTCCTTTTGATTATTTGAATTTTCCTTATTTATGCAGAATAATGATAAATGGAAAAGATAAGGAAAAAAGTGGCAAAACTCAGAAATTTAAATCAAGTAGCAGTGAGAGATATATATCAAATCAAAATCCTTTGATTTACTCCCTGATTTTGTGCACAATTGCTTGGAGAAAAGGATCTTGGATATATCCTATGAAGTGGAGAACAAGGAGGGAGAGAGAGCAGCTAGGTTTTAGCTAGGTTTTTGTTAGATCGTTTTTCATTGTTTTGAGAGTTTTTTAAGTACTTTGAAGAGAAGACAAAAGTGGTGACAGAATTCTTGTTCTTTGATTCAAGATGCTGGGTTTGATTTATATTTTTATTTCTTCTTCTACTATGTTCTAATTTTCTTTTGTTAAGGCTACGATGTAGCCTAACCATGATGATGTGAATTTCATAATTTTTTTTATGTCTTACAATTGATTTCATTCATGTGAGTTATATATTATTATGCATAATGCTTTTGAGTGATTGGCCACCACTTGAATGATCTGATGTGTATGTTTGAGATTAAGAAGTGATAATATGCAATTACTCATTATAATATATAGCCATGAATTAAACGTGGATAGAGATATACTGCGTTATTTGTGTAGCTTTTGCTGATAAGGTGATCCAAAAGACTCATTGTAAACTGGGAAAATTCATAATTTTTCATGCACTTATGTTTATTTTAATTCACATAGAGATATAGTGGATTAATAAACTGAGTAGGTTTGCTATACATAGAGATATGATAGTAAATAAATCAGGAAATTCCGCTATCACATGTTTGATATCATTCTTGTACTCACAACAATATGAAATTCATATCTAGTAGTTATGGTGAAATCGGATGCTCTAACATATTTATTTGATTGATTTACTACATTTAGTCTTCAAATTTTGTTTTTAATTTATTCTAAATTATATTTTGATCTGTTAGATGAATTTTAGAATTAATCTATTTCGGTATTTAATGAGTTTATTAATCATCAATCTCTGTGGGACGATACTCTTTCTCATCATTATATTACTTGTTCGACACGTTCACTTGCATTTAGAATTTTACAAACAACCGGCTTGCGGGATCAAAGGTCTTTACAAAGATTGATCTACGTAGCGGATATCACTAAGTACGCATCCGCCCTGGCGATGAATGGAAAACAACCTTTAAAACAAGTGAAGGTTTGTACGAATGGCTTGTCATGCCATTTGGCCTCACGAATGCGCCTAGCACCTTTATGTGTTTGATGACTCAGGTTCTTAAATCTTTTATTGGCAAGATTGTGGTGGTCTACTTCGATGACATTCTCATATATAGTCTAGATGACCAACATCATATGGAGCATCTAAGGGACGTCTTATCGATCTTACAGATGAACCAATTGTATATTAATTTGAAGAAATGTAGCTTCATGACTGATCGACTTCGTTTCTCGGGGTATCTTGTTGGAGCAGAAGGCCTTCAAGTTGATGCAGAAAAGATAGCTGCCATCCGCGACTGGCGACTCCCCAGATCGTTGGGGAGGCGCATAGCTTCCACGGGCTTGCAACATTCTACCGGCACTTTATTCGAAATTTCAGTTCTATTATGGCTATGGTTACCAAGTGCTTGAAGAAAGGAAAATTTCATTAAGGGTGATGAAGCAAAAGCTAGCTTTGCTCTCATCAAGGAAAAACTTTCCATGGCACCAATACTAATGCTCCCGAATTTTGAAAAGGTATTTGAGCTAGACTGTGATGCTTCTAGTGTAGGAATTGGTGCTATTCTCTCTCAGGAAGGTAAGCCCATTGCTTATTTTAGTGAGAAACTTAATGATGTTCGCAAGCGATGGTCTACCTATGAGTAGGAGTACTTTGCTGTAGTACGAGCTATCAAGCATTGGCAACCCTATCTTTATCAACAATAGTTTGTTCTTAACACTAACCATCAGGCACTCAAATATATCAAGAGTCAAAGACATCTAAATCGAATGCATGGATGTTGGGTCTCCTTTTTGGAGTAATTCAATTTCATGCTTCGACACAAGGCGGGCCACTTGAACAAAGTCACTGATGCACTTAGCCGTTGTGCTGCAACACTCGTCACCATGCGCACTGATGTTGTGGGCTTTGACCACCTCTGTGCTCTTTATGCTGATGATGAAGATTTTCAGGAAATTTGGAAGAAATGTTCTGCGACAAGTTCTCACGGCGACATGATTGTTCAGGACAAATTATTATTCTTTGCAACAAGTCATGCATTCCTTGAAGCTCTTTGCGGGAACAACTTATTCGAGAGGTACATGGTGGCTCCCTTGGAGGACATTGTGGGTGAGATAAAACTATTGCCTTAGTTGAGGAGTGGTATTATTGGCCTCAATTGAAATGGGACGTTGGACAATTTGTGAAAAAGTGCTACATTTGTGAGACTGCGAAAGGCCATTCTCAAAACACTGGACTTTACACCCCTCTACCTATTTCTTCTGGACCTTGGATAGACATTTCAATGGATTTTGTGTTGGGGCTTCCCTGAATCCAACGAGGTATGGATTTTGTTTTTGTGGTAGTTGACAAGTTTACAAAGATGGCACACTTTATCCCTTGTAAGAAGACTTTCGATGCTTCCCATGTAGCGAGTTTATTTTTTCGAGAAGTCGTTCGTTTGCATGGTGTTCCGAAAACTATCACCTCCGATTGTGACACCAAATTTCTTAGTCATTTTTGGAGGACCCTATGGCGTTTATTTGGGATAGATTTGCAGTATAGCAGCTCCTTTCATCCTTAGATTGATGGTCAAACTGAAGTCGTCAATCGTACTATGGCAGATATTATTCGGTGTCTTTGTAGTGACATGCCAAAGCAATGGGACTGGTATCTTGCTCCTGCTAAGTTCGCTTTTTAACAAAACTGTCAACCGCTCCACAAGCAAGTCTCCATTTGAGGTTATCTATAGGAAAACGCCACAACATACACTAGATCTCGTGCCTTTGCCCAAAGTCCCAGGATATAGTGTTGTGGTTGAAAACTTAGCAACAAAATTACAAGAGATGTAAGAGGGCGTGAAGCAACAGCTAGAAGCCTCCACTACTGTTTACAAAGCTGCTGCAGATAAACATTATCGCCTAAAGGTATTTGCTGAGGGTGACAAAGTGATGGTCTACCTCCGCAAGGAACACTTTCCTGTTGGTACATATAACAAGCTAAAGCACAAGAAAGTTGGTCCTTGTCGAATCATGAAGAAAATCAATGACAATGCCTATGTTGTCGATCTTCCTAGTGACCTCAACATCTCCTCGACGTTCAATGTAGCGGACCTATTTGAGTATCATCATCCAAATACTCCTCTTTATCCTAATCATAACTCGGGGTCGAGTTCTTCTGAAGTGGAGGAGACTGATGTGGAACAACATGCAAATGCCTTTATGGAAACATTGGAGCGTCATAAGAGCGGGCGGTCCCACAAATCAAAGAGGATTGCGTGATCTTTGAGATTACAAATATGTTACAATATTTGATTCATGCGTTTCCCTTAATTTGTTATTAGATTTCAGATTTTCTAATTGTGTTTTGATAACTTTCCATTTTATCAATATCTTTTCCTTTATTTTGTTATTAGATTTAAGTTATTTTGTTATTTTCTAGATGGTGACCTCCTTATAAAAAGGCGCCTAAGATATTGTAATCTGCATTTCTTTATTCAAAATAAACACCATCTTTTGGAATTATTTCCAAGCATAGCTTTCTCTGCGTCAAAATTGCATCTAGAAGCCCAAAAGAAAGCAAACAATCAAAAAATAGGTGATCAATAGAGTCGGGCATACTCTAGCAAAACATAAAAGTCCAATTCTACCATAAGACAAAAAGAGAGCCTAGGTTGGGAGTCTATGCTTGGCAATAAGCCATAGATTAAGCTGGTAGCGAGGCACTATGTCGTTGTTCCACACGAAGGCGTGCCAATGGACCCAAGTTTTCTTCTTCCTAATGGAGTTCCACGTCGTTGCCACCGTGAATCGGCCTGAAGGGTTTTCTCGCTAGCAGCAACGATCCAGGTCACCTGAAAGGACTGGAAGGGGATGATGCCACGATTGAAGCATCATCCTAAGAGCCTACCCAGCGTCTGAGAAGAGGTTAGCAACACAGGCCTACCTAGAAAGCCCTGAGCTATAGATAAGTGAGTCTGAGAAGAGCAAGTTTAGGGGCCCCCCAGGGTGCCAATTATCAAACCACAAAGAGGTTGCTTGGCCATCGCCAATTTTCCAGTAGAAGGCCATCCGAAAATCACTCCTTAGGTTCAACAAACTCTTCCAGGCCCAAGAGCCAAAGGTCGGCTTCCTAATGACCCAAAAGTTCTTATTTTTTAAGAAAGTGGAATGGACCCACCTACACCACAGCGCTTCCTTGTCTGATAACAAGAGCCAAATATGCTTCAGCATGGCGGCTTTATTGCAATATCGAAGCCTCTTGATACCTAGCCCTCCTTCATCTTTTGGAAGGCAAACCTCATCCTAAGCTACCATAGCATCACCCTTGCCTAGATCTGAACCTTTCCACAGGAATTGTTTAAGGATTTTCTCTATTTGGTCCAACACAGCTATAGGTAAAACAAATACACTAGCCCAGTAGGCTTGTATGGCGTGAAGAACTGACCTAATAAGCTGAAGCTGTCTAGCAAGAGAGAGGAACCAGTGAGTCCAAGAATGAACCCTTGTAGTGATACGGTTGACAAGGGCACAGCAATCTACTTTGCTGATCCTTGAAGTAATTAAAGGAACCCATAGGTAATGAGCTAGCAAGTTCCCTTCTTGGAAGCCCAACTCAAAGAGAATATCATTCCTTAAGAAAGGTGCGCCACCCGCCAAGAAAATTTCACTCTTGCGCGGGTTTAGACAAAGGCCACTCTAAGAGGAAAAGATTTGAAGACCTTCCTTGAGGAGAGCTACTGTAGGGAGGTCAGCCTCACAAAAAAGAAAGACATCATCTGCAAGAAAAGAGATGTGAGAGACCCGTCGCCTTACACCTCCAGTAGAACTTGAAATCAAGCCTCAAAGAGTACCTAAGAATGATCCCTGAAAGCACCTCCATAACCAGAGTGAAAATGTAAGGAGAGATGGGATCACCTTGGCAAGACCTCGGCCACTCGCAAAGAACCCGTGGAGCTCTCCATTTGGATTTGTGCACACAGGTCATAATAAGTCGAGTTAAGTCCCAATCCATAGTATCATAGGCTTTCCTAAAATTCACATTTATCGCACATTTAGGGAGATAAGGCTCAAGATGGAAGCTAGAGAACAACTCCTGGGCAGCAAGATGTTATTTCTAATCTGCCTGTCTTTCACAAAAGCACTCTGATAAGGGCCTATCGTGCTCTTCAAGGCATGGGTCACCTGATTAGCCAGCACCTTTGTAATACACTTATAAATAGTGTTGCAGTAGGCGATAGGTCTATAATCCTCCACGGAAGTGGCGTTCAAAACTTTACGAACCATCACCAAGATGGTATTGTTAATCTCTCTTAAGAGTTTTCCGAAGGTAAAGAAATCCATCACTGCAACCGTGACTAAGGGACCAACCGTCTCCCAGTTTTCTTTGAAGAACTCCACTGTGAAGTCATCCGGTCCAGGTGTCTTTCCCTTAGGCAAGGAGAAAATAGTGTCCCGAACCTCCAACTTTGTAATCTGTCTAGCAAGGAGTGCAGCCTGATCATTCGAGAGTGGATGCTGAATGACCTCCCTCAAATCCTCCAGCAAAGGTCGAACTAGCTCCCTTTGCGGCACCAAGAGGTTCTCATAGAACTCCACAAAGCGACGATGCACCAACCGTGGGTCGATCACCTGGTTCCCCGAAGAGTCGATGACTATCACGCCCCGATCCTCGAATGTGTGCCTATCCCTCACCTAGTCGATTAATAGCGACGTCCCAGGACGCATCGCCGACCCTGTTCATTTAATATGCGCAAGCGGAAGTATAAAGAAAATCCCCAGACAATAAAACAACGGGATAGAAAAGTAGGGCCATACTTTCATATTGAAACTCAACCAAACTTTTATACAAAATACAAACCAGAGTACTTCACAACTATTCACAACCTTTTACTCTAACTCTATTCACATCAAAAAGGAGTTCACAAAAGAAGATGGGATCTCAGTCCATCCGGATCGTACTCAAGATCCCTCTCGGTGCTATCTTCTTCTTTCAAAAATTATTCTCCTTAGGTTTCACCTAAGAGTTCTCCTTCTCAGATTCCTCCTCCTCAGCTTCTCATCGGGATCTTGAAATGTTGTCCCACAACCGAGATGAGATTACGTCTCAGTAAGTTCTACCCTACTAAGACTCAATTAGGGAGCCAATACACTACTTGGTTGCCTAAGCACAGCACGAGTCAGAGGACTTACCTTGGCCTCAGATCCAACCTGCAATTCAAGGTTATATACAACGTTTCATAACTCACAACGAACATCAATCAAATCATTGGTCAATCGAACTAGTCGATTACATGTCAGACGGACCATTCTAGGTCATTGATTTAACACCATAAAACCTCCCATAGGGTGCACGGTCACAGAGCCACATCAATGCTCTCGGGCATCAAGTTCGCCAAGGTGACATAAATAACAGACGGTTTACGTGCGTTCTTTAAGGCGCCATTTTCGCACAGTGATCTTCCACATCATCGAACCACACCCGTCACGGTTCATAGGCAGTCTACGTGCGTTCTTTAAGGCGCCGTTTTCGCATAGTGATATTCCTCAATCACCGAACCACGCCTGCCACAAGTCATATACAGTCTACGTGCGTTCTTTAAGGCGCCGTTTTCGCACAGTGATCTTCCACATCACCGAATCACGCCTGTCTATACTTCGTACTTGATCGGTCTCAGCCAAAGTACTTCCGACTCATTCTCACCATTCTACTCACTTTACAACTCGACAAAAGCATTATAAATGCTAAATAAACACATTTGGCCAACAACCAAGCAATCATTCAATTTAAATCAAAATAGGGTAAATCCCTAAAATATCACAAATAACTTAATTCCAAGCAACGTAGAGCTCAAATAAATAAACGGACTGCGCCATGACAATCAGCATGAGATTTTGGTCACCGGCCATCTCAGCCTTAATTTCCGAAAAATAATTAATTAAATAATTAATTTCGAAAATTAATAAATATTGAAAATTCAATTTAGCTCAAAATAAAGCCCGATTAAATAAATGGACTTCACCACAGTCATTAGCATAATATTCCAGTTGCTGGCCATCCCAGTTGAATTTTCAGAAAATAAATAATTATTTAATTTAATTTCGAAAAATAATATTTAAATGCCAAAAATTCCACTTAGGCCCAAATTGTCAAATTGAAGCCCGATAAAGGGTCGGAAAATTCCCAAGCTACCATCAATAAATAGTAGACCATGTCTACTTGCTAATTACACATTTAATTTGACTAATTTGCATCTCAATCAACTAATAAACACTAATTTAACAACCTAAGCTTAATTAAATAAAACTAAACAACTATTAAGTATAATTAACCCACTAAGCAAGGATTAGTGAGGTTACTCACCGGAATCACACGCAACTAGGATCAAATCGACGGGCACGGCGCGGGGATCGATTCTTTCCAAAGCACAACACGAATCCGAGGCCCGGAAACGGCCCAAACCGAGCTCGAAGGTGGCTGGAAAACCCACCTGTGAGCCACTGCCCTTGGCTGGCCGGAGCTATTCCGATGGCCAAAAGGGCGAGGGGAGGGTCGGTTGAGGTGAGGGGGACGCGGGGAGGTAGGGATGGCGACCGGGCGGCGTTGGGCGGCGGCTGGGGGCGTTGGCTGAGCTGGGTTGGAAGTTGTGAGGGGAAGAGGTAGGATGGCGCGGCAGGGTGGGGTTGTGTTCGTCAGCAGTTTGTTTTGCTAGTTTCGACAAGAAGAAGAAGGAGGAGCTCGTTCACATGGGAAAGAGAAGAAGAAAGAAAAGAAAAAGAAATAAATAAGGGATAAGGACCGGAGAGAGAGAGGAAAGAGAGAGAAAAAGAAAGGGTGGAAAAGAAATAAAAAAAAAAGAAAAAATAATAAAAGAATAAGTAAAAATTTACCTTATTCAAAAATTACTATTTTCTTTTCATTTCTTTTTCCCTTTTTAAATTTTTTCCAGTCTTCAATTTTCCTTCCGATAATTTCTTTCTCGAAATTTCGGACTCGTCAATAAATTGACGGACGATGAGACGAAGTCCTAAAAAAAAGAATTATGACACGCTTAAAATTTGTTTCGCGAAATCAAGTTCAATTCCGTGGTTAAAATCGATCAGACGCGATTTTAGTTCAATCCAACCAATTAAGTAGCATTTAGGGATTTTTACCGTGGATACATCCCTTAACGGTTTCACTCAATGGGTTAGTTAACTCGTGAGTGATCAGCTCAGAGAAAAAGGACCATAGGCATGTTGACGAAAGGCCCATTTCACTTTGTCGAAACATAGTCAAATTTCGGGATGTCACAATGACATATAGGATTCTGTTTCTCAAATGTCTTTTATTGACGTACTTTTCCTTGTTTTTCTAGAAGAATATTAAGCAAGTTAATTAGCACGTATTAGGCAATGAATACATATAAATAATTTTGTCTATGAAATGCTTCCTCTAAACAATAGTATGCCCTTGCATTGTTTTACAACTTATAGTTCTTGGAAGAGTACCATAATCCTAGCTTCCATTTGACTCAGAACTTAAGAGGACAGTATCTAGGTTCCTATAAACATTTTCAGAGCAGAGCAAATACCGATTCTTTTATTGAAATGATAACACCATTATTCCCTATACTCTCAATTCGAAATCCTCCCTTATTTTCATTTGATTCAGAACAATCCCCTGGACCGTCTACGAAAACAATTTTTGCTTATGGACACAATCTCAGTTTGGCCATTAGCTGGGTTTCATAATTAGGGATCTATGCACTATCCATTCAAGTCTGAAAAATTCTGAGGACAATGCTGCGGATTTGTTTTCGACACATATGAAAGCACCTCATTGAGGAACCGCGATTAATGGAGAATAAGGCTATTTGAGCTTCACAGTGGAGCTAATGACAGCATGCTTCAGGTCTAATCTTGATATCCTTGGCTCCTCATCAACCTAATGCTTCCTCTAAATGCATATGTTGCTATAGATAGCTCGCTAGTCTTCATACTCAGTCTCTTCATCGTCATCCTCGTTGTTTTCTGCATATCTCCATCCCTCCACATTCTCTTGGTCCTCTTCTGTCTCTTCACTATCTTCTTCCTCATATATGTCTTCTTTAACTGGCCACGGTTTCTTCACCACATTCAAAGTGACGGGAGTAGGGCTGGCGGCACCTTTCCTCTTAGCAGACTTTGCTGGAGGCGTCTTCAAGTTCAGTTTCTGTCTGCTTTGCTTCTGGCTTTTCCCGTTGGCACGCTTTCCGCTGTAATTATCTTGATCGCTAGCTTCATCCATTTCATGATCCACATTGTGTGTGGCATTTTCAGCATTCTCATCAGCCATGTACTCAGGATGCTCTCTTCTCAAGTGAAGTTTGAGCTTGTACTCATGAATATGAGCCTTGTGACATGTCTCATACGGACAAGCATAAGGGCGATCAGATGATGCCGATCCATAAGCTCCACTGGAAGGTTTAGAAGCTTTAGTACTGATCTTCTCCGGAGGTTGTGTGTACTTCGTCACCTCAACTGCCGCATTCTGTGGAATTAGGTAGAAAGTCAAAGCCACAGTTCCAAGTCAATTAAATCAATGACACTAAGAACTAAAATAGCCTCTGGCATAGTTCTGAAACTTTAGATTTCCCGATGTTTCCAAGTTGACCAATATTTATCAGAAAAATGAAGAGCTCACACTTTGCACGTTAATTTCCTTTTGGATGGTGCTTAACTAACCAATGATATTAATCCTCACAATAAATCAGCAGAAACCAATCTCAAACTGGTCAGATGCCTGGCTCCCCAAGCATCCTTCATTTCAGTAGTAACATAGATAATAAGAAAGCAAGACCAACCTTTTCATGCTGCGATGCGATGTAATTCTTAAGCTTGTACTCATGAGCATATCTCTTTCCACAATCTGCGTATGGGCAAATATGATAGTTCTCTTGAGAGTGTTTTCATGTGGAACCTCAGGTTGAAATCCAGGGAAAATGCCTGAAATAACAAGTTAACTGTCAAATACAAGTGGAACAAACAAATAACAGTTGTGAGCATCTGTGGCATGTCCAGAATAGGAAGATTGAAATACAACATGTTGCTATCCGCCAGCGTGCTAATTATTCATGTCAACAGGTCAATATCCAGTATGAAGAATAAGCCTTCCTTGTGACACTTACTCACAAAATTCTTAGTGCCACATGTCTTTAGGGTTTGAGTACTAAATTATTATATGCAACCAGTTATGATTTTAATCCTCACAATTTGTAGAAAGGAAAGCAAGAATCGAATTCGAATGTTAGTGAACGAGTTAGGAAAGCGGACTACAAGATATATCATCACTTACTATACTAAATAAAGGATTTAAAATAAGGAAACGTTCTACTTTTCATCCTTGTATTTTCATGCTTTCTCTAATCAATTCCCTGCACCATTAATTTGTTTAATCAAGTCCTTCCACTTCTACTTTCATAAATTATCTAATGAAAATTCCTCAGACACCACATTCGGTCACATCTAACTATTTGCAGCTATCAAACGATGTCGTAGTGTGATTTGGACAAAATCTTACAAATGTGGATGTCGAAGCGGTTGTCCACATGGGCTTTACTTTATCCACATCGGCGTTGTTTACATATGTTAACTTTATCCACATGCATGCTGTCATCATGGAAAGGACATGTCAATTGAATTTGATTGGATTTAGTGTCAGAACACTTGATTAGAAACTTTGCCCATGGTACAATTTAACTTAACAAATTTAATATTCAGGGACTTGGTTAGAAAATGCATGAAAGTACACGAATGAAAAATTGCTTAAAATGATACATGCATTTTGATATGATAACACCAACCTCACTGTGATTGTCAACTTCTATTTTTTTGGGGTCAGATGATTCTCAACTAGTAATGGAAAGAGAATTAAACTATCTCAGAGATGTGAAAATCTCTTACTCAGTCTTAGCCCTATAGAATTCTAGTCAGGACCTGGTTGGGAACTACAATTCTGGCAACACCACCCTAGAAATTTGAGACACCATCTCATACAAAAATAAATACCAACAAGTGAATAAAGATAAACAAACCCAGCAAAACCTAAAAATTAGATTCAGGGGGGGCAGATTGATTGACCACCTTACCACAGCCTTCATAAGGACATACAAAATCTCTTTCCCCAGTGTGAATAAGAAAGTGCCTTTTTAATTTCGAACTATCCAAAAATTTCTGTAATACAAGCAAAGGAACAATCAGCATGCAGTGCAGACCTAAAGAGACAAAAAAGAAAAATAACTTTAGACCACAAAACAAAATACAGACAACTACCAACCAAAAAAAACAAAAAAATAACAACTACCAACAAACACTCCATCTAAAACTTTGAGAGTTCATTAGCATTTGATAAGGATATGCCCACAAGCTGGCAGAGGAACAATTTTCATATTTTGTAAGTTTAGGTAGAAGGTCCAACCCATAAACTTAAACTACTGGGTAAAGAGAATAAATCAATATAAGGCCAACCAAACCCACAAACAAGTGATGTTGGATACTTTAACCACAAAGAACCACAAAGGGAATGGACGAACTAGGAATAAGACAGAAAAGCTGCATGTGAAATGAAATTTTAACTCAAAAAATAAAAATTATTAAGAGAAGCACCAGAAAACCAGATGCTGGAAACCGATTTCCAGTCCACTACCAGTGTTGCTGACCAGTGCTGACCAGTGGCTGATCATTGCTCTGGTCAGCAACCAGCAAAAGGGTGCCGTTATTGTGCATGTGAGCACGCACACACACGAGAGAGAGACAGAGAGCTAGTGGACAACTGGACATCCCTGGCAAGGTCCATCAGACACGACCTAACAGTTCATAAAATGGTAAAACTGATCAATTGATGATTGAATGAAGATCCCTCGGCACTCGGACAAAATCACATGCATATCAATCTTCCACATTAGTCATAAACCCCATCAGGCATTTGGATTCATAGATGATATTTGATTTCAAACACATAATTTAAACCTATCCACCACCAAGCCAACCAGTACTATGACACTGGATTGTTCATCCAATGCCCCTACATGGCAATATCAACAAGTAAAACTAAAGTTGTACATAAAAATTAAGAAAACAGCAGACAGGGCAAGCCCCAGGTTTATTTTTATATTTTAAGTAATCTTCATAAGGCCACGTATAAAATAAACTTGAGAGTCATTAAAATTAGTAAAACGCATGCTAGCAATTGAAACAAAACTATGATAGAAGTCACATTGTAATTGCTTAAAATATTATCCAGGCCATTCTGCAGTCACCACCATATGGTTATACTATCGCATAATTTCATTCACCATCCCTGAAAAGACACTAAAATCTAAGATAACAGCTAGAAATTAGCTAAATAGAGGAAAGCAATAACAACATTGAGATGATATAAGATGAACGAGCACAAAAAACAAGCACACTACCTTTCCGCATCCCTCATAGTGACACACATACTGTCTTTCTCCATGGATGTGAGAATGGTTTCTCAAAGCACCAGCGTCAATAAAGGTTTTTCCACATCCTTCATAGCTGCAGAGGAAAAGGACTTGAGTAGTTGGCTCTGGCTCTGGTTCTGGCTCCTTTGGCTCCTTTTCCTTCTCTCTCAAGGCCTTCAATGTGCTCTATACATGTGAGACATAAAGAAACTTGAGCCCATGCTTAAAAGTTCTATTTGTTCTTTTTTTGTAAGTAAAGGTAATACAGAAAAACAAAAAACAAAAAAAACTATTTTAGAATAAGGAGGTATACTAAAGCTAAACCATAGAGAAATGAAGAAGAAAACACAAGTGAAAAAGAGAAAGTAGAGGACATTCTAATTAGAGGGTATATAATCAAAGCAGAGTCTTAATGAACTTCAAATTGTCAATTGAAATTTGAGCATTAAACTAGAGCTCCAAAAACTTCTCATCGATTTAATAATCTGGCACCATTTCTAAGAACCTCCTAAAGTAGCTATCCAAAATATAGACAAGCTTCAATTTTAATTTTGCCAATAAACCACCTGCTTCCAGATCCAATTGCCATGGATGGCTATCAGCAAACAGATTCATCTAGTAATGCCCAATGAAAATTCAGGAGTTTCTTTCTCCCATCCTCCAGTAAACCACAAAAAGGAAAAAACAAAAAAGAAGAAGCATATTCTCATTCAAGAACCCTACAAGGTAACTCCACCATTACCATCAAGACAGCCTACATGAAACTAAGCCAGCTTAAAGGAGAAAACAGGCCGGACTTAATTCCTGGTCACTATGATATTGGAGAAAAATTTCAACTACAATAACATATAAATGCAAATAGCAAATCTCATTGAACCAACATGTACCCTGAAAAGAATCTTCAGTGAAGAAAATGGAATATTAGTTTAAAAATCGCACGTACACCAATTCTTCCAATTACTTGAAGCCAGCTAGGTCAGTTTACACCTCACCTGAATTAGCGATTTCCCCAAACATCGCATGTTTCCACCTACCTTATGACAGGAGTTTTTATTTGGCTCTTGGCTTTCCACATTAAACCTGTCACTTCTTTTGTACACTTATAATTACTAACATTTTAAGTCACCTCAAATTTCTATAACATAAAAAATAAAATAAAATAAATTACTTTCAACAGGTCAGGAAATTCAATATGGCTTATTGAAGGCCTTAAAACTGATAAGAAAGCTAATCCCACTGCTTTCCAAATAATAACAGGTTAATAAAAATAATACAGACATTAAAAGTTCTAAATGAAGTGCAATAGTCACCTGTAAGCCATTTCAAGTCATAGCACTTCCTGCCAGTCGCTACAACATCTTGTGGCACCCTAAAAAGAAATGCACAAATTCAATTCACACAATAAGATGGTAAATGCAGCACTTAGAACCATCATAATACAAGAATAAGGCGCAAAAGAAAGAGCTTTCAATTTGTGTAGAAAAAACTAGTGGTAGTAAATTTAGTCCACCCACCACCTAACACATGATTAACAGTCAAATTTGTAAAAGCAATCCCTTGGAAAACAAGCAAACTCAAGAAGCCAAGCTTAGTAAGAGTCCAAATACACACTTCTAATGCTATGGCTTTCCATGCCAATAGGTTAAGCCCTCTGGAAACATCAGATATAAGCAAAACATAAACAGAATTACAACCGGGGAAAAAGAAGTCCAAGTAAAAGATGTATTCTGATACAGCTATTTGATGTTAAAATTGGCAAATGCACACATACATGTCCGTGAGGATTGAAATTTAAACCATAAAATAGCAAAAATCCCGATGATGAACGCCCAGACAAGTTAGAACTACCAAAGCACTTTCTTCCAGCAGGATTTTAAAAAACTCCATTCCGTTGACAAATCCCATACATGAAAACAAACTCATATGGAGAGTTTGCAAAACGCAGAGCAGTGATCCAAACTCAATCATGAAGAATATTCGGTAACTCAAATAACCATATGCATAATCTACAAAACATGGGCCATATTCAGACATTAGATGTCGCAAAAGAGAGCTCTTTCCAACTCCCCATCACCAGATTGCACGACAACCTCCCCCAGCCTGAGCAATTATCAGCAAATTACAGCAGCAACGACTTAAATTCACAATTTTTCTGCCGCCTCACTCCCACTTACCCAGGAACTCAAGATTCGTGCCCACCACAGGCCTACTTAACAAAAATCGACGATTCAGCAATTCCACACGAGATTTACACTAGATTCCCACTTCGACTACGTATAAAACACAAATCCCCAAATTCCCCTTCCAGGCAGCATAATTCAACCGAAAAAAAATCACAAATTGGGCCTCAAAACACACGCAGATTGATCGAAAGAGAGTACCATTCCTTGACCCACTTGACGGCGGGGGTCTTGGCCTTGAGGTGGGGGCGCCGGTCGAAGATGTTGTGGGTGTAATGGGACTCCATCTTCAGATTACGCACGCTCCGTCGCTTCGCTGCGCCTCCACATCCAAATCAAAGTCCAAATTGATTCAAGAATTAGGGTTTTAGCACCTCCACATCCAAGTCAATTCAAATTGATTCAGAAATTAGGGTTTCAGAAAACGAATTCGACCCGAATTGAGGGGAGATAGAGAGAGGGAGGCTGTGGGAAAGCTAAAGGAGACGATGGTTCGTATTGAGGGTTGGTCGTTCACCGGAAGAGCCGACCATAGACATAAAAATTGTGAATGGTAAATAGTTAAATATGCGATGGAGTTATCGGCTTTTGAATTAGTGGATAAGTGATACTTGAGGAAAATATGACATTTTCGAAAAATATATTTTGGAAAGTTATATTCAAAAAAATAATAATATTTTTCAATTTTAAGTTAAGACCCGAAAATAAATTGGAAAATATTTTTTTATCATTTTGTAAATTTTCCTAAATAGATAAATAGTATTTGAATGGGAAAAATGCCAAACATAAACATGTTTGTTCTATATAACATAATTAATAATGACGTGGATAATTTTTACAATTTAAATAAAATCAATTTTTTAATTATTTCTTTTATTTTTTTCTTTTCTTTGTTGTTCTTTTTCTTTCTTCCTTCACTAGTTGCCAAGGCCGGCTTTCCCAAGGCCAACAATGATCGAGCCTTGCCTATTTGCTAGGATTTGGCCAGGCTCGAGCCTCGCCAACCCTTTCTTGTGGTTGGTTGCTAGCCGTCGCCAAGGCATGGCAATGCTAGAGGAAGAATAAAAAGGAAAAAGAAAGGAAATAAGTAAAAATAAATTAAGAATTATGTAATATAAAATTTACATTAAAAAGTTATAAAAAATTTTACATTAACGTCGATCGTGCCACATAAGATGGTTGATATCCATGTTAATTGTGACGACCCAGACCCGGGGCAGTACGGAGGGATGGACTGAGATCGCCTTGGCAATACACGGGCAAGGCTAAGGGCATGTCTCCTGTCCTATATCGTTTAAGGGAGAGTCCTGAGCTAGTTTATAAGACTTGGGTTCCTCTAATTTGTGTAATGCGTTTAACGTACGCTTTCACTACGCTGAAAACAAAGCCATGAGGGAGGACAAGCCAGTGGATCGTGCCTCAAAAGCGGACAATATTATGGCTTGGGAGAGGGAAGGCCTGAGGGATGGCCCTCTACCCTTGCATAACGCGTTTCACGTACACTTTCGCTCTGCTGAAAACAAAGCCGTCAGGGACGACAGGCTGATGGGCCATGCCTCCAAAGCGGACAATATTATGGCTTGGGAGAGGGAAGGCTCGAGGGATGGCCCTTTGTCCCTGCATAACGCGTTTTAAAGCTGTGATGACTCAGTGTCCAAAGCGGACAATATTACACAGTGGGCCTTTGGTCGTTAATGGTATCAAAGCCGACTCCCGACCGCATTTGAGGCCACAGTGAGGGCGCTGTGCCTTAAAGGGGGGAGAATGTGACGACCCAGACTCGGGGCAGTATTGAGGGATGGACTGGGATTGCCTTGGCAGTACGCGGGCAAGGCTAAGGGCATGTCTCCCGTCCCACATCGCTTAGGGGGAGAGTCACGGGCTAGTTTATAAGGCTTGGGTCCCTCTAATCTGTGTAACGCGTTTCACGTACGCTTCCGCTGCGCTGAAAACAAAGCCGTGAGGGAGGATGGGCTGGTGGGCCGTGCCTTTAAAGCGAACAATATTATTGCTTGGGAGAGGGAAGGCCCGAGGGATGGCCCTCTACCTTTGCATAACGTGTTTCACGTATGCTTCCGCTGCACTGAAAACAAAGCCGTGAGGGAGGATGGGCTGGTGGGCCGTGCCTCCAAAGTAGACGATATTATGGCTTGGGAGAGGGAAGGCCCGAGGGATGGCTCTCTATTTCTGCATAAAGCGTTTTAAAGCCGTGAGAACTCAGTGTCTAAAGCGGACAATATTACATAGTGGGCCCTGGGTCGTTACAAAAGTGTGACAGCCCAGGGAAGGGGAATGGGTCCTCTCTAGTCCCACATTGCTTAGGGGGGAGTCCTGGGCTAGTTTATAAGGCTTGGGGTCTCTTTAATCTGTGTAATGCGTTTTAAAGCCGTGAAGACTCAGTGTCCAAAGCGGACAATATTACACAATGAGGGCTTGGGTCGTTATTTAATGGTATAAGAGACGACTCCCGACCACATGTGAGGCCACAACGAGGACGCTGTGCTCTTAAGGGGTGGAGAGTGTGACAGCCTAGGGAAGAGGAAGGGGTCCTCTCTAGTCCACATCGCTTAGGGGGGAGTCATGGGCTAGTTTATAAGGCTTGGGGTCCCTTTAATCTGTGTAACCCGTTTTAAAGCCGTGAGGACTCAGTGTCCAAAGCGGACAATATTACACAATGGGGCTCGGGTCGTTACATCAATCATTTCCAACCCTAATGTCTCAGGCATCGACATCCCAAACTCAACCTTGATGGACTCAAGCACGAATGCCAATGTCTTAGGTGCCCGAGCATTGGGGACCTAGCCTTGCTACTAAGGGCCTAAGAAGGGGCATTAGGGTTCTCATGCTAAATTGTAGAGTTTCCGATCCAAACATTGATACATAATTATATGTTGAAAATTGATTTTCAATTTTTGAAAGAGGGAATCATTTTCCTCAATTAAAGCTATGGTAGGAAAATATTTTCCGTTGCCTACCGTTGACTCATTTTTCTAAGCAAACCAAACCCTAGATAATGAGGAAACAAACAAAGCCTATACCAACTAGAGGTGAGCATATCAAACCACTCGGACTAGGAACCACTTAAACTGGATCGGACTAGCTGATTTGGTCCAGTTCCAAGGGCCATTAATCCGATTCTGTGACAGCCTGAATTTTCAGATTTTGTTTTCGATTAAATAAATTGCGCCTTTCGTCGATGCGCCAATAGCGTTATTCTCTGAGCTGATCACTCACGAGATAATTGGACTATCTAGGGAAGCAATTAAGGAATTTAAATGCAATTGGACTTGAGAATTTGACTAGAAATCGGCTACTCGACCGTGTTTATCTGCCGAGATCATTACGGAACTATTGAAATCAATCAGAGACCGAAGATAGGTCGATTCGACTGAGATATGTGATCAGAGTGTGGGTGATTCCACCTGGTTGCAAAATACTCGTCGATTGGCACTAGACTGACTTTTCTATCATTTTGGTACCCGATCCCCGTAATTGAAACCTCGAGATTTTCACGATAACTGAGAGTCGCCACTGAGTCGAAGATGTACATTGTGACTCGAGATAAATCGATCACGGGTCAATTACACCAAAAATTCCTAAAAGTTACTCGGTAAACTAGGTTATGCTAAAAGCGTGCCAGAGTGAAATTAACCGTGAATTTGAACCCGATTTTAGAAATTGAAAGTTCTGCGGTGTCACGATCTATTTTAGGAATGTCGATTGATCCTCCGAAGATTTTTCGGAGATTCCGGGATTTTTACGGAAAACCATTTTGGACGTTGCGGAAAATTAACAGAAATTTGGATTAGTCGAATTGAAGAGATTTTTGATTTGCAAACTGAGCTATATGGTGTAGGGGACTTGTAGAAATTATGTGGGCTTTTTCTACATTGAAATTGGACGTCAATTTGGAGAAATCAAGGATGAAATTGAAGTCTAAAATTAGTGAAATTTGGAGCTATGGTTTGAGGGCTAAATTTTGGCCTTAATTGGAGCAATTATGGAAATTCAAGGCTAGAAAGAATTTAGGGGGAGGGGGGGGGGGGACAAGCTTTTAATTAGATGGATTAGCCTCCTTGACTTTGGTTCCTCCCTTCTTGCACACACCACTTCTTCTTCTTCTTCTTCTTCTTCTTCTTCTTCTTCTTCTTCTTCTTCTTCTTCTTCTTCTCTCTCTCTCTCTCTCTCTCTTATCTATTCTCTCTCCACCGGCCATTTCATTCATCTCCTTTGGACGAGCAACTTGTGTTTTCTTCACTCCTTTCTTTCATTGACCACGCCGTCCCACTGAGTTCGCTCAGCCACACAACCCCATAGAAGCTGTAGCTGATCGTGCCCCTCCACTACTTGCCATCTCCCTTGGTCAATCCAACGAAATCTTCAGCAAAATTCCTCCCGATCGTTGACTGCCCGCCTCTACCATCCATGCGTCTTCTTTTTCATCTACATGAAGCCAACAAATGAAGCAGCTGCCGCACATCCGCGGTCTGCTCCTTCGCTCGCCAACGGCTGATTCACCAATCAACGTGCAGCTCCATTCCACCGAAGACTCACGCCAGCGTGCTCCCATCCTCGTGCAGTTTATCTCACCGAAGCAACACATTCAGCTCCAATTCAGTCCATGTCTCTAGTGAAATCATCTCCACTGAGGCAAGTTTCGAAGCCCATCTTCAATCAACAGCCCATAGTTTAGCCAGAAGCCCAGTCCGATTCAACCCACATCTTTGCCATTTGAAGCCCAGCTCGTGAGCAAGAAGTCTGCAGCAATTCGGGCCAAGTGAATTTCACTCTAGCAGCCTAGTTTTTTAGGTGCGCTTCAGCATGGTCCATTTAAGTTACAGCCCATTTTCAGTCTTGAAATTCAGCCCAACATCGGCCCAAGAATTCAACAGTCCAAGCCTGCGATTTTGAGGCTCAAGCCTAGCGTCTGCAGCAAGCCTAGTCTAACGCAATAACAAATCTCAGTTTGGGTTGAGATTTGTTGGGCCAAGTTTAGGCCTGGTCCAAGTCCGTCGACGTCACCGAAAATTTGGATTTCGGTCGCTGTCGTGCCATCGTTGCGGTAAACCGGTTTCCGCAATTAACCGGTGAGTTTATTCACAAAACTCTTCTTAATAGGCTAATGACGTCTAAGGGGTGTTTAGATTTAATTAATTAGGAATTAGATGGTTAGTTAGATGAATTTAATGATTTAATTATGCAATTATGCATGTCAGGTGGTTAGATTAGATTAAGTGAGGCCTAGATAAATTAAGTTATTTATCTAGAAGGGTTCGGGAATTTTTCCGAATCTGTATTGGTATTTAATTTAGTGATTTTGGCCTAAGTTGGCATTTTAGTATTTAAATTGATTTATCAATTAATTTTAGAAATTAATTAATTATTAATTATTTTTTCCGGAAATTAGACCGGGATAGTCGGTGACTGGAATTTCGTCCTGATTGCAATGGGGTGGTTAATTTCTACAATCGAGTGTTAAATTATGCAAATTGAGTGCTGATTGGATTTTTGGACATTTATTCCAAAAGTTTATAAAATTCGTTATTATTCAGAAAATCCTAGGTAACGGGTTTTAAACACCGAAAATGGTTTTATATACTATATAAACCAGTGGGATTTTGAAAAGAATGTTATGAATTTTTCGGGTCCAATTTGACTGTGTACTCACACACGACTATTTTCCGGGACAGTTTTAATACAAAGAAACTAGGCCAAGATCACTATTTTAATCAAGGCATTTGTGTGCAATGCACAGTGTCCTGGGTCGAGATTGAGTGGTTGTGTGTTGGATAAAGAGAACCCGTCCTAGCGTTTAAGCGGGACGTTACTAAATCCCACTTTCGAGTTACCCATGCATTAAGGTAGCGGGTCGTAGTAGATTCTGGACCTAATCTCCTTTGGGATAGCCGTCTTTGTGACATAGCCGTGCTCTATGGGGAAGAGACGATGCGTGGCTATGCTAGTAGACTGCCGAACATGAATGTTGATAGTGCCTTGAGTGGCTTAATTAACAATCGAAATGCATAATTGTTTGAGTTTGATGCGCTTGATTATAAGACAAAACTGTGTGGCATGGTATGGGTCGTGTCATGACGGTTTGGTCTTATAATCAGGACTCCTGTGATGGATTGGGCTAAGACCCCTATAGTTGATTAAGAAAAGTAAGGCGTTTCAATTGTCATATGCATTAATTGCATGCATTTGAGATATGAACTGTGCTAACCTACAGGAAGGAACTGAGGCAAGGTAAGTTCCCTGTTCTAATTTTGTGGTTATGTGACTAGAGCGCCCTGAAGCGTATCTCCTTCCTAATCGGTGTTTAGTGGGTGGACTTGCTGAGACATTATCTCACTGGTTATTGTATAACCATTTTCAGGGTCGTCAAGTGGAGGACCTGGAGCTGAGAGAAGGTGATCTGAAGTGTAAGTTAGTTAGGACCACTTCTTTTTGGAAAGCCAGACCTTGTAGTCTTTTAGCTGTAGACCTTGTACATGACACTATGTGAATATAAAAGCATGTTTGTTTTTGAATCTGTTGTCCTGCTTTTCTATTCCGAGATGATTACCGTTATGGGATTTATTTCCGCTTCCGCATGTGCAATAAAATGAAAGCAACTCGTCCTGGGAAGTCGTAAAATATTATTGAGCAAAGAGGGATGGGCACACGCTCGAGGTTCGAGGCATGACATCCTCGTTTAGTGGTATCGGAGTGAAGTTGTGTGTTTGGAGTGATAAGGTGCGATGGGTTATTGGGATAGTTAGTAGGAATGACCTCTATTTTCATGCTGATGCATGTGAGTGATAGCTGTTTGGTAGATTGTTTGTGGTGATCACTCAATTTCTAATTCTGTATGGAATTGGGAACCAGTTTTGTAGAAAGTCTACATCATGAGTGGTCAGGAGTCGAGAACTCCTAGGCAGAGGACCTTATCCTCAATGACTCAGGCCAAGATGCCGACAAGGGCTAGTACCCGAAGCGGTCGAGGTAGAGCGTAGGCTGAGGCTAGCGCAAGTGGAGTAGCACCACCTCCAGTTGGTGCTGGTGTAGCAGCCCCTGCTGATCCGAGAGTGGACGGGATCATGCAAGCGCTCGAAGTTATGAGAGCGCGAATGGAGCAGTAAGCTCATAATTAAGCTACTGCCGCCACTACTTCAGCCACCGCTACAGCCACCGCTACCACGGCCGCTACTACTGTCGCCAATGCCGCTGCTAATGCTGCTGTTGCTGCTGCAGCTGCCGCCGCACCTGCCGTCGTACTTGCTGACGTACCTGCTGAGGTTCTACCTGGAAACGTGGCCGTTGGGAGGCCAATGCACAAACTAGTAGAACAATTTTTAAAGTTGAACCCGCCAAGGTTCACGGGTACAAGAGAACTCGAGGTTGCAGCTCTCTGGATCCAGGAGAATGCCTTTGCATTGTTGATGTGCATCGAGGCAGAGAAGGTCGTTCTTGCAGTTTACCAACTGAAGGGGATTGCAAGCACATGGTGGAGAGCCACAAGAGGAACAATTTTCCCTGAAGGTGTGGTTTCGGAGTGGAACGCCTTCGTTGAAGTTTTCAACAAGAAGTACTTCTCTGACAATGCCAAAGAAATGAAGATGACAGAATCTCAGCGTCTCCGCCAAGGTGCAATGATAGTAGGCCAATATGAGGCGAAGTTTGCTGAACTATTGCAATATGCTCCTGAACTGGTCAAGAGTTCGGTGAACCGAGCCAGACAATTTAGAGATGGGCTCAGACCGGATATGAAAAGCTGGCTGGTACCATTTAACTTGAAAGACTACAATGATTTGTATGAACGGGCCCAATTGATCGAGAGAGACCAAAATGAATGAGCCGCCGCATTTGGGTCGTGGTTTAGATCAAACCAAGATGGAAATAGGTTCGGGGAAAAGACCAATGACTAGAGGAAGGTATCCCATTCCACATAATGGGAAGGGTCGGATAGGGAAGTCGTCGAGCCAGTTTAGAGTGTGTCGTTCCTGCGGAGGACATCATGGACCAGCCCCGTGTCCTTCTAAGATGGGTGCTTGCTTTGTATGCGGCCGACAGGGTCACATGGCTAGGAATTGTCCCAGAAGACAAATGGGACCACCGTAGTTGCCGCCACCACCACAGATGGGTCAGAACCGAGGACTCCCGCCACCGATTGTACAGCAGGGTGGACTACTTAGGCCTCCAGCTCAAGGACAGACATACGCCATCACCAGTGAACAAGACAAAGGGAAAGCACCACAGATAGAACACCACTAGGATGGTGAAGGGGTCAAGAACGAATCGACCATGCACCGATCAGAGGAAGAACGTTTTTGGCGTGATTTTATCAAAGTAGCGCAGTGAAATTTTGGTTAAGGTTGTAGAATTTCAGTTGTTGTAATAAAGCTGTAGAAAGAAGAATCACTGGCTACAGTTGTACTTGACTAGTTGCTTATGTATAACTTTGACGTCATATATGAAAAGAGTTGGCTCAAGGAGCATCTTGTGGTAATGAATTGTTGGCGTAAGGTAATACAATTTGAACCGTTGATGGATGAAAGTTTCGAATTTGTCGGAAGTTGAGGAGGACCCTCGATCCCTTTTTATTTCGTCAATTAAGACAACCGGGTTCTAGACGTAGGTTGTCAAATTTATTTGGCAACTATAATGGATGCGCTAGTTGAGGAACCGAATATGGAGAACATAGCCGTGGTATAGAAGTTTTATGGGTCTAGTGAGGTATCATAGAAGGCTCATAGAAGGGTTTTCGGCGTTAGCGTCGCCTATGACTCGACTCTTAAAGAAGGAAGAGAAGTTCATATGGACGGACAAGTGCGAGCGTAGTTTCCAAGAACTTAAGGAAAAGCTAACTACCGCACCTGTACTGACCATACCATCTGGTCCTGGAGGATACAAGATCTATAGTGATGCGTCGTTCCGAGGACTGGGTTGTGTGTTGATGCAGAATGGTAGGGTTGTTGCATACGCTTCTCGTTAGTTGAGACCTCATGAGCAGAACTACCCGATGCATGACTTAGAACTCACAGCTATTATTTTTGCTTTGAAGATTTGGAGACATTACTTGTGCGGAGAAAGATTTCAGATCTTCACTGACCATCAAAGTCTCAAGTATCTATTCTCTCAGAAAGAGTTGAATATGAGACAGCATCATTGGATGGAACTCCTGAAGGACTATGATTGTGATATCGTGTTTAAACCCGGAAAAGCAAACAAGGTCGCATACGCACTGAGTCGAAAGTCCTCAGTTGCACAGATGGTACTCAAGGAATGGACATTGATTGAGAAGGCTAGAGATTTGGTTTTCAAATTTGAGGTAGGCAACATTTCAAATCTTATGGCCACCCTCAAATTGAGCCGAATGTTCAAATTAGAATTAAAGCACTTCAGCCAACAGATCCAGATGTTCAGAAGATCCTACAAGAAGATACCGATAAGAGAAAAGCTGACTTTCAGATTTCTAAGGATGGAACACTGAGGTTCCGAGGACGTTTGGTTGTACCTAACGATGTAGAGCTTTGAGAGGAGATCTTCACATAAGTATATCATAGCAGTTACAGCATTCATCCTGGCAGTACAAAGATGTATCAAAATCTGTGTCAAAATTATTGGTGGTCCAGTATGAAGGCTGGCATCGCCAAGCATGTCACCAAGTGTCTAGCATGTCAGCAGGTTAAAGCTCAGCACTGTAAACCGGGAGGATTTTTGCAACCTCTTGAGATCCGAGAATGGAAATGGGAGCATATCGCAATGGAATTTGTGATGGGCTTACCAAGGAGTCAGAGAGGTAATGACTCTATATGGGTAGTGGTTGATAGACTGACAAAGTCGGCTCACTTCATTACAGTTCAAAAGGACCTCAGTTTGGATAGACATGCAGATCAATATGTGCATCAAGTAGTTCGTTTGCATGGAGTGCCGATGACGATTACATCAAACCGAGACCCGAGGTTTATAGTTGCATTCTGGAAAAGTTTGCAAAATGCATTAGGAACGAAGCTGCAGTACAGTTCGGCATATCATCCTCAGACAGATGGCCAGTCTGAGAGGACGATTCAAACCCTCGAAGACATGCTGCGAGCTTGCGTGTTGGATTTCAAGGGAAGTTGGGAAGAACAACTTCACCTAGTGGAATTTGCCTACAACAACAGCTACCGGCAGAGTATTTAGATGGCTCCTTTTGAAGCATTGTAAGGCAGAGCATGCAGAAAGCCAGTTTGTTGGGATGAAGTCGGGGAAAGAAAGATCACAAGTCCAGAGTTGGTTCAGCAGTCAGTGGATGTAGTTGCCGTTATCAGGACAAATTAAAGACCACTCAGAGCCACCAGAAAAGCTACGTCGATAAGCGCCGGAGACCATTGGAATTCCAAGTTGCTGATCACGTTTTTCTGAAAGTGTCACTAATGAGGGGTACTTTGCGCTTTGGCAAGAAAGGAAAACTAAGTCTGAGGTATGTAGGTCTATTTGAGATTCTTGAAAGAATCGGGATCCTAGTGTATTGTCTTGCATTACCACCGAGGTTGGTGCAAGTACATGATGTCTTTCACATGTCGATGTTAAATAAGTATGAGCCTAACTTGACCCACGTACTCCATTTTGAAGAATTGGATGTGGACGACAAAGTGTCGTACGTTGAAAGCCCGGTTCAGATTGTGGATTGCAAGGAGCAGGTCCTGTGCACCAAGACCATCTTGTTGGTCAAAGTGGTCTGGCAATACCACGGCACTAAAGGAGCAACTTGGAAAACTGAGGAGTCAATGAGACGACTGTACCCCCACATTTTTGCTTAAAGATTGTAATAGGTTTAAATTTCAAGGACGAAATTTTTTATAAGAGGAGAAGAGTTGTGGCAGCTTGAATTTTTAGATTTCATTTTCGATTAAATAAATCGGGCTTTTCGTTGACGCGCTAATAGTGTTATTCTCTGAGCTGATCACTCATGAGATAACTGGACTATCTAGGGAAGCAATTAAGGAATCTAAATGCAATTGGACTTGAGAATTTGACCAGGAATCGGCTACTCGACCGTGTTTATCTGCCGAGATCATTACGACATTGTCGAAATCGATTAGAGATCAAAGATAGGTCGATTCGATTGAGATATGTGATCAGAGTGTGGGTGATTCCACTTGGTTGCAAAATACTCGTCGATCGGCACTAGATCGATTTTTCTATCGTTTTGGTACCCAGTGCCCGTAATTGAAATCTCAAGATTTTCACAACAATCGAGAGTCGTCAATGAGTCAAAGATGTACATTGCAACTCGAAATAAATTAATCACGGGTCAATTGCACCAAAAATTTCTAAAAATTACCTGGTAAACTAGGTCACGCTAAAAGCGCGCCGGAGTGAAATTAACCGTAAGTTTCAACCCAATTTTAGAAATTGAAAGTTCTGCGGTGTCACATTCTATTTTAGGAATGTCCGCTGATCCTCTGAAGATTTTTTGGAGATTCCGGGATTTTTACGGAAAACCGTTTCGGACGTTGCGGAAAATTAACAGAAATTCGGATCGGCTGAATTGAAGAGATTTTTGACTTGCAAACTGAGCTATATGGCGTAGGGGACTTGTAGAAATTATGTGGGCTTTTTCTATATCAAAATTGGATGTCGATTTGGAGAAATCAAGGATGAAATTGAAGTCTAAAATTAGTGAAATTCGGAGCTATGGTTTGAGGGCTAAATTTTGGCATCAATTGGAGCAATTGTGGAAATTCAAGGCTAGAAAGATTTGGGGGAGGGGGTGGAGGACAAGCTTTTAATTAGATGGATTAGCCTCCTTGACTTTGGTTCCTCCCTTCTTGCACACCCCACTTCTTCTTCTTCTTCTCTCTCTCTCTCTCTCTCCACCTGCCATTTCATTCATCTCCTTTGGACGAGCAACTTCTTTTTTCTTCACTCCCTTCTTTCGTTGCCCACGTCATCGCACCGAGTTCGCTCAGCCGCACAACCCCACAGAAGCTGCAGCTGATCGTCCCCCTCCACTATTTGCCATCTCCCTTGGTCAATCTAGTGAAATCTTCAAAAAAATTCCTCCCGATTGTTGACTGCCTGCCTCTGCCATCCACGCGTCTTCTTTTTCAACTGCACGAAGCCAGCAAACGAAGCAGTTGCCTCCATCCAAAGCTCCCTCTTTGCTCAGCCCACGTTCCACGGAGCAGCAACTCCACGCGTCCACAGCAGCATCCGTGAGTCAACTAGCAACAGTTTGTTGACCCCCACATCCACATGTCCATCGAAGACACCAGCATCTTCATTCCTTCGTGCGTTGTCCAGCGCTGAAGCAGCTGCCGCACGTCTGTGGTCTGCTGCTTCGCCCACCAACGGCTTCTTCACCAATCAACGTGTAGCTCCATTCCACCGAAGACTCACGCCAGTGTGCTCCCATCCTCGTGCAGTTTATCTCACCGCAGCAGCACGTCCGCAACCTAGCTCCAATTCAGTCCATGTCTCCAGTGAAATCATCTCCACCGAGGTAAGTTTGGAAGCCCATCTTCAATCAGTACCCCACAGTTTAGCCAAAAGCCCAGTCTGATTCAACCCACATCTTAGCCATTTAAAGCCCAGCCTGTGAGCAAGATGTCTGCAGCAATTCGGCCCAAGTGAATTTTAGTCCAGCAACCTAGTTTTTGAGGCACGCTTCAGCTTGGTCCATTTAAGTTACCACCCATTTTCAGTCTTGAAGTTCAGCCCAACATCGGCCCAAGAATTCAACAGTCCAAGCCCATGATTTTGAGGCCCAAGCCTAGCGTCTGCAGCAAGCCCAGTCCAACGCAATAACAAATCTCAGTTTAGGCTAAGATTTGTTGGGCCAAGTTTAAGCCCAATTCAAGTCCGCCGACACCGCCGAAAATTCGGATTTCGGCCGCCGTCGCACAGTCGTCACGGAGAACTGATTTTCACAATTAACCGGTGAGTTTATTCACTAAACTCTTCTTAGTAGGCTAATGATGTCTAAGGGGTGTTAGATTTAATTAATTAGGAATTAGGTGGTTAATTAGATGAATTTAATGATTTAGTTATGCAATTATGTATTTTAGGTGGTTAGATTAGATTAAGTGAGGCCTAGATAAATTAAGTTATTTATCTAGAAGGGTTCGGGAATTTTCCGGGTCCGTATTGGTATTTAATTTAGTTATTTTGGCCTAAGTTGGCATTTTAGTATTTAAAATGATTTATTTAATTAATTTTAGAAATTAATTAATTATTAATTATTTTTTTGAAAATTAGACCGGGATAGTTGGTGACCGAAATTTCGTGCTGATTGCAATGGGGTGGTTAATTTCTATAATCGAGTATTAAATTATGCAAATTAAGTGCTGATTGGATTTTTAGACATTTATTCCAAAAATTTATAAAATTTGTTGTTATTTAGAAAACCCCGGGTGTCGGGTTTTAAACACCGAAAATGGTTTTATATACTAGATAAACCAGTGGGATTTTGAAAAGAATGTTATGAATTTTCCGGGTCCAATTTGATTGTGTACCCACACACGACTATTTTTCAGGATATTTTTAATATGAAGAAAATAGGCGAGGATCACTATTTTAATCAAGGCATTTGTGTGCAATGCACAGTGTCCTGGGTCGAGATTGAGTGGTTGTGTGTTGGATAAAGAGAACCCGTCCTAGCGTTTATGCCGGACTTTACTAAATCCCACTTTCGGGTCACGCATGCATTAGGGTAGCGGGAGGCAGTAGATTCTGGACCTAAACTCCTTTGGGATAGCCGTCTTTGTGACATAGCCGTGCTCTATGGGGAAGAGACAATGCATGGCTATGCCAGTAGACTGTTAAACATGGATGTCGATAGTGCCTTGAGTGGCTTAATTAATAATCGGAATGCATGATTGTTTGAGTCTGATGCGCCTGATTATGAGACAAAATTGTGTGGCATGGTATGGGTCGTGTCATAACGGTTTGGTCTTATAATCAACACTCCTGTGATGGATTGGGCTGAGACCCCTATAGTTGATTGAGAAAAGTATGGCGTTTCAATTGTCGTATGCATTAATTGCATGCATTTGAGATATGAATTGTGCTGACTTGCAGTAAGGAATTGAGGCGAGGTAAGTTCCCCGTTCTAATTGTGTGGTTGTGTGACTAGAGCGCCTTAAAGCGTATTTCCCTCCTAATCGGGGTTTAGTGGGTGGACTTATTGAGACATCGTCTCACTAGTTATTATATAACCATTTTCAGGGTCGTCGAATGGAGGACCTAGAGCCGAGAGAATGCGATTTGAAGTGTAGGTTAGTTAGGACTGCTTCTTTTTGGAAAGCCAGACCTTGTAGTCTTTTGGCTGTAGACCTTGTACATGACTTTATGTGAATATAAAAGCATGTTTGTTTTGAATATGTTGTCTTGCTTTTCCATCCCGAGATGATTACAATCAAAGGATTTATTTTCGCTTCCGCATGTGCAATAAAATGAAAAGGGTTGACGACACGTCTTGAGAAATCGCAAAATATTATCGACCAGAGAGGGATGGGCACTCCGCTTGAGGTTCGGGGCATGACAGTTTCTTAGTTCCATAAAAATGGGAATTGGTCCTTCCGTTGCGGTTGCTGATTCATAAGTGGAATCAAACCGGATTAGGAGCCGATTACTCCTAATACCACAAATTGCTTCAGTGTCACTTTGTTAAAAATACGATTACTTCCAATTTGGGATTCCAAAAATCGAAAGTGATAATATTTTAACATTTTTTTAGACTGATATGGCTTGCTGAAATACGACATAGCATAATCCAATGAGAAAAACCCCAAAATGACATCGTTACACATGAAGAGCCCCAAATTTAACAAAATTTGTCCCCAAATCGCTCAATTTTCCTGTCTTCTCCAAACCCTAATTCAGACCAGCAATCTTATGGCAAAATTAAGAGCTGAATCTCACAATGAAGAAGGGAATAAGCACAAGCGACTCAAAGTTCATATGGACAAAGCCAAGAAGAAAGTGAGTACTGCTAAATCACTCACCTTTGTCCATGTTGCGAGATTCCTTCATCTATCACCAAACTCTAATTTCTTTTCCTCCAAGCACCAAGCCCTAATGTTTTTCCCGTGACAATTGAGTGAGTGAGGAAGAGACGACGGCGCCAAGTGATTGAGTCACTAAGTGAGAGAGAGAGAGAGAGAGAGAGAGAGAGAGAGAGAGAGAGAGAGAGAGAGAGAGAGAGAGAGAGAGAGAGAGAGAGAGTAAGAACAATGACAACTGACAAGAGAGAAATTCCGAGTGAATGAAGAGGGATTTATTTATTGAAGAACATATCCAATTTGATGGGTGCGACATCGTTTAGGTATAGAAAGGCCATTCATCGTCCATGTCGGATTTTTTCCCCATAAAAAGCCACCTATGAATTAACATTTTATTTTATTTTTGCCGAAATTTGTCACCGAAGACACTTAGTGATCATTTTTCCTTTTTCAATTTGGCACTTAAAGTGATCCAATAAAAACTTTTGGAATTAAAAATCAATATCGTATGAAAATTACCCGACACATGACTTAGAACTCACAGCAATCATTTTTGCTCTAAAGATTTGGGGACATTATTTGTGCAGAGAAAGATTCCAGATCTTCATCGACCATCAAAGTCTCAAGTACCTTTTATCTCAGAAGGAGTTGAATATGAGACAACGTCACTTGATGGAACTTTTGAAGGATTATGATTGTGATATCTTGTATCACCTCAGAAAGACGAACAAGGCCGCCGATGCACTGAGTCAAAAGTCTTTAGTAGCGCAGATGGTACTTAAGGAATGGATCTTACTAGAGAGAGCTCGAGATTTGATTTTCAAATTTGAGGTAGGCAACCTTTCAAGTCTTATGGCCACCCTCAGAATTGAATCGAAAGTGTAGATCAAGATCAAGACGCTTTAGCCAACAGACCGAGATGTTGAGAAAATCCTGCAAGAGGATACTGAAAAGAGAAAGGCTGACTTTCAGATTTCTGAAGACGGAATACTAAGGTTCCAAGGATGATTGTGTGTACCTGACGATGCAGAGCTTAAAGAAGAGATCTTGTCAGAAGCTCATCGTAGCAGTTATAGTATTCATCTTGGCAGTACGAAGATGTATTAGAATCTACGTCAACACTATTGGTGGTTTGGAATGAAGGCGGACATCGCCAAGCATGTCGCCAAGTGTCTGACGTGTCAGCAAGTGAAGGGACAACATTGTAAGCCAGGAGGACTTCTACAACCTCTCGAAATTCTTGAGTGGAAATGGGAACATATCACAATGGATTTTGTGACAGGCTTACCCAGGAGTCAAAGAGGCAATGATTCGATTTGGGTAGTGGTTGACAGATTGATGAAGTCGGCTCACTTTTATTACAGTACGAAAGGACTTTGATTTGGATAGGCACGCAGAGTTGTATGTGCATCAGATAGTTCGTCTGCATGGAGTGCTGGTGACGATTACTTCAAACCAAGACTTGAGGTTCACGGCTTTTTCGAAAATTTTACAGACTGCCTTAGGAATGAAGCTGCAGTACAGTACGGCATATCATCCTCAGACGAATGGCCAGTTTGAGAGAATGATTCAAACCCTCGAAGACATGCTACAAGCTTATGTGTTGGATTTCAAGGGAAGTTGGGAGGAACAGCTTCATTTTGTCGAGTTTGCCTACAACAACAGTTACCAGCAGAGCATTCAGATGGCTCCTTTCGAAGCGTTGTATGGCAGAGCGTGCAGAACACCAGTGTGTTGGGATGAGGTCGGGGAAAGAAAGATCACAGTCCCAAAGTTAGTTCAACAGTCAGTGGATGCAGTCGCCGTCATTAGAGACAGATTAGGGACCTCTCAGAGTCGCCATAAAAGCTACGTAGATGAGCGTCGAAGACCTTTGGAGTTCTAGGTTGGTGAACACGTTTTTATGAAGGTGTCACCAATGAGGGGTACTTCGAGCTTTGGCAAGAAGGGAAAGCTGAATCCAAGGTACGTAGGTCCTTTTGAGATTCTTGAAAGAATTGGGATCCTAGCGTATCGTCTTGTATTGCCACCAAGGTTGGTGCAAGTGCATGACGTCTTTCACGTGTTGATGTTGAGGATGTATGAGCCTGACCCAACCCAATTGCTAAATCTTGAAAAATTAGACGTGGACGACAGAGTGCCATACGTGGAAAGCCCGGTTCCGATTGTGGATCAGAAAGAACAAGTTCTGCATACCAAGACCATCCCATTGGTCAAAGTGGTCTGGCAACACCACGGCATTGAATGAGCAACTTGGGAAAGTGAAGAGTCAATGAGATGACTGTACCCCCACCTTTTTGTTTAAGATTTCTAATGGTTTAAATTTCAAGGACGAAATTTTTTCTAAGAGGGGAAGAGTTGTGACATCCTGATTTTCCACTTCTGGTTTCAATTGAATGAGTTGGGCTTTTCATCGACGCGCCTATAGCTTTTTTCTCTGAGTTGGCCACTCACGAGATAACTAGTCTACTAGGTGAAGCCGTTAAGGAATTTTAACGCTACAGACTCGAGAATTCGATTAGAAACCGACTACTCGACCATGCTAACTGCAAGGGTCAATATGGCACAGTTAAAATCGATTAGAGATCAGAGATAGGTCGATTTCATTGAGATATGTGATCAATGTGTGGGTGATTCCATTTGATGGCAAAATTCTCGTCGAACGACATTGGATTGATTATTCTGTCTTTTCTGTACCCTGTGTCCGTATTTGAAACCTCTAGATTTCCATGACAACCGAGAAACGCCAATGTGTCAAAGATGTACATTGTGGCTTGAAAATAATCAACCACAGGTCAAATGCACCGAAAATTCCTAAAAGCTACCCTGTAGATTAGTACGCATTAAAATCGTGCCAGATTGAAATTAACCATGAAATTGAACCCGATTTTAGAAATTGGAAGTTTTGTCATGTCACAAGTCATTTTAGGAACGTCGACTCATTCTCATAAGATTTTTTTGCAAACCGAGATTTTAAAGTGAAAAATCAAAGTTAGGCCGTTTTGGATTGGGAAATTCGTAGGCTCGTTTTTGGGATGCAAGTTGGTTCTATGGGCAAGGAAAAATGTGCCTTTAAGTGTGGACACATTGGATGAATTTGTGGGCTTCAAGTTGGATTGAATTAAAAGATGATTGAATGGAATTGAAGAAATTGAAGAGCAAAGTCACAAAATTCATAGCCAAGGGGAAGCAACATTTCAACCATGGTAGGAGGCTTCTTGGGGAAGCTTGAGGAGAGAGAAGTGGCTGAGGACAAGGGCTGACATGGTGGGGGCTTGTGATGAGTGAATGAGGCTAAGGTTGAAGACTTTGGAGGCCATTTGGTGGACCCTCTTCAGCAGCCACCTTCTTCTTCCTCTTTCTCCTCCTTTCTCCATTGTTGGTGTGCCTTGGAAGCTTAGAAAACTAGAGGAACTGAGCACAGCCTCCCACTAGCCGGTCGCATATCCGCAAAGCCACTGGACCTCTTTTTCTCCCTTGTTTTCCTTTATTCCAGTTTCTGCTCCAGCTGACCTTTCGTCAAAAACTCGAGTTAAAAGTTGTCTTCCCGTGAGAATTAGCCAACGCTCCACCCACTGCAGTGACCAGCATATGCAGACTGTTCAGGGACACTTCGCTGTTCGCCGGAACGACTCACCGGCCGTCCTGTCCGCCGGCGAGAAGCCGCCAGTCGCCGGTCCGCCGATTTCCTGCCCTCCTGCACTGTTCCGCGTTTTTCTTCATTTTTCTCCCATTCCGACCCTTCTTTCGCCCATCCCAACCACCAACAAGTCCCCTTTAACCCCTGAGTACTGTCGGTTGCCGACCACCCACTCGCCAAAGCTCCGATCAGCCCGTTTTCGCCGTTTAGTCGCTTATTTTCCTTTCTGGTTCAGCAAACAGAAGCAAAAGTTCCAGTAAGGGTCTTGGACTTCGTGGCCCGTTGTCAAGCCCTTCCCGGGCTTGGTTGGTGTTGCCGCTTGGAGGTTTGTCGCCTGCCTCGGTGTCGCCGTCGCCGTGGACTCACCGGAACGCAAAACCAATGAGTTTACTCACTAAAACTTGCTAAGAAGGTTAATTATGCTTAAGGGGTGTTTAGATTAAACTAAATATGGTTAGGTGGTTAGATTAGTTTATTTAATTATTGATTAGATTAAAGGATGTGATTAGTTTAGTGGATAATTAATTAAGGCTAATTAGGTGATTAAATTAGTGTGATCTTGATGATGTCTTAATTAATTATTTCGAATTTATAAATATTATTTCATTAAATTATATTAATATAATATATTTTTTATTTATTTTATTTCGAATATATTTAATTATTTATCATTTTCCGGAAATTAGACCAGGATAGTCGGTGACCGGAATTTCATGCTGACTGTTGTGGTGTGTTCAGATTATGCATTTGATGATTGGATTGTGCAAATTAAGTGATGGTTGTGAAAATTATGGTATTTATTCATAAAATACCGGGTGTAGGGTTTTGACACCGAAAATGGATTTTAAGTACTGTATCAAATAGTAAGGTTTGAAAAGGATAGATATCACTTTTAAAATTTGAATTGACCGTGTATCCACACATGACTATTTTCCGGGATGTTTTTAATACGAAGAAAATAGGCCAGGATTACTATTTTAATTGAGGCATTTGAGTGCAATGCACAGTGTGCTAGGCTGAGATTGAATGGTCGTGTGTTGGTTAAAGAGAACCTATCCTAGCATTTATGCCAGACATTACTAAATCCCACTTTTCAGGTTACCCATGCATTAGGGTAGCAGGTCATAGTAGATTCTGGACCTAAGCTCATTTGGGATAGCCGTCAATGAGATGTAGCCGTGCTCAATGGGGAAGAGACGATGCCTGGCTATGCCAGTAGGCCGCCGAATAGAGAGTCGGTAGTACCCTAGAGGGGTTTAATTAACAATTGGAATGCATGATTGGTTGAGTTTGATGCGCCTGATTATGAGACAAAATTGTGTGACATGGTATGGGATGTGTCATAATAGTTTGGCCTTCTAATCGGGACCCTTGTCATTAAATGAGTTGTTGAGGCGTTTCAATTGTCATGTGCATTAATTATATGCATTTGTGATATGAACTGTGCTGACATGCAGGAAGGAACTAGGGCGAGGTAAGTCCTTTGTTCTCATTATGTGGTTATGTGGCTAGAGCGCCGTATTTCTTTCCTAATAAGGGTTTAGGGGGTGCCCTACTTATAAAAGTTGGCTTTTGTGAATTATGCCCTGCTTTTCTATTCCATGTTGTTTGTTGTCAGGGATATTTATATGCTTTCGCATGTGCATTAAAATGTATGGGTCGGCGATGCATCTTGGGAACGTTGCATTTGTATTGACCGCAGAGGGATGTGCGCGCGCTCAAGGTTCAGGGCGTGACAATTTTCGTCTTTTACTTTGAAATTTTTTTCTGTTAATTTCTTTATCTTTCCTTTTTATTTTTTTTTATTTTTATTTTATTTTTTCTTTTTGCCCTTCCCTTTGTCAGCTACGAATGACACTAGCTTGGGCGAATGTCGCCATATCGGCGAGGGCATCCCTCACTTGAGGCGGGCAATCTCTGCCGGCCATCGATGACAATGGTTAAGGAGGGAAGAGGAAAAAAGAAAAAAAGAAAGAAAAGGAAAAGAAAAAGAAAAAAAGAAAGAAAAAATCAATATATTAAAAAAATATAGTTACCATATTTTGAGCAAAATACCCCTTCTCTAATGGCTGGAATAATCACTGGCAGGCCAAAGGCCCTTATTTGAGACAATTTGGCCACTTCAAGCCCCTATTTAAAATAATGTTTACTTTGAACCTTTATTCGAGAAAACGATAACACTTCAGACTTTTATTTGGATTTTTCCTTATGAATATTAGTATGTCATTTTTTTTTTAAGTTTTTTTCATCTTGTAGTTCTTGCACCTTAGCTCTCATTTCATTAAGAACTTAGAGGATAGTATCTAGGCTCAAAGTTTTGAACTGGTGTCAAACAAATTTCAGAGCAAAGCCAATTGTCATTCTTTTGAAATGACAGCACAAGTGATCTTTACACTCTCAATGTGAATCCATCCCTTGCTTTCATATTTTATTCAAAACCATCCTTTGGACCACCTACGAAAATGAATTTTGCTGATGGACACAATCTCGATTTGGCCATTAGATTGGTTTCGTGGTTGGGGATCTCTGCACTATCCCTCAGCTTTATAGGGAAAATTCCCAGGACAATGTTGCTGCAAATTTTTGATACAAATGAATGTGGCTCATTGAGGAACCGCGAGTAACGGAGAGAAAGTGGGCAATCAAGCTTCACAGAGAAGCTAAAGGCAGCATCCTCCAGCTATAATCTTGATATCCTTGGCTCCTCATCAACCCAATCCCTCCTTTAAATACATATGTTATTTTTGGTTTGAAATGTAAGTATCACTTATAAGATGATGTAAAGGAACTTAGCCACAAATTTTAGCCACAATGATGGGGACATCATTTGACTTGTTTTGGAAACGTCTACATTTACTTTCCATCCAAATGCAATATATGGTTGCTAAGAAAGTAACCTTGAGAAGCCTTGTTACCAAGTCCTTGCCTTTGGTAGCCATGATCATCTGTTGGAGTTCATCATTCCATCCTCCTAAAGAATGATGCATTTTGTATTGTGTGAGGATAATACGTCATATGCTTCCAATCCACGTGCACTGAAAGAATAGATAATCTCAATTTTCCAGACCAACCAAATAGAAATTACGATGGATTCCCACTGTAGCATCCAACGTGATATGATCTCCACTGTTGGTAATCTATTTCTATAGACTAACCACCCGATAATATCATGTCTACTAACCCCGCTTATCCATATTAGTTGATACCATCCCACAACTGGTCCCACACTCCTGAGTTCATCATATAACTCTTTGCAATAATAACTTTGCCTAGATATGACTGAAGATAAAGTCATTCTCAATATAAGAATACCATGCCACCTCCTTGCCATATTGCCCTTGATCTCAAGCTACATAATCGAAATGCCTCTACATTTGGTACTATGAAGTCAATTAGCAAATGGATATAAACCTATTCAACGGAAGTAAGTAGTCGATTTGCGAGTGGTTCCGCACGATTATGATACTCACGTTGAATGATGATAAACCGATTTTCTATTGATCTTGTACTTAGGGTACGTAATTGAACCTCCGTGACTACATGACAACCAAAGGTCATCCACGATTCAAAGAGGCACAAACGTGGATCCAAAATTATTGACCACGGGTTAATATTATGAAAACCCCTAAAGTCACATTTGATCGGTTTTTACTAAGAAATTTAATTCAATTTCAGTTACCAAACTTTTGAGAATTTCAAGAATAACTTATGTGGCATATAATGATTGTTTATTGTTAACCATGGTTAAGGATAGGTTAGATTAAGGCTAATTGAGATTAGTATCAATTAAGGATGATTATCTCTATTGATTGTAATTAGTTTAATTAATAGTAATTATTTTAATTAATGATGATTAATTTTTAATTAATTATAGTTAAATTAATTAATGATAGTTAGTCTTAATTAATCGTAGTTAGCCTAATTAACCGCGATTAGTGCAAATTAATGACCGATTAGTTGTTAAGTTATAGAATTTTGTGCTTGTTTTATTGGATGGATTTATGCAAAATTCCGATTGTTTGAACTTGTTATGTTGTTTTATTGATTGTCCAATGTATAAGCCTTAATTACTATTTCCAAAGAAGGTTTATGGGCAAGAAAAATAGCAAATTTTGAGATGTCGGGTTTGGATGCCGAGTTTTACATGTTAAACTAAGCTATGGGGTTTTAAAGTAAAAGTGTGCAAAATTTATCGGGTTGATTTTTAGTATGTGATCACGTGCGGATATTTTACTAGAATTTTAAGTATAAAAATTTGTCAAAGTTGGTTATTCGGAACACGAACTCTTTTGTACTAGCTAATTAATGGTGAATAATATTAGCTTGACTGTAAGTGTGCTTGAATGGTCATTTAATCAAACCCGTCACCCAACGAGAGTTTGGGGGTAATGCTCAATGTTTATTGTATGCTTGGCGAGGTCCGATTGAATCGATGCTCTTTTATAGAATGCAGTTTAGATAGGAGTTCTAGACGATGCCGTGCCTGATGGGGCGGGACTATGCCGAGTTAGGTCGGAAGACTGCCGACTTGTGTGATGGTTGCTTCTCCATGGGTTGTAATGATTAAAACACATGTGTTGGCAGTGCGCCTGAATATTGTGAAATGTGTTATGATTATTAATTGCACTTGTTGCATTGATACTACCATACGTGATGTACTAATGTGCAGAGGTATGTCAATGCAATGTAAGTTTATATATCGTGTCCGTTTAGATTGCCTCCAAGATGAATTAGCGTCATAGTCAAGACTTAGGCTGTTAACTCGCCGAGATTTTTATCTTACCCCTCTATTGTTGATTATTTTTAGGCCCATGGTATGGAGCACCGTCGTGCTCAGCTCAAGGTCCCTTTGGAGATAAGGGATTGGTCTGGCATTAGTGAAGTTTAGGTTAACTCTCACCCTGCTGACTTTCGAAATGGTTGATAGAAAGTTGCTGTGGTAAAGGCTTGTAATATTACACTTCCTAGAATTAACTGTAAATAAATAAAAGTGTGCTTTTGAAAATGTTTGATGTGTTTACTATCGATGTTCTCTGTTGGTTGACTGGGTGTTTATATTAAATGTTTCGACTTGTGTTTAATTGAAAGACAAAAAGAATGGGCCGGCGACAAGTCATGGGAAGTTGTAATTTAAACAACTGTTGAGGGATGTTTATCCGCTCGAGGGTTGGGGTGTGACATTCACATTTAAGCAGTATTAGAGCCTAGTCAGTACTTGAAGTGACAAAGTGTGATGGGTCTAGGACAATTGGCTAGGAAAAATATTTTCCTTATGCCTGTGCTTGTGCTTGTGAATGCTTAATTGCCTTGTGTAGTTTAATCAAATTTTTGATTCCATGTTGAAATTAGGAAGCTGGTTTCTATAAAGATCCTATGAGATGAATGATCATGATTAGAGGGCTCCTCAGAGAAGGGTAGTGTCAGCTTTGACTGGTGCCAGAGGAAGGGAATCGAGGCAGGCTAGTGTTAGAGGAAGAGCACCAACGCAGGCTAGTGCTTGAGGGAGGGCACTAAGTGATCTCAAAGTTGACGGGATCTTGCAAGCTCTAGAAACGTTGTGGAATATGATCGGTTAGTTGGCTCAAACCCAAGTTATTGCTATTGTTGTTGCTACAGTCGCACTCGCCAAAAGCCCACCTGAGAATGGGAATGGTGACTAGCCCATGCATCAATTGATGGAGCAGTTCCTGAAGCTGAAGCCGCCAAAGTTTACTAGGGTGGGTAACCTTAAGGCTGCAACCCTCTGACTCAAAGAACCAGAGAGAGCTTTTGCACTACTAAGGTGCTTTGAGGAAGACAAGGTGGCCTTGGCTATATATTAGTTGCAAGGTAATGCAAGTACATGGTGGGAAGCCATAGAAGGAAACGTGTTTCCCGAAGATATGGTCCCAATGCGGGATGCTTTTGTTGAAGTTTTTTGTGGGAAATACTTTTAAGACTGCACTCAGGAATAGAAGATGGCTGAGTCCCAGCACCTCTAACAAAATCAGATGTCCGTGGACCAGTATGAGGCAAAGTTCGCCAAGCAGTCGAAGTATACGCCGAGGTTGATTGAGGACCTAGTGCATAAGGTAAGGAGGTTTTGAGATGGTCCGAAGTCAAAGATAAAGTACTGGTTGGTGCCCTTGAATCTCAAAGATTATGATGAGCTGTACGAGAGGGCTCAACTGATTGAGAAGAACATGAATGAACAGGCATCGAGGTTGCAGAATGGGAGGTATAAAGGGAGGTGTTTGCTCACCTTTGTCTTGCAAGGAGGTGTAGGAATGTATGGTTTATTTTTCATGTGCGGAGCGTTGTTTGCCTATAAATTGTTGTTGTGCATATATCATTTGCATTGCACTACACCTTAGCATGCACAACCTACTGCCGGACCTGAGCCACATAGGATCACTTAGGATGGTGCTGAGGTGGATACCACTCTGACTACAAGCATGTAGTACGAGTCGCCCATCTCAACCCCGAATTTTTTTCTTGATGTCAAAGGTCCCCACTCTAGTCTGCGAGAATACGACACGAGTCGGTTCTTTGACGAAGTCGAAGTCATGGGTAATACAACCTAGCCGCGAGCTTATTGGTTCAGTCCTGTGATCCCATGGCTCCATTTTGAGCCATATAGGGTAGAAATCAAACCACATCCATGTGCATGTCTATGTAGTTAAAAAAAAAAAAAAACAGAGACAAAGGTCGGCACCTATTTGAGTATCATTTTCCTTTTTATTTGCTCATTTTGTATTGAACTTCCATCTTAAAATTTGTGAACATCAATCGATTGCCCTCAGTGTTGTAAGCTTATAATTGAATAAACGTAATCACTTTTGACAAGTGAACATTGAATGCAAGTTTTAAACACTTTGATTTGGCCCTGTTGAACACATGGTTTTGTTTAAATTTCTAGTTATGGGCTCAAAATCACATTTTGAAAAAAAAAAAAAAAAACAAAGACTTTCAAGTTGTGATTTTATATTAGGGCACAAAAATTGAAATTGCATTTCTTATCAAATTCTCTCATTCTCACATTTTGGGACTAAAATGCAAATCATTTTGTGTAAAAATTTCTAGGAGTAAAATCACAAATCAATCTTTCAAAAATCAATGAAACTTTTGCATACGAAACTTTTGGAATAAAAGTGGACATGGTTTGATTATTTTAATGATGTCTTCTCTTATGATAAAATATTGGTGAAATACTAAAACCCCATAATAAGGACTGTGGGGCATGTACCGTCGCCTCGATTTTATTGTAAGAAGCAACCTCATTGAGATATCATTCTCTCATTCACGTACTGACATTGTCGTCTTTTTGCTGGTTATGCGCAATGCTCCTTGACATTCTCGTGGCAACCACATAAAGAAATGAATTCTAGAGCTAGGACAAGAGTTGATTTTTACTTTCATATGTGCAAGAGTTTCTTGTATTTTTCATTGTTTCTATTCTTGTTAAGGACCATGTTTTCCGTTTTGGGCTTCAATTGTGAATCCAATTGATACTTTTGTAAATCATGCGACTCGCATTTTTTTAATGATGGAATTCAATTTCGTGAAAATCATCATAAAATAAACAAAACAAAACAAATTCAGAAGTGTTTCAAGCGAACCTTTACGTCTACCTTTCAAAATGAATTCCAAGAAAACTTTACTTAAGGCCCTCTCTTCACGTGGTCGCTTTCTCAGGAAGGATGAGGTGTTTATTTGAGATTGGCATCTGCCCATTCTAAAACATAAACGTGTAGGCTCATGGAACTTGGGGGGTAAGCATGCATCAAGGCATCGTCGGCGCCAATTTTCCATAGAGGTAGAACGAAGTTGGATTCTGTTTTGGGAAGTTTTATTATTCGCAAATGCCTTAGGTGCCAAAATAACTCATTGATCTCGTTCACTTTGCATGATGAGACAAATGAAGGGAGTTGCCAAGTATCCAAAAGGGCGAATTCGAAGGAATAGTAAACTGTATCGATTCCAATTATCCATTTCTGATACCGTTTCTAACATGATTTTCTTTTCATCGTCAAGGAGACGTCAAGAAACGTTCCAACAAACATGATGGAGCATTATTAAGTCATGTTCATCTGAAACAAAGAAAGATTCAAATGAAATAGAGGAGTAGTATTATCTCTTCGTCCATAAGAGATACCTTGGGATGTTGATCGCCTATCTTTGGAAAGGAATGTATTTCGTTCCTAGACTTGATTCTCTTTAGCATAAAAAATTTGACATATCCTTTTCTTTGGTACAGGATAGACTCAGATAAAACAAAGGTTTGTCAAATAAAGAGTGGGAGAGCAACGTTTGATTTAGAGAAAAATCTCTCCTTCACCCACCATTGAAGTATGCTGGAACAACATTGTCAAATTCATCAAGAAAGATGTATCGTTCCTTAGTTGAACCTAACTAAGAATGGAGATAACTCGTTTTATGTCCCCACTTTATAGGGTGATAAATGGAAACAAGTTGCACCTTGACCATAGAAGCGGCGCCTTCTACCAAGGAATTAGGGAAACATCAAACACTTAAAGGCGAATACAAGGGAAGGGTATTGTCAAGTTACCAAATATCCATGAAGGTGAATCCGAGAGATGTTAGCACCCGAAGGATGAAAGCGAATGAATGGTAATAATGTATCGTTTCCAACATTTCAATCCCTAAAGATTTTTGCACTAACGTGTTCTTTTACATTCTTTACAGGGTTACCGGGTCACAATGCTGCAGGTAAGTACCATTCTTCTCAAATGCAAAAAAAAAGGGAGAATTTCCATTATAAAAAAGAACACTTTGCGCTTTCCTAGAGACAAGCACAAAAAAGAATAATTGAAAAAAAGACTTTTACAAACTTTTTGAGCATCATTTTTATCTCAAAATTGTTTTCTTGTTTTGTCGGTTATTCATTTTGAATCAAATTTCCCTATGGAGATTGATCTGCTCAATTGATCTCGGCAGAGTGAAATGGAGACGTTAACCATGCCAAACAATAAGTGCTTAGGATGAAGAAAAGTAAGCCATTTCCAAACACGTCATTCAAACAATTTTGAGAGTTGGGTGAAAAGCAACATTCTCTTCGGACAAATGGTTCATTCGCATTAAGCACAAAGATCGAAGTGTTAAAGGTGTTTCCTTCATCAATCCCAAGCATTGCAATAATCTCTTGCTACCCTTTTGGGCCGAAAATAAAGATGATCCTTCAAAGTACCCCTGTCGAGAACGACCCTATATTGGGGCAGCATATGAGGTTACGGTCGTGTTGTAGAGTGAAAGATTGAGAAGATTCTATTACTTTCACTTCCATAAATCTTCTGGTGGTAGCGTTAGAGGAATTCTCATTAGAGCTTGACTCATCCCAAGGTGAAAAAGAGCATTTCCCTCTCTACCCAAACACTGATACCCATTGTTTCAACCAATTTGGGCCTGATTATTCATTTCTGAACCTCGAGCGGGGATCATCTCCCTTTGCTGGGGCAAGGCATAAGAATTGACCAAATACAATTGACGGTCACGAGAAAATGTGAAAAGCATCTTGAAAGTCATGAGAGCTACAAAAGTTCAAAGAGCAAAAAGCTCGACAAACTAGGGGGCATGAAAAAGCAGCGTGCCTAGTAAAAACAAGGCCAATGCCCGTCAAGAGAAAGAGTCAAAAGGCTGCATCTTATGTGAAATTTTTTTATCAAAGTCTAAGTGCCTGCGTAAAAAATCATCGCAAGTGCAAAGGAAATTAGAAAAATGAGCAAAGCTCCCATGTAGAAATGATTAGTCAAGGGACTTTCGAGATGCGCTATGTTTCAAAACCAAATGAATTCGAATGATTGAGTGACCTGGTCATGATGCCATGATGATCACCGACTCTTACAAACCCTCTTGAAAATTTTAAGCCTTTCGAGTCTCTCTCGAGCCAATGTTATTCGAAGTCTCTTCTGATTGGGATGGTTTTAGTGAAAATGAGAATGCCACAAGAAGCTACTATTTGAAGGAGTGGAAGTAATTCTATCTTGTCTTATCTTTCAGGTTCTCGACTTGTAAACCCGATAAAAATAGCGACAAATGTTCCTTTATTGGTCTTAAAATAATAATCCCTTTGTATAAGCCCATAACCAAATTTATATTGCGATCCTTTCAAAAGACCTTTTTGATCGATCAGATTGTGCTCATTGCGAATGTTTCTGAAAACCTTTGACATGGGTTATGTGAGATACCCTCAGCAATTAGTTACTTCCCATGCGAATGGATGGGATCAAGCAGCCATTTTATCGAGAGTGGGTGAGAAACCCTTTTTGACTAAGAAGCGCTAGTTTGGCATGCTTAATGAGCCTTTTTCATGAGTCGTAACCGTTATGATAAGAACTTGGCTCTTAGGGAATTTGATCATTAGTGATACATCCCGGAGTAAGGTGACAGTTTTGCGCCACAAGATGCTGATTGACATCGAATATATATATATATATATATATATATATATATATATATATATATATATATATATATATATTTAAAAAAGTAGTTGGAATTAGCTTGATTAACTTGTTCAATTAATGTTGCATTATTGCCAATACGTCTTTTGATGACGTCTCTAATGACATTTGCTCAAGTTGAGTTTGACAGGATTCCTCAGTGAAGCCATGCAGTTTTCAAGGGGTTAGCGGGTGCTTCCCCAAAAGCCAAAGGTTCATGGTCAGCCTTAAACCATGCCATTTCCAAAGGTTCATGGGTCTATCCTTAAACCACACGGTTTGTGGGTCTATCCTTAAACCACACGGTTCTTGGCTCTATCCTTAAACCACAAGGTTCGTGGATCTATCCTTAAACCACATGGTTCGCCACAAGGTTCGTGGGTCTATCCTTAAACCATAAAGTTCGTGGGTCTATCCTTAAACCACACGATTCGTAGGTCTATCTTTAAACCACATGGTTCGTGGGTCTATCCTTAAACCACAAGGTTCGTGAGTCTATCCTTAAACCACACAGTTCATAGGTTTATCCTTAAACCACATGGTTCATGAGTGTATCCTTGAACCACGTTTTTAAAATATTCATGAGTCTATCTTTGAATTGCATTTTTCAAAAGGTTCATGGTCAACCTTAAACCATGCAATCTACAAAGGTTCATGGGTTTTTCTCAAACCATGTATATTCAGCCAGGTCGAAACTCGTTATTACATGGTGAGATTTCGTCCCTCTCCTTCTTCTTATGACCCGATGAGCTTCTGTAGCCTGGAGTCCTCCCCTTCTTCTTGTGACCCGTTGGGCTTCTGTAGCCCAGAGTCCCTCCCTTTCTTCTTGTGACTTGGTAAGCTTCTGTAGCCCGGAGTCCTTCCCTTCTTCTTATGACCCGATGGGCTTCTGCAGCCCGGAGTCCTCCCCTTCTTCTTATGACCCGGTGGGCTTTTGTAGTCCGGAGTCCTCCCCTTCTTCCTATGACACGGAGTGCTTTTGTAGCCCGGAGTCTCTCTTTCTTCTTATAACATGGCATGCTTCTATAACCTGGGGTCTTTCTTCCTCTTATTGATAAGACACGAAAAGCTACTGCTTGAAGGAGTAAAAGTAATTCTATCTTGTCTTATTTTTCAGGTTCTTGACTTGTAAACCCGATGAAAATAGTGACAAATTTTCCTTTATTGGCCTCAAAGCAATAATCTCTTTGTGTAAGCCCATGACCAAATTTATATTGCGATCCTTTCAAATTACCTTTTTGATCAATTAGATTGTGCTCATCGCGAATGTTTCTGAAAGCCTTTGACATGGGTTATGTGAGATACCCTCAGTAATAACTTACTTCCCACGCGAATGAATGGGATCAAGTAGCCATTTTATGGAGAGTGGGTGAGAAACCCCTTCTAACTAAGAAGCTCTAGTTTGGCATGCTTAATGAGCATTTTTCACGAGTCGTAACCGTTCTGATAAGAACTTGACTCTTAGAGAATTTGATGATTAATGATATTTCCTGGAGCAAGGTGACAATTTTGTGCCACAAGATGCTGATTGACATCGAATATTTTTTAAAAACAAAAAGCAGTCATCGGAATTAGCTTGATTAGCTTGTTCAATTAATTTTGCATTATTGCCAATATGTCTTTTGATGACATCTCTAATGACGTTTGCTCAAGTTGAGTTTGATAGGATTTCTCAGTGAAGCCATGCAGTTTTCAAGGGATTAGTGGGTGCTTCCCTAAAAGCCAAAGGTTCATGGTCAGCCTTAAACCATGCCATTTCCAAAGGTTCGTGAGTCTATCCTTAAACCACAAGGTTCGTGGGTCTATCCTTAAACCACATGGTTCGTGGGTCTATCCTTAAACCACACAGTTTGTAGGTCCATCCTTAAACCACATGGTTCGTGAGTGTATCCTTAAACCACGTTTTTAAATTATCATGAGTCTATCTTTGAACTGCATTTTTCAAAAAGTTTATGGTCAACCTTAAACCATGCCATCTACAAAGGTTCATGGGTTTTCCTCAAACCATGTATTTTTAGCTAGGTCGAAACCCGTTAGTACATGGTGAGACTTCGTCCCTCTCCTTCTTCTTATGACCCGATGGGCTTATGTAGCCCAGAGTCCTCCCCTTCTTCTTATGACTCGGTGGGCTTTTGTAGCCCGGAGTCCCTCCCCTTCTTCTTATGACCCGACGGGCTTCTGTAACCCGGAGTCCTCCCCTTCTTCTTACGACTCGGTAGGCTTTTGTAGCCCGGAGTCCCTCTCCTTCTTCTTATGACACAGAGTGCTTTTGTAGCCTGGAGTCTCTTTCTTCTTATGACATGGCATGCTTCTGTAACCCGGGATCTTTCTTCCTCTTATTGACAAGACACGCTTCCATAGTTATGAGTCCTTTCCATCGACCTGATACGTGCATATGCACCTAGGGTCTCCCTATCGCCAAAATAATTTAGGTGTATTCTGTCTTTGAATGCAACATTTTCGAGGCTACATTCAAAGAGGGGCAGCTGTTGACACCTAATTTTCAAGCGCATATAAAAAGAAAATTTTAAAAAATTAATTAATTAAAATTACAAAAAGGAAAAAAAAGAAAACAAAACAAAACAAAAGAAGGGGGATGCGAGGGGGCCGGGTCGGGCAGAATCTGGCCTTGGCCCAACTTAGCTCTCCTCCTTTCCTCTCTCCCCTCGGCTCGGCCCGTGCCAAGCTTCTTCCTCCTCGGCCGATCTTGGGATATAAAACCCTAGAGAAAAGAGAACGGAAAAAAAAAAACAAAAAAACAAAAAGGAAGCATAGAGAGGTAGCGGATAGAGCATCGAGTAGCAAGATAGTTCGGCGGAGAGGGCAGAGTAGAGATTGAGAAAGAAAAGAGAAAATCGTAGAGAGGGAGAGAAACTAGGGGGAATGGAGGCACCGTCAATGCTACTTGACGTCGTCCCTGCGCCAAGCTGTACCGTCCCAATCATCGCCCAACGCCGTCGCCGTCGCTGCACAGGATCTCCACCAAGTCACTATCACCCAGCATCATCTGCTACAATGTAGTCTCGATGTTGACCAACCGAGAGAGGAGGGAGATCAGAGGAGGTCTAGAGACCTAGATCCGAGGGCGGGGGTTAGACAAGGGCCAGATTTGGGAATCGATCGAGCTTTACCGCAGCCTGAGGTATTGTCGTTGCCGTTCAACCAGTCACTTCAAGCCATGCCGTCGTTCCCTCTGACACTGTCGCTACACCAGATCTCCGTCGTCGCCGTCGCTGTGTCGGTCACTGGGCCCGACACCTCCACCGCCAACGACACCGTCCGCTCACAACGCCGCTGCCCACTTCTGGATCTGCAACGTCCTTGATGCCATCCTCGACGACCTGCTGAGATCCCCGCCGTGCTGGGGTGCTGTTGCTCTCTGCGGCTGCCACTCGCAGTGCCGTCACTGCCATTTCGCCATCAGCAGCGTCAAGTTGAGCCATCGTCCTTTGACACCGCCTATCACCTTGCCTTCACCGTCACCATCGTCACTGCCATTGTCATCGCCGTTGTAGCCCTCCGCCCGTCTCCACATCTGTCCATCGCTATACCTTCGTCGTCGCCTGCCGCTACCATTCAGCCACCAACCACCTCAGCCGCGAGCAAAGAGGAGGACATCCATTGGGTCGTGGTTGGGTAGGGTTTCGGCGAAGAACCGGGTTGGGCGTGGGTCCCAATCGGGTAGGGTTTTTCGTTTGCATGGGCCTGTCATGGTAGGCCATCTGATTTTGGGCTTGTGGGCTTGGGTTGGTTTTATTGTGGGCTTGTGGACTTGGTTTGTTTTAAAAAAGAAAGGAGGGGGACCTTTTAGGCTAGGCCCATGCTTCGGGCCCATCTGGGTTTGCCGGGCTGAACCCGAGTCTAGTCAGACTGGACCTGACCCGGTTCGGCCCAAAAAAAAATTTAAAAAAAATTATTTATTATAAATAAAAAAGTAAAAAATTTCAAAAATTTCAAAAATGTAGGGTTTGATTGAGAATTGCTATGTCTTTCCTTTTTAGTGTAATTAGGTTTTTATTTGCTCATATATGAATTATATCGCATGTTTAATTTGCATATTTTATTATGTTTGATTGCATGTGTTTAATTTTACTGCAATTAGGAGCTTGGTAGCTATGATTGTTACTTTAATGATTGTACACCCGCATGATCACTTCACATGTTAGTGGATAGCTATAAAATCAATCCCGACTACCTGAGAAAAATCATTTCCTTTAAAATGAACAAGATTAGCTACCGAAATGGCAGTAATTGGTTAGTTAGTGTAATCAAGTCCCCGACCCTAGATTCTCTGGTTGCGTATGAAGCGAGGCATACTCCCATGCCCCGCTTGGTTTCTAACCGACCCCAATAGGCTAGTGGCGACTCCTTTTTGTGAAATTCTTAGAAATACCCCAATGTCACACGAGGTATGGGCTTAGGAGAGCCCGTGCCTAATCATGGGCCTTAGGCCTGTCCTTTAGGTAATACCCCTAAACCTATTCCCTCCCCCCGAAGGTAGGTAGCGACAAGGCTTTAACTGACTTGAGGAGTATGCAACAACCCTGCCATGTTGCATCAGCACGTAACCCAATTTTTTGAATGACGCATCACTACAGATCTCGTACCCTCCAAGACCTGATGGAATGGTCAGCACAAGTGCGGTAGTCAGCGTTTACTTAAGCTCTTGGAAACTACACTCGCACTTGTCTGTCCACACAAATTTCTCTTATTTCTTCAGGAGTCTAGTCAACAGCGACGCTAATGCTGAGAACCCCTGCACGAACCCTCTGTAATAACCTGCCAATCCCATAAAACTTATTATCTTTATCTTTGTAGTCGATCTTGGCCAGTTGATCACTGCTTAAATCTTTGATAGGTCCACGGAGATTCCTTCACCTGAAATCACGTGACCTAAGAAAGCAACACAATTCAACCAAAACTCGCATTTGCTGAACTTGGCGTACAGTTGATGAACTCTCAGAGTTTGCAGTACCATTCTCAGATGACCCTCATGCTCTTCATCACTCCTCGAATACACCAAAATATCATCGATGAACACAATCACAAATTGATCCAGGTATTATTTAAAGACTCGGTTCATCAGATCAATAAAAGCAGCTAGAGCATTCGTCAACCCGAATGGTATTACAGTAAACTCATAATGACCATATCGAGTACGAAACGCTGACTTCAGTATGTCCTCTTTCTTGATCCTCAATTGAGGATATCCGGTCCTCAAGTCAATTTTCGAAAATATCGACGCTCCTTGTTACTGATCAAACAAGTCGTCAATCCTCGGGAGTGGATACTTGTTCTTGATCGTCACCTGATTGAGTTGACAATAGTTGATGCACAGACGCAACAAACCATCATTCTTCTTCACGAACAGAACTGGTGCTCCCCGCGGTGATGCATTGGGGCGTATGAATCCCTTATCCAACAATTCCTGCATCTGCACCTTCAATTCCTTCACTTTAGATAACACCATCCAGTAAGGAGCCTTAGAGATTGGCTCTGTCCCGGGTGCTAGTTCGATGACGAACTCGATTTCTCTCTCTGGCGGTAACCCTGGCAATTCCTTCAGGAATACATTTGGAAATTCTTGTACCGTTACGATGTCTTCAATCTTCAGCTACTCAACCGTCGTATCCACGACAGTTGCCAGGTAACCTTGACAACCTCCGTCTAATAAACGGTTGCCTCAAGCGACGAGATCAAGGTAATCGAGGGTTCTCTTCGATTCTCAATAAACTCGAAACTTTCACCTTGTAACGGGTCAAACTGAATCGCTTTAGGATAACAGTCCATCTTAGCTTGTTGCTTGGTGAGCCAGTCCATGCCAATTATCAAATCAAAGTCATACATGGTTAGGACTAACAAGTCTATTTTCCCCTCTCACTCACCAATCGCTAACTTGCAACAAGAACAACCCAATGCAGACAACACATCATCCTTTAATGGTGTAGATATGCTAACCACTTACTCCAATAATACAGGATTTAATCCTATCAGCTTAACATACTGCTCGGCAATAAAAGAATGAGTTGCTCCTGGGTTGAATAAAGCATAAGCAGTATGGTTGTTCAACGAAACCATATCTGTAATTACATCAGGCGCGTCCTCAGCCTGACCTCTGGTAAGTGGATACACTATCCCTTGAATTGGGGGTCTGAGCTGTCCACCCTATGGTGCGTTCTATGGCATGTACCCTATAATCTATCCTAACGGTGGCGGCAACGGTAACTGCAGTTGTCCTCTTGGTCGTTTAGGACAATCTCTGGTCATGTGACCCTGTTAGTCACACTCAAAACAAGCACCCATCCTTCGAGGGCATGGGGCTGAACCACGTCGCCTTCCATAGAAGCGACACAAGCCAATCTGACTTGACCTTGATTTTCCAATTCCACCCTTCCTGTTGGGTGAAACATGGAACTTTCCTCCAGTCATGGGCCTCTTCCCATGTCGAATCCCTTCCCTACTTAAATTAAACCTCGATCCAGATGAAGCAGCTTGCTTGTTTAGACTTCTGTCAAGCAGTTGAGCTTGGTTGAAGACTTCACGATAGTCCTTCAGGTCAAACGACACCAACGGTTGCTTCCGCTCTAGCCGAAGGCCATTCCTGAATCTTCGAGCTTTTTCCTCTAGATCCTCGATCAACCTTGGAGCATATTGAGAAAGCTCCGCAAATTTGACCTCGTAATGGTCAACCGTCATCATTCCTTGGCAAAGGCGCTGGAATTCCTCCATATCCTGTTCTCGGGTTCTACCCGAAAAGTATTTATCATTGAAATATCTGAGGAAAACATTCCACACAGGGACCATGCCTTCCAGAAACATTATATCTTTGGGGGCTCTCCACTAGATATTTGCATTACATTGCTGTTGATACACTACCAGCACCACTTTTTCCTCTTCATTGCACCTCAGAAGTGCAAAAGCTTTGTCCAGGTCTTGAATCCAACGAGATGCGGTCTCTGGATCTCCGGTATTAGTGAACCTCGATGGGTTCGGCTTCAGGAATTGCTCCACCAACTTGTGGATCGGTCTCTCCCTATCCACAACTATGTTCCCAACTGGAACCTTGGCAGGTGCGATGACAAGTGCAGCGGTGGCTGCGGCAGCAACAGCAGCATTGGTAGTGGCGGTAGTGGTGGTTGCAACGGTGGCGGTAAAGGCGGTAGCTTGATTATAGGCTTGCTACCCCATCATGTCTCTCATTGCATCCAAAACTTGCATGATCCCAACAGATCCTAGATCACTTGGGGCTGCTACCCCAGCACCAACAGGAGGTGGTGCTACTCCACTGGTGCTAGCCTGAGCTAGCGCCTTACCACGGCCTCCTCGGGTACGAACCCTCATCGGCATCCTACCCCGAGTCACGGGCCCTATGGTATGCTTCCTAGGAGTCCTCTGCTCCTAATCGCTCATGGCTCAATTTTCTTCTGAAACCTACTTCCCAATTCCACACTGAATTAGAAGCCGAGCAATCCACACAAACAAACAATTCTACTAATCAGTTATCACAAACATGCACTAGCATGAAATAAGGGTCTTTTCTACTAACTATCCCATAGACCATCGCACCTTATCACTCTAATCACTAACCTCGCTCTCATACCATTAAACGGGGATGTCATGCCTTGCCGAGCACGTGCCCATCTCGGCTTAGTCGATTAAATAGCGACGTCCTAGGACACATCGCCAAACCATTCATTTCAATGCACATGCGGAAGTAGATAAATAATCCCAGACAACAATTCAATGGGATAGAAAAGTAGGGCTATAATTTTTAAAACCAACAACACACTTATATATATACATAACATAACCAGTCATGTCATATATAATACAATACAAACCGACCCATATATATATACATAAGGTCTGCAAAACAGGGGGATTCAACAAAACTACTGGTCTTCGTCTTTCTCTTCATCTTCATCCACATCCCAGTTGGAGCCTTCAGCGGAATACACCGGGGACCCTGTATCTGACATATCCGGCTCCACGTCCACCACTGAGCCTCTTGGAGGATCTGCTATGCCTTTCCCAAAAACAACTTCCAGCACAATAGAGATATCTTAGATTCCGGTATGGGGCCCTTTCTCAGTCCATTATGATCCTGACGGTACCATGCTCTGTATTGATGGGGCACCTTTTTGGGTAGGCTTGCATTGACCCAAACCACGGACTTCACAAGTTCGTACTCTAATCCCCCGGGGTGCCCATGGATCGGAATATAGTACCTCTGTTTTGTAATCTTCTTTGGCTCCCCAAAATGCTCAGGAGGAGCTGCCATCTAGGGACCTGAAATGTTATCCCACAACGGGGTTGTCGACACCTAAATTTTTGCCCAAAAATCATTTAAAAAAAAATGGGAACTTGTTTTTCCACAAAAATATTTCAAGTTGAATTCTTGCATATAGATTATCTAGGCATTTAATATAGTGTTTTTAAATGGAATATGTTTTTCCTTAAAAAAACAAAAGTTGGGGCCAATGATCTAAGTGTGACTAGCCAAGCCCGGGAGGTCAAATTGGAATTAAAATGGTAAATTGGGGCCAAAATGCAATTTCCAAAAGTTGAGGGACCAATTCGCAAATTTTGCAAAATTTTGCCCGAACCCTTAAATAATCATCTTGGTCACCAATTAAGTTCAAATTGAACTTGGGCCAACTCGAATCAATTAAATCGGGCCAAAAAGATAAAGTTTGTATTGAATTTGGTATTTTTGGATAAGAAAATGGCCAACTTTGAGGGACTTTCTTGCAAATTTGGGTGGGCAAAATTGCAAAATCTAGTCGAGATCTTAAACTACTATGTATGAGCTTGCTAATTGATAAAAAATCGCAGCTAAATTGATGGATTAAAGCACCCAAACGAGCTACCAAAACCCAGCCCACGAGTTGGTCTGATTTCGGAGTTGCTGAGTAAGCAACTTGGTGGCTCCACCATATCCTCCTCACCTGCCCAACCAGCCCAATCTTTGCACGTGATGGAAGGCCATAATTAGTAGTGCAAGTGGACAAGAATTGGCCAGGGATAAGCTGCTGAAAGCACGGGAAAATCGCACCAAACCCGGACACTCAACATCTGCAGAAATTGAAAATCTGGCCAAGTCAGAAAGCTGTTGAAGTAACCCTATTGACAGGCTTGGTAGGTGGACAAAAGACTGACCAAAACCCCTCTAATTCAGTGGAGAAGATCTATGAAGAAAGCTCTTTCAGGTCACGAGAGAGAGGAGACGAGAGAGAGAAGAGAGAGCTCGGGATCGTTCCCCAAAGACACCTTCAGAAGCAACTCCAGAAAGCCAAACCCAGAAATTCCAGACCGACCTTGAGAGAGAAAAACGAAATTTTCACCCACCTGCGGCCAAAATTAGCCAAAACCTTCAACTAGAGAATTAAACTTAACTCAAATATCTTTCCAACCATAGGTCGCACGTCCAAAATGGAGATCGGGAAGGCCTCCTAAAGCCCCCCGAAAAACTACCCTCCTGGCGGGCCAAAGAAAGTCTGAATTTTTCGAAGTGTTGAGCCCGATCTTGTTTTCCAATTGAAGAAGCCAACTTCCACGGGCCCCCGAGGATAATTTCTTGGTTTCTTGAGCAAAGAACCACTTGAAAGGAAAACTAAGAAGCAAGATTGCTTGTGAGTTGAGATTGAAGGCCACAAACATGGCCCGACGAAACTGATTTGGGTAGATTGATGCACGCCAAGTGTTCGAAGAAATGCGCAAACCAAGTTTCGATCTTCAAACGATCGATTTGAGCTCGGTTCTTATTATTCATGTACTGGGCAGTCCCATATTAGTGTAAATTGGCATATATCGGTTTAAGGAATTATTTTTTAATAAAAATTAAAAAAAAATAAAAAAAATGAAAATTTCAAAAAAATTGTAAAAATGATGGATGGTATCAAGTTATGATAAAAATGACATCTAGGAAATTTTCCCAATTTTAAAAGGTCATTTTCTTAATTTAATGATATTTTGGTATTTTATAACCATTTTTGTAAATAATCTATTTTGCGTAGATTATAATTAATTAGAGTAACTTCATGCATTTAGAATAATTTCATGCATATTTAAATTCTCATTTTGCTCACGGGGGTCCTGTCCCGGGGCGTGATAACAAGGCCATGTAATATTATTTGCCCGACTTGTATCGGGTTTTCTTTTTTCGCATTTATTTTCAAGTTATTTCAATTTCTTGGATGTTTACTTATGCACCACTTTTCATTAATTTGAGTGTAAATTTCTCTTCTAAATTATGTTAGGATTAGTCTAGACATTAAAAAAAAACTACAAAAACATTTGCATGGACACTTAGCGGTTTCTTAAAGATTATAATTGGTAATCAAGATTGTGTGGCCATTTAGATTAAAACCTTCCAAGTTAGTGGTACCGCAAGGGCACTAATAGAAACATTGGCGTAAACAAGTCCCCGTTCCTAGAAATCTCTGGTTGCGTAGGGATCGAGACAACACTCCCGTGCCTCGATTGGTTTCTAGCCGACCCCAATAGGCTAGTGGCGACTCCTAGAAATATTTAGGTTGTTAAGAACAAAAAAAACAAAATCCAACGTCGCGCGAGGTATGGGCTTGGGAGAGCCCGCGCCTAATTTAGGGCCATTGGTCCGCCTCTTTAGGCAAATACCCCTAAACCATTCTTTCTTTTCCCCCGGGATGGAAAAAGAGAGGTCGTGACAGCTTGGCGACTCCGCTGGGGACTTGGTTACAAACCTTAGAGGACTTAGGCCGTAATAATTTGGTTGGTTGTTCACTAACATGGTCTTCGTTTGATAGCACGTGTCAAAGCCACGTGGAAGACAAGGTTAGTCCACTAACAACGTGTTAATTGTTTTTGTAGGTTTGGAGTAATAAGGGGTGGAGTGTATGTTAACCCATTTCTTTTGTAGGAAGGTGTAGGAATGTATGTCAATATGGATGAAATTGATGTGTTGTTTGGATATCAATTGTTGTGTGTGCCTTTATACTTACCTTAGCACTACACATTTACATACACAACCCGCGATCTAAAACCCCGATCGCACTAGGAAGCCCATAGGAGGTAGCAAAAGATGGAACCCGTGCGGGGAATGACCCATGGTTATCCACTTTTGGTCCCGCTCATTTTGATTAATGATAAAGAGAACTGTCCGACGTAAGTGCGGAGTGGGGAAAACTCTTTTGATCTAATTGAAATGGGAGCCTTTAGCCTTTAGAATCATACCTCTTAGTGAGCCTCACGAGTCGACATGCGATGTGTCTTTGTGGTTGCCGCATTTTCTTTTTTCTTTTTTTCTCTCTCTCTATCGAAGGTACTAGTATTTTATTCCTCGATGTAAATATTGCTTTTTGTGCATATAATGTTTTATCATTAAGTTTAGCTTGTTTTGTGACATATGGTGATTGATCAAAATGCCTATTTAGGTTTAGATACTATGGGTTTCCCTGAGCTTCGTATCATCCCAATCCCAAAGAAGGCGTTGTTAGACATGTGGGATGCACTTGATGCGAGCAAGAAGACTTTTGTAGAGAAGAAACTTGGCTATCTTATTTTTCTCTTATACCGAGAGTCCCACGTGCCATTGGTGAAGGCCATGGCTCATTTTTGGAACCCCAAGACTTCAACGTTCGTGTTTGGTCATCATGAATTGACCCCAACTTTAGAGGAGTTAGAAATCATTGTTGGCAATGTCCCCGCATTCGGTCTTGTCGACCCCCCTTTAGGAGTAAATCCTATCCCGCTATTGAGTCAACTCCTAGGAGTTCCTCCTCTTGAAATTAAAGAACTTCTTAATAGGAATTCAAAAGGCCTCCCTTTGTCTTTCATCGAACAAAGATTCCATAGTCTTCTCCTAAGCCCCAATCCTCAAAATGCTAAAATTTTCCTTCTAGCATTCTTCGGATTCGTTCTTTTCCCGTTCACCCAAAAGACAATGGATCCTAGCCTTGCTCATGTTGTCTATAGAGTCCTTCACCTTAGGGGATTTACACATATGCTTCTTGCCGAAATGTTCCTCTCTCTCAACCGTTTCAAAAAGGACAAAGGTTCGATCCTTAGAGCACCTATAGGCATCCTTCAAGTTTGGATTCTCTCTCACTTAAAAGTATTTGGAGGGAATTTGGCTATTACCAACATTGATAAAGATAAAAACCCTCTCACCAAACTTAAGGATATAGAAAAATTCCTCCATGCTTGGACATTCCGTGGTTGGGTAGAACTTTTTGAAAATATCACCCCAAACCAAATCTTATGGCAAGCCCCTTGGATTCGTTTCCCTAAAGCACGACTTATGAGCGGTCACAATGACCCGATTCCACTCTTAGGTTTGACATGATCTACGTCTTATTACCCTTTAAGAGTAGTTCGGCAATATCGAGTACTTCAAGAAATCCCTCCTCCTCTAAAGTTAGAGTTGTTTCGTTTTGACTTTTGCGATAAGGTTGTCAAGGGGAACCAAATCGAAGACATGAAAAAAGAAGTGGAAAACATCGTCAACATCCTACATCATTGCCCACCAAGGGATATTGAGTGGGTTACTGAGTTGAAAGGAGAAATGAGGGAGCACCACGCATCAAGAGGATATATTGATCGCCGTATTGAACCTGATGTTGCCGTCGTCATTCCAAAGTTTCCTATGAAACCAACTCCGAAGGAAATCCAAATGGGGCGAATTATAAGGGAAAGGGATGAAACCTTAGCTAAGGTGGAGCGTTTGACCGAAACAAACAAACGCATCCGCAAGTTGCTTTGAGGGGAAAATTAAAGGATTAGTCATATTCCATTAGAGTTGTGTTCTTAGAAAAGTCGTATAAGGTTTTCCTTATATGAAATATTAGTAGCAATGTTTAGGAGTTCCTTTACTTTAGCGGATGTATAGGGATTTTCCTTCACAATTTTTGATGTAATTAGTGATGTTTTTCCCTCTCTTATAATTACTTTGATTCTAATGGAATATGAGATGGGCATTTTGATCAATCATCACGTGTTACCCCTTTAATTTTATAACTTCCTATGACAAAATATTGATAAGAAGCCACTTATGTGAGATTCGGCTTATGCAAGGGGTTTCTTATTTCTATTTTGTTATAAGAAAATATAAAATTGAAGGGTTTTAAGTTTTTTATTTTATTGTATTTCATTTTTCTTTCTCATCTTTTGTATGCTGATTTGTTTGTTCTTTTGTACTAAACCAAGGTACTGATAACACGGCTTTAAGACGATCGCCCATCAGGACCTGTTCTGTAGCTGCAAGGATGAATACAGAAGAACAAAACGCCCGTTTTAACGCCTTGGATAATAGAATCACCGACTTGGCAACCCAATATGCCCAATTCGCGAATGAGATTCGAGCTAGTCTAGTGGCTGCAGCCCCCAATAGAGACACGCTCGTGCCTACTCCTGAGGCTAGCAATGCCAACGTTAGGGAGAACGTTGCTGAAGAGATTCCCCATCAAGCACCTGTAGTGGCGGAACTGGACCCCATCTCAGAAGCCATCTCAGCTCGAATAGAGGAGGAGAACAACAAAAGATTTGCTAAGCTTGAGGAGAAGCTTAAAGCCATACAGGGATATGAAACTAACATGATCGAGGATTTGTCTCGATACGCCAAAATGGACTTTCCTGAGAAGTTTAAAGTCCCCGATTTCGCTAAGTATGATGGTACCGGCGATCCAAAAGTCCATTTGAAGTACTATTTGAACAGGATGGGGCGCTATGCGCAGAACACCCCATTATTGATTCAAACTTTTCAGGAGAGTCTATCCGGCCCGGCCTTGCAATGGTACATCCTGCTGGAACCAGAAAAGATGGAAAAATGGGAGGAATTGGCGGAGGCATTTGTGCTACAATATAAATATAATACTGAGATTGCCCCGACACGCAAAGTGTTAACGCGCATGGAGAAAAGGAGAAATGAGTCCTTCAGGTCGTTCACGCAAAGGTGGCGCGCCTTGGCTGCTCAAGTTCGACCACCACTAGACGACGCTGAAATGGTGGAGTTGTTCCTTAATACCCTTCCTCCAGACTTTTACAACAAAATGATTAGCTCTGACTGTGGGAACTTTACCCGTTTGGTTGCCATTGGAGAGAGAATTGAAGAAGCCATGCATGAAGGTCGGATAACTGAAGGCACAAACAAGAAATTTACTAGTAAGAAGGAGAAAGAAGTGGAAGTAGCTTACGTGCAAGCCCCAGCTGAATCAAAACAATTTTCGAATCCTCAAAATCCTTCTGCATCACGAGGGAGATACCAGAATTACGAACCCAGGAAGTGGACGCCAAGGCAATTCACACCTTTGCCTAGGCCATTGTCCAAACTATTACCCATGTTGCTGCAAAAAGGGTTGGTAGCTAAGGAGATTCCTCGTGACAACCCTCCTAAATTCCCAGGGTTCGACCTAACAAAGTCTTGTGAGTACCATATGGGTGAGAAAGGCCATGATGTGGATAATTGCCGAACACTCCATAACAAGGTCTAGAGCCTATTGGACAAAGATATCTTGTCATTTAAGGAGACGCAGCCTAATGTCAAGCAAAACCCTTTACCCGTTCATGTCAGGGATGTTAATATGATTGCTGAAGGAGAGGATAGGAACGTGCAAATGGTCAGGGTTGATGTCCACAAACTGTATGAAGATTTGATTTTAAGTGGCTATTACAAAAGGAGTGATGAAGTTGTCCCAACTGAGAAGAAATTAGAGTGTATCACCAAGATGATCAACATGGGCATAATCCAAAATCAAGGAGGAGGCCAAGCAAATGAGACGATGACAGCTGTAATTGATTTCTCTCCCAAGAATTCTTGTTGTGAATTTGGGACGGTCGTGGAGATGCCGGTTGAGGAGGTAGGCACTGTCGAAATACTGAATGATGTCAACATGACCAAGGAAACCAAACCGTTAATCATAAATGAAGAAGAAGCCTTAGATGTCGAATCCGAGCTAAAAGCTAAAAGAGTTTGCAGAGATCGTGAATTTTTGAAGATGGCACTAGAAAAGGGCGAGGAGGTAGATACACTAGGCCAACCAAGTGGGAAGTATGACTATCTCGTCAAATACTCACCTCCTCCAAGTTTTTTTTATGGATCCTAAAGAAACCGTCCCTGATGGGTGGGGAGGCATGGACGACTTAGCCGAGCTCAAGGAAGAAACCGTCGCCATGATGACACCAGTAATCATCGATTTATCTGTTGATGAAGAGCAATGGGACTCTAATGAGTACGAGCTTAAACACATGGTTATTGATTTGGCAGTCGAGGAGTTCGCGAACATAGCGCTAGGAGAGGATGAGCCCAAACGGATGGTAATTGAGTTGCCGCCATACGATCAGGATGGGATCTCAAAAAGCCCCGTCGCTAGTTTTGATCCTAAGGCAGTCCCATGGGATTATGGGACAAATGATGTCGATGCTGTTACCCGATCAGGTCGCTGTTATGCACCCGCAGAAGCTATGGAAAAGAAAGCTGTCACTGATGAGGAAGCGAAGCAATTTTTGGCAATGATCAAATCTAGTGAGTTTGACGTAGTAGAGCAGCTAAGGAAGATGCCCGCCCAGATTTCGCTCTTGGAGTTGTTCAAGACCTCCGAGAAACACAAAAATGCACTATTGAAGGTTTTAAATGAGATACATGTACCGGAGACCATTGGGGACAGGCAATTGGAGGAGTTCATTGGGTCCATTCTCTTGAAGGACCAAATCTCGTTTTCAGACGAGGATCTTCCGGAGGAGGGACACGATCATAACAAGGCCTTACTCATATCGGTCAAGTGTTGTGATATGATGGTAGCTCGGGTCTTAATTGATAACGGGTCTGCTCTGAATATTTGTCCATTAGCCACCCTTCGTCATCTCGAGGTTGGTAAAGAGCAAATTAAACCATCCAACTATACCGTTCGAGCTTTTGACGGTATAAAGAAGGAGACGATAGGGGAAGTTGAGCTCAACCTTTTGATCGGCCCTACCTCATTCCTGACAAAATTTCAAGTGTTGGATATCCCTAGCGCTTTTAATTTCCTGTTGGGTCGACCCTAGATCCATGCTGCTGAAGCTATACCTTCCTCTCTACATCAGATGGTTAAGTTCATTTCAGAGGGGAAAATCATAACCGTTCGTGCGGAAACTGATTTTAAGATCTTTCAAGACACAACCATCCCGTACGTAGAGCCTGAGGAGAAGGAGGAATCTAGCTACCATACTTTCGAGCTAGTCTTAATGGTCCATGTTCCCATTGGGACCACTGTTAAGAGTCCGGAAATGTCTGGCCCATCTATCATGTCAAGTAGAGTGCTACTGGAGTACGGTCATATTCCCGGACTAGGATTGGCAGCGTATGCACAAGGTATTGCCAAGCCCATTAAAGCCCCTAGGAATCATAAAAGAGTAGGTTTAGGCTACCAAAAAGATCTGGAAAGTCATGTGAAATGTGAAGAACTTGCTAGTCAAGGCGTACAGGGCAGAGGTAGAGGCCGAGGTTACCATGGAGGCTGTATGGGCCGAGGCGATCGTGGAGGCCGAAGTATGCGTGGCAGACACATGGGCCAAACTAGCCGTTGGGGACGAAATGAATATGGAAGTTGCACTAATGCAATACAGAATCAGCAAGGCTTGCTCCTCCCATCACTAAAGGATCTTTATCCACCACTGGAGAAGACCTTTATCAAGTCATCCGAGCTGCTACAAGAAGAGGAGGGAGCAATCTTGGACATAGCAGACCTATTTGGTGCCAACTATATGTGTGCCACCTTTGATGATGACCAGGCAGAGCCTTCTGCGAGCTTCTTCCAGCTTTCGGAGTAGGGATGCTACTTACCTATCTTGTTTAGTTTTATGTCATTTCCTTTGTGTATTCCCCTACATGGGAAGTATTGTTTAGCTACTTTTGTTATTTTCGTATGTAATCAAGGTATTGGACTGTGAGCCGTGGTCCAAGATCATGAACCTTGTAAAACGGCCTTATCATGTTAATACCAATGCATCCATGTTTTATTAAGGGCGTAAGGAAGTATTCCACCAATCCTATGATGATGCTTTGAGGCTTGGACTTCCTCATGACTCCTGGTTTTCAAGGTTTTGGGAAAATATGTCTGAGGATATGAGGGCAATCTCCTAACTCGTATTCTTTTCAAATAGTTATTCAAAAAGAGTTTTCGAATGTGCATCATGCATGGCATTCGTTAAGTGATTTTACTGACCCCCTCATTTGCATCTCAGGCATGTCATTCGGCATAATCATGATACATGTGTATGTGACTCGGAATTGCCTGATGAAAATATCTTCGAATCTGACGAGGATAATGATATCCAGAAAGACATCGAAAGAGATTGGATTCGTCATGAAGAATCTAAACCCCTGACAGCCGAGCAAACGGTTACTGTAAATCTTGGCGACACAGAAAATGTTAAGGAAACCAATATTGGGGCGGGCCTTTCAGAGATCGAGGCAAAAAGAATGGTTGACTTCTTAAAGGAATATCAAGATATATTCGCATGGTCCTACGCAGATATGCCGGGACTAGACCCAGAAATCGTGGAGCACACTCTGCCAACTGACCCAAATATGCCACCAAAAAAGCAAAAACTTCGAAGAACGAAACCAGAACTTTCTAAGAAGATTGAGGAAGAAGTTATGAAGCTATTAAAAGTGGAATTGATCGAAGTATCCCATTATGGTGATTGGATTGCTAATATCGTTCCGGTCATGAAGAAGGATGGACGGGTCAGAGTTTGCATAGACTATCGGGATTTAAACCGGGCAAGCCCAAAGGATGATTTCCCGCTACCGCATATTGATGTTTTGGTTGATAGCACCGCAGGATTCGAACTATTCTCCTTCATGGATGGGTTCTCTGGATACAACCAGATTAGGATGAAAGAGGAGGATAAGAGTAAACCATCCTTTATTACACCATGGGGGACCTTTTGTTACAGGGTGATGCCGTTTGGCCTAAAGAATGCTGGAGCCACATATCAAAGAGCAATGGTCACCTTATTCCATGACATGATGCATGAGGAAATAGAGGTATATGTCGATGATATGATTGCCAAATCAAAGCATGGAGAAGATCATATTAGGGTCCTAAAGAAGTTATTTGACCGGCTCAGGAAATTTAAGCTGAGACTTAATCCCACCAAATGCATATTTGGGGCAAAGTCTGGGAAGCTATTAGGTTTTATGGTTAGTAGCCGAGGCATTGAAATTGATCTGTCGAAAGTTAAAGCCATTTGTGACCTCAAAGCTCCCTCTACTGTCAAGGAAGTTCGGAGTCTCCTTGGTAGATTGAACTATATCGCAAGATTCATTTCTCAATTGTCGGAGACAGCAAAACCATTCTTCAAACTTCTGAGGAAGAATACTAAGATTGAGTGGGACACTGAATGCCAAAAAGCCTTTGAAGAGATAAAGCAAAAGCCTTTGAAGAGATAAAGCAATACCTTCTTCAACCACCAGTGTTGGTACCACCAGTCCCAAGAATACCACTGGTCCTTTACTTAACCATCCATAAAGAGTCACTAGGGGCCATGCTTGCCCAGAAGAGGCCAAGCGATCAAAAAGAATGCGCGATATATTATCTCAGCAAGAAATTCACTGTCTCTGAGATGAATTACTAAAAACATGTGTAGCATTGATTTGGGTATTGCATCGACTGCGCCAATACACTCTCCACCATCAGATTTTGCTTGTGACAGAGAATGACCCAATCAAGTATCTGCTAGAGAAGCCAGCTTTAGTTGGAAAGATGGCCAAATGGAAAGTCCTCATTTCCGAATTTGATATACAAAGCATAGCACAGAAATCAGTCAAAGGGAGAGCCATAGCCGATATGTTGGCTGAAAATCCTAGAGAAGCAGAATTTTTCGACACAACGGACTTCTTGGATGAACGTATTTTGGCAGTATCAAATGATAAATGGACCATGTACTTCGACGGGGCTGTAAATTTATCTGGCTCTGGGACTGGGGCAGTTTTGATCTCTCCAGCTGGCCAACATTATCCTGTAGCTGCAAAATTGATGTTCCCTTGCACTAATAATATCTCAGAATACGAAGCGTGCATCATCGGCTTGCAATTAGCCATTGACATGAATGTTAAGAATTTACAGGTATATGGCGATTCTATACTTATTATTCGGCAAACAGAGGGTCTCTGGTGAACACGCGATCTTAAGTTGATCCCGTATCATGATTTCCTTGAAAAATTAACGAAGGAATTTGAGGAAATATCCTTTGAATATTTGCCAAGGTCCCAAAATCAATTTGCTGACGCATTGGCCACATTGTCATCAATGTTGCATGTGATGGAGGGATTGGATATTGAGCCATTAAAGATCGAGATTCTCAAACACCCAGCTTACTGTATGTCGGTTGAAGGCGAGCTAGACGGAAGGCCATGGTACCATGACATCTTGAATTACCTCCAACTGGGAGAATTTCCCCAAGGATGTGAGGTAGCTGACAAGAAATATCTCAAGAAGTTAGCGTTGAAATTCTTTGTTTCTGGCGGTGTGCTCTACAAAAGATCATTTGATTCAGTCTTGTTGAAATGTGTTGATGCTAGAGAAGCCAACCAGCTGATGAAAGAAATACACGAAGGAGAATGTGGACCACACATGAATGGCCACCTTTTAGCAAAAAAGATCACGAGGCTCGGATATTTTTGGTTGAGCATGGAAACTGACTGTATCAAGCATGTTCGCTACTGTCATCGGTGTCAGATTTATGGAGACAACATCAATGCCCCACCTAACAAACTGCACTTGATGTCTCAGCCGTGGCCTTTTTCCATGTGGGGAATCGATATAATCGGGCCAATTAACCCCAAAGCTTCTAATGGGCATCGCTTCATTTTGGTAGCTATTGATTATTTCACAAAATGGATCGAAGCGAGTTCATATGTCAACGTCACAGCAAAAAATGTAGCCAAATTCATTCGTCGTGACATCATTGCCCGTTATGGTGTACCAGAGGCCATTGTTACTGATAACGGCTTGAATCTGAATAACAAGATTGTGGATGAGTTGCTTCATGAATTCCAAATTCGCCATTTGAACTCGTCACCTTATCGCCCGCAAATGAATGGAGCAGTGGAGGCAGCTAACAAAAACATAAAGAAGATCTTGTCTAAGACAGCGGAGAATTATCGTGATTGGCACGAACGATTGCCATATGCGTTGTTGGCATATCGAACCTCAATACGCACTTCAACGGGGGCAACGCCTTACTCACTTGTATATGGTGTGGAGGCAGTCTTACCTGTGGAGGTGGAAATTCCCTCGTTAAGAATTCTCTCGCAGATTAAACTCTCAGAAGCTGAGTGGGTGCAACAGAGATATGAACAGCTAAATATGATTGATGAGAAGAGACTTAGTGCACTATGCCATGGTCAATGCTACCAGAAGCGAGTTGCGAAGTCCTTTAATCGCAAAGTTCGACCGAGACATTTCCAAGTGGATGAACTTGTGTTGAGGAAGGTATTGCCTATCATACCGGACCCACGCGGAAAATTCACTCCAAATTATGAAGGCCTTTACGTCATTAAGAAGATATTACACGGTGGGGCTTTAATTCTAGTAGAAATGGACGGCCGCGAGTTACCAAAGCCTGTAAACGCTGATGCAGTCAAGAAATACTTTCCATGAATGAAATCAAGGCCGTAGAGCCATTTCCCGAGTCATTTAGCACTTGCATCATGCATTTCATGCATACATTCTATACATGCATATGTATTTGTGTTATGTGCATCTAGTTGCTTTGGTGGAAAGATTGTAAAGTGAAGAAAATTAAAAAGGACAAAACGAAATGACGATGGTCCACGTTCGAGATATTCCCAGGAATTGTCGAACACAAACTCAGAAGAAGGGTAATTTGGTATCGTTTCCAATATACCCCCCTAAACTCTTTTTTGACGTAGTTCCCCTATTTGGCAAGAACATTAATATTCGAAGAACAAACCCGAGAAGTTGATTTGAACAAGATATCTATCAAGCAAGTATATGAGGGGTAACACATGTCGAATTCACCTAACTGGGTGTAAAAGATGTGTCGTTCTAGAGCCGATTCAATTAAATAAAAAAGGAAGCACCCCATGAACACTACTAGAACTTCGGCTTGGTGGTATGGGGAATGAAGTGGTCCGGGAACGGCCGGGGTTCGATCCCTGGAAACGGCAACAAGGTTGCCATGTAAACAAACTAATAATTTAAAAAAAAAAATTTGCATCTCTTATTTTTGCAAAAAAAAAAAAAAAGGAAAATGCCCGAACCAATGATACCAAAAACCTAAGATTCTCTTCAAGCTTTAAAGCAGTATGTTCATTCCGCTATTTGCCGCCAAATGGTGAAACTAACTAAGGGTAATGCTGTATCGTTTCCAGTTTTATGATCTCTGAGGATTCATGTACTAACACCTTCCCTTTTGCTCTTCGTAGGGTCGCCTGACTACTAAGGCACAGGTAAGTACCATTCTTCTCAAAATCAAATGGAGAATTTCCATCGCAAAAAAAGCATTTAGTGTTTTTCTAGAAACAAGCAAAAAAATGGATATTGAAGAAACAAGTTTTCCACAGAGTTTGCAAAAATCTTCTTTAAATTGTCCATCCACTCGATGGATCACTCATTTCGAATCAAAATTCTCTATGGAGATCAATCCACCCCGATGATCTCAACAAAAATGAAAGGTGATGTTACTTATGCCAAGCAAGAAACACTTAGAATGACGAAAGGCAACCCATTTCCAAACATGTCCTTTAAGCACTCTGAGATTCGAGCGAAAAAGAAAACCCATGTCGTTTAAGGTCAATGAATTCATTCGCAAGTGGTACATAGATCAAGATGATAAGAGGCATTTCTTTCCTCTATCATACACACTACAGGTGACAATAGTTAGCCCATTTGAGCCTTTTAATGTGAAGAATTTTCTACAAAATACCCCTGTCAAGAACCACCCCACGATGGGGCAATTATGGAGGTTTGGGTTGATATTATTTGGAGAGGAAAGATGAGAAAGGTTTCTTTGCTCTCACTTGCATAAATCTTTTTGTGGTAACTTCAGGTGAATTCTTATGGAAGCTCGAAGCATCCCAAGGTGAAGAAGAGCATTCTTTTCTCTACCCAAACACCGTTACCCTTTGCTTAAACCATATTGAGCCTAACTATTCATTTCTAAAACCCGAGTGGTGATTATCTCCCCACATTGGGGGCAAGGCATATGATTTGCCAAGGCAAGTGATGTTTACGTGAAAATGTGGAAAGCATCTTGAAAGTCCTAAGAGTTTAAAAAGTTTGAAAGAGCAAAAGTTAAATGAAAATTAGGGGGTATGAAAAAGCAGTATGCCTGGTAAAAGCAAGGCTAATAATACCCATCACAAAAAAACAAAAACAAAAAAAAAACAATTGCATCAAGAGGAATATCTCTGTGAAAGCAAAAATGGCAAAAAAAAAAAATGCTTGCATTGAAAAGAAAATCATTGCAAATGCAAAAGCCATTATGTTAAGATGATTAGTCAAAGGACTGTCGAGACAATTTGAATTTTAAAAGTCGAGTGCTTTAAAAAAAAATGGATGATATGGTAATGATGCCATGATAATCACCAACTCTCAAATCCCCCATCGACAAAAAGATCTAAGCCTTTTGAGCCTTTCACCGAACCAACATTACAACCCATTCCCAAAGTCTATTCAGATTGGGATGATTCAAAGTGGAAATAAGGACTTCCCAAAGAAGATGATGCTCGAAGAAGTGAGAGCAATGTTGTCTTATCTCATCTTAAGGTTTCTTGACTTGTAAACCCGGCGAAGATGTTGATCGGTGATTAATTCATTTCATAGCCAATAATGCTTATCCATTGCTAAAACCATGACCAAACCTGCACTACGGTCCTTCTAAAAGACCTCTTAGATTGGTCAATGTGTACTTATTGCGAATGATTCAAAGCATTGCACACTGGAAGAGTGAGATTGAGTGATCAGTTTATTTCCCACATGAATATATGGGATCAAACAACCCTTTTCTTGAGAATATGCAAGAAGCCCTTTCTAACTAGGTGTCCTCGCTCGGCATGCTTAATAGACCTTTCTCATAAGTTAATGTCATTTCAACAAGGATTTTTCTCCCAAGAGAATTTGACGATTAATGATATCATCCGAGCGTGATAACATTTTTGTGAGTTTGTCAAGCGATCGGAATTAGCTTGATTTGTTTATGCAATCATTGCTTTCCCATTATCGACACACTTTTGATATTGTTTTGATGACATGTGTTGAAATCGATCTCATCTAGTATGCTTTCGCTACTAGAATACTTATTATAATGAATACTATTTGATGTGCAGTATCCATTTCAGAATATTCTCGAATGACAGGTTCCTCTAGCGAAACCACACAATTTCAAAGGGTTCATGGGTTAGCCTTAAACCATGCATTTTCAAAAGGTTCTTGGTTATCCATAAACCGTGCAATTTCAAAGGGTTCATGGGTTAGCCTTAAACCATGCATTTTCTTCTTGGTTATCCTTAAACCTTGCAATTTCAAAGGGTTCATGGGTTAGCCTTAAACCATGCATTTTCAAAAAGTTCTTGGTTATCCTTAAACCATGCAATTCCAAAGGGTTCATGGGTCAGCCTGAAACCATGTATTTTCAAGAAGTTCTTGGTCATCCTCAAACCATACACTTTACGGTTAGTGGAACTGCCTTAAACCACACGGTTAGTGAGACTGCCTTAAACCACAAGGTTCGTGGGACTGCCTTAAACCACACGGTTAGTGGGACTGCCTTAAACCACAAGGTTAGTGGGGCTGCCTTAAACCACAAGGTTAGTGGGACTGCCTTAAACCACACTTTTCAAAGTATTCATAGGCACATCCCTAAACTACGCTCTTTACATTAAGCTCACTTGCATTTTCATTTTACTATTAAAAAAAAAAAAAATTAGGTGTCACCTTATATTTGAAAGAAATCTCTTTGAGTTTCCTTTCAAAGAGGGGCAGCTGTTGACACCTAAATTTTTGCCCAAAAATCATTTAAAAAAAATGGGAACTTGTTTTTCCACAAAAATATTTCAAGTTAAATTCTTGCATATAGATTATCTAGGCATTTAATATAGTGTTTTTAAATGGAATATGTTTTTCCTTAAAAAAAAAATTAAATTAAATTAAATTTATAAAAAAAAAAAAGATTAAAAAAAAAAGTTGGGGCCAATGATCTAAGTGTGACTAGCCAAGCCCGGGAGGTCAAATTGGAATTAAAATGGTAAATTGGGGCCAAAATGCAATTTCCAAAAGTTGAGGGACCAATTCGCAAATTTTGCAAAATTTTGCCCGAACCCTTAAATCATCATCTTGGTTACCAATTAAGTTCAAATTGAACTTGGGCCAACTCGAATCAATTAAATCGGGCCAAAAAGATAAAGTTTGTATTGAATTTGGTATTTTTGGATAAGAAAATGGCCAACTTTGAGGGACTTTCTTGCAAATTTGGGTGGGCAAAATTGCAAAATCTGGTCGAGATCTTAAATTACTATGTATGTGCTTGCTAATTGATCAAAAATCGTAGCTAAATTGATGGATTAAAGCACCCAAACGAGCTACCAAAACCCAGCCCACGAGTTGGTCTGATTTCGGAGTTGCTGAGTAAGCAACTTGGTGGCCCCACCATATCCTCCTCACCTGCCCAACCAGCCCGATCTTTGCACGTGATGGAAGGCCATAATTATTAGTGCAAGTGGACAAGAATTGGGCAGGGATAAGCTGCTGAAAGCACGGGAAAATCGCACCAAACCCGGACACTCAACATCTGCATAAATTGAAAATCTGGCTAAGTCAGAAAGCTGTTGAAGTAACCCTGTTGACAGGCTTGGTAGGTGGACAAAAGACTGACCAAAACCCCTCTAATTCAGTGGAGAAGATCTATGAAGAAAGCTCTTTCAGGTCACGAGAGAGAGGAGACGAGAGAGAGAAGAGAGAGCTCGGGATCGTTCCCCAAAGACACCTTCAGAAGCAACTCCAGAAAGCCAAACCCAGAAATTCCAGACCGACCTTGAGAGAGAAAAACGAAATTTTCACCCACCTGCGGCCAAAATTAGCCAAAACCTTCAACTAGAGAATTAAACTTCACTCAAATAGCTTTCCAACCATAGGTCGCACGTACAAAATGGAGATCGGGAAGGCCTCCTAAAGTCCCCCGAAAAACTACCCTCCTGGCGGGCCAAAGAAAGTCTGAATTTTTCTAAGTGTTGAGCCCGATCTTGTTTTCCAGTTGAAGAAGCCAACTTCCACGGGCCCCCGAGGATAATTTCTCGGTTTCTTGAGCAAAGAACCACTTGAAAGGAAAACTAAGAAGCAAGATTGCTTGTGAGTTGAGATTGAAGGCCACAAACATGGCCCGACGAAGCTGATTTGGGTAGATTGATGCACGCCAAGTGTTCGAAGAAATGCGCAAACCGAGTTTCGATCTTCAAACGATCGATTTGAGCTCGGTTCTTATTATTCATGTACTGGGCAGTCCCATATTAGTGTAAATTGGCATATATCGGATTAAGGAATTATTTTTTAATAAAAATTAAAAAAAAATTAAAAAAATGAAAATTTCAAAAAAATTGTAAAAATGATGGATGGTATCAAGTTATGATAAAAATGGCATCTAGGAAATTTTCCCAATTTTAAAAGGTCATTTTCTTAATTTAATGATATTTTGGTATTTTATAACCATTTTTGTAAATAATCTATTTTGCGTAGATTATAATTAATTAGAGTAACTTCATGCGTTTAGAATAATTTCATGCATATTTAAATTCTCATTTTGCTCACGGGGGTCCTGTCCCGGGGCGTGATAACAAGACCATGTAATATTATTTGCCCGACTTGTATCGGGTTTTCATTTTGCGCATTTATTTTCAAGTTATTTCAATTTCTTGGATGTTTACTTATGCACCGCTTTTCATTAATTTGAGTGTAAATTTCTCTTCTAAATTATGTTAGGATTAGTCTAGACATTAAAAAAAAACTACAAAAACATTTGCATGGACACTTAGCGGTTTCTTAAAGATTATAATTGGTAATCAAGATTGTGTTGCCATTTAGATTAAAACCTTCCAAGTTAGTGGTACCGCAAGGGCGCTAATAGAAACATTGGCGTAAACAAGTCCCCGTTCCTAGAAATCTCTGGTTGCGTAGGGACCGAGACAACACTCCCGTGCCTCGATTGGTTTCTAGCCGACCCCAATAGGCTAGTGGCGACTCCTAGAAATATTTAGGTTGTTAAGAACAAAAAAAAAACAAAATCCAACGTCGCGCGAGGTATGGGCTTGGGAGAGCCCGCGCCTAATTTAGGGCCATTGGTCCGCCTCTTTAGGCAAATACCCCTAAACCATTCTTTCTTTTCCCCCGGGATGGAAAAAGAGAGGTCGTGACAGGGGTGAGACGACATATCAGCGAGTTCACCCCCCCAAGACCCGACTAGGAAGAAAATACACCCTGAGGGCTACCTAGGCACAAATACGAGTCAGAGGACTTACCTTGGTCTCAGTCCCTTCTTGCAAGTTGAAATAATTCAACCACTCCAGTCATTTCAACCAATCAATTCATCCACTCAGATTGAATCATCGATCAATTGACTCAGTCGATTCCATGCCATCAAGACCATTCCCCGGTCATCCCAATCAATACTATCTATAAAGTCCGATTCATAATCAAGACTGCTCACTTTAAGTTGGTAAATAAATAGTATAGCTCGTACTAAGCTGATAAATAGTATACTGCTCGCACTAAGCTGACGTATCGAGACCCGCAGGCTGATATAGTATACCGGTATACTGCTCACTCTAAGCTGACATATCGTCCGCAGGCTTATATAGTATACCATCCTGATCATCTAACCATTTCACCATTTTTATCATACCCGATAAAAATAATCGTGTGTGGGTACACGGTCAGCCTTAGCCAAAATACAATATTTTCCTCCTTTGAAAATCCCATTGATTTTAGTAGTCCACAAATCCATTTTTGGCACTGTAAATCGACGCCCGATGATTTTACAATTAATTACTGAAATTAAATAAAATTTGGGATAAATCCCAAGATCACAAATCACACCCAATTTGCACAAAATAATAGTCAAATAAATAAACAAATCACAGCATTGCAATCACCACAAAATTCCAGTCACCGACTATTTCGGTCTAATTTTCAGAAAATAATTAATTAATTAATTAATTATGGAAATTAATTAATAAATACTAAAAGTACTCACTTAGGCCTGTAAAGCCTAATGAAAAGTCGAGACGAGCCCAGAAAAATTTTGAACCACTCTAGAAATATAAATAGAGCTTGTCCAGGCTCTAATTACATTACTCTAACCACCTAACATGCAATAACGACTAACTAATTCACTAATCCGTTCTAACTAACCACCTAATCCAAGCTTAACTTAAACTAATCAACCCTTAAGCATCCTTAACTTACTAAGCATGGATTAGTGAGTTAAACTCGCTCGGTTGTGGATCCGCTCAAATCACAACGACGGGCACGTTGAGGCGGTCCACAAACTCCAAAGCGAGGATGCCTTTTGAGGTCGGGAAAGCCATCAAAATGAGCCAAACAGTGGCTGGAAAACCCTCTTGCTTTGGCTTCTATCCTTGGCTGAGAGGGCTGGAACCAGCAGCTGGCTAAGGTGGGAACAAGCAGGGACGGGTAGAGGGATTGAAGTAGGTCCAGGCGGAGGCAGGTGGCTGCTCTGGTGACCACAACAGCGACGGATAGTAGCTTGGTGACCTGCTGAACACGCGAGCTTGGTGAGAACGACGTGCCACTAGACGGCGGGACGGTGACGGCTTGCGTGGGACGTACGGGCGAGCGCGGACACGCGACGGAGGCTGTTTAGGCTCCGTGGGCAGTAGGGGTGCCCGATGGTGTGCTGGCTTGCTGGTTCGGTTTTTCTAGGCTTTTGAAACTCTCTCTCTCTCACTCTGGAATGGAGGTCGATGGGTTGAGGGAGAAGAAGGGGACCGACGGCAGCAAGGGGGGCCACTTAGTCCCTCTCTCATCCTTTTTGGTCCCCTTGGTGTGTCCCACCACCAAGCTATCTTCCACAACCAATTTCCAGCAGCCTAGTCTTCTTCTAGAAGCCTTGAAGGGGTCCAAAGGTTGGGTCCATGGCGGCATACGAATTTGGCTTGATTTTCCTTAAGTGGACTTCAATTCCTCCATGAATCGATTCAATTTGGCTTCTAAAAATTCAACCGTCGAGTCCACAATCAAATTGACATTTTTCCTCATCATTCAAACTTACTTACATCCTAATTTCGCAATAAAAAATGGTCCTCCAAATTGTTCGGTTGAAAACGGCCTTATCTCGGCTTTTTGCCAAAAATCCCGATTTGCAGAAAAATCTTCGGAGATTGAGTAGACATTCCTAAAATGACTCGTGACATGATAGAACTTTCAATTTTTTAAATCGGATTCAAATTCGCGGTTAATTTCAATCCGACGTGATTTTAGCATGACCTAGGCTACCGGGTAGCTTTATGAAATTTTTAGTGCAAATGACCAATGGTCAATTTTCTTCAAAACAAACTGAAAAGTCGGTTTCTACTCAAACAGGTTTACAACGCAAAGTCAGCAGACAGGGGGTAGGGTCTCAATCTTCATTGGAGCCATCCTCTAGGTCCTCCTCTAGATCCTCTAACTCTGAGTCCTCATCTTCTTCGACGATCTCTCCTTCTTCCTTGCTCCAGCTTGAGTCCATGGTTGAGAATAGTGGAGAGTCGGAATCACCCTCAAGCTTAGGATCCTTCACATCCACCACCGATCCATTCTTAGGATCTGCCGTCCCTTCTCGAACGCTACCTTTAAAACGTATAGAGGTACATCACATTCCGACACCGGACCCTCCATTCACCCATCATGATAGTGACGATACTATGCCCGGTACTTATGGGGCACCTTATTAGGTCTACCCACGTCAACCTAGACCATGGATTTCACCAGTACATATTCCAATCCTTCAAGGTGGGGGTTTATCGGAATATGATAACCTATCTCAGTGATCTCCTCAGGTATACCAAAATCTACGGGAGGAGGTGGAGGTGTTGTCATCTAAGGAGTTGAAATTTTGTCCCACAACGGGGTGAGACTACATTTCAATGAGTTCTACCCTCTAAGACCCGATTAGAAAGCAAATATGCCCTAAGGGCTGCCTAAGCACAACCAGGTGTCAGAGGACTTACCTTGGCCTCAATTCCTTCCTACAAGTCAGTTCAATCCACAAACACTGACAACCACAACATCCAAACTAACAGATCGAATCGTTGATCAATCGACTTAGTCGATGACATGTCAGCGAGACCATTCCTCGGTCATCTCAATTATTCAATCCCAATTCATAATCACAACTCAACAAGCATAATCTACCAAATCCTCAAATATGAATCCTGGTCCAAAAGACACGACCTAAATTAGGTGGTAATCATGGCCCAAAAAGGGGCACAACCTTTATTAAGTGACGAATCACGGCCTAACTAGGCACAACCTCTATCAGGTGGCAATCACGGCCCAACTGGGCACAACCTCTATCAGGTGGCAAATCACGGCCTAGAGGGGCACAACCGATTCCAATTTCGATGGCAAATCTTGGCCCAACTGGCACAGCCATTCTTCGGCGGCTTTCTACATCCAACTCATAACCTCACACGGTCATTTTCCCATCAAATACTAACAATTGTTAATTTTGGGATAAAATACTCACAAACACTAATCACGATCAATTTGCACACTCAAGTACTCAATTAAATAAATAGAGAGCACCACTGAAATCAGCACGAAATTCCGATCACGAACTATCCCGGTCTAATTTTCAAAAAATAATTAATTACAAAAATTATTAAATAAATGCAATAGATCCAACTTAGGCCCATAATGCCTAATTGGATGCCGAAACGGACCCAGAAAATTTCCGAGACTCGTTGAATAAATACTAGAGTCCATTTACTTGCTAATTGCACTAACTAACCACCTAATATGCATTGGCAGATAATTAAATTAACTAATCTAATATAATCTATCCACCTAACCATGCTTAATTTAATCTAATCAATCCCTAAGCATCATTAACCTATTAAGCGAGGATTAGTGAGTTAAACTCACTTGTTTCGCGAGCCGGTTGGATCAAATCGATTGGGACCAAACGGGCCTTACAGAGCTGCTGAAACCCACTTCTTTAACTTATATTTTGGGCTGGTTGAGGGCTGAACGGTAGCTAGATGGCCGAGCAAGGATCGGCAACGGTTAGGTGGGACTAAGGGTGGGGCTGAATGGCGTCGGAGCGGCAGTCCACGGTGGTCCGACGGCCATGGGGGAGCCCTGGAGCTCTGCTGGCCCACTCAACACATTGGTGACTCTCGGTTGTCGTGAAAATCTAGAGAATTCAAATACGGACACAGGGTACCAAAACCATAGAAAAATTAGTCAAGTGACGGCCGACGAGAATTTTCCAATTTAGTGGTGTCACCCACAATTAGCCACACATCTCAGTTGAACTGACCTATCTCTGATCCCTGATCGATTTTTAATTGTGCCGTTATGGCCTCTAAAGATGGACACGGTCGAGAAGCCGATTCCTGGTCGAATTCTTAAGTCTATTTGCCTTAAAATCCTTAATGGCTTCCCCAGATAGTCGAGTTATCTTGAGAGTGATCAGCTCTGAGAATAGCCCCATAGGCGCGTCAATGAAATGCCAGATTTATTCAATATAAAACATGATCGAAAATCTGGGATGTCACAACACAGCCCAGTCAAACTGACCTATCTCTGATTTCTAATCGATCTTTACTGTGTCGTAGTGATCTCTACAAATGAGCACGGTCGAGTAGTCGATTCCTGGTCAAATTCTCAAGTCTATTGCATTAAAATTCCTTAGTGACTTCTCTGGATAGTCTAGTTATCTCAAGATTGATCAGCTCTGAGAATAGCACTATAGGCATGTCAATGAAAAACTCGATTAATTTAATTGAAAGCAGAAATGAAAAATCCAGGATGTCACACAGCTTACGCTAAATAGAGATAATAATTGGTTTGGGAAGAGATCGATGACTGGAGAGAACTATCCCATCTCTCCCAACTGAAATGGCGAAGTTGGGAAGCTGGCACATAATGCGAATGGCGTGTGTCGATGCTATGGGAGAAAGTATGGACCGGCCCTGTGTTTTGCTAAAATAGGAGCTTGCAATGGCTATATCTAGCACGCCTACTAGGTGAAGAATTGCCTATATAGGTTCGTGGAAGCTAAGGTGCCACTACCGCAGATAGGGTAGTCAGTAGAAAGTGCTTCGCAGAACACACAATAGGACATTCTGAAAAAGCTTCTGACGTAAGGAAGAGTGTATGCTGTCACCAGGAAGGAGGTGAAAAATTCGCAAAACGTGATTACAAGTACATTTCATTGTACGACCATGCTACTTATGTTTTGTTTGATCCTGGAGCCACACATTCTTTTATTGCTGAGCAGTTTGTTAAGTTAGTGGGGTTAAGTCCAAAACCGTTGGAGACGATTCTTAGTATATCTACCTCGTTAAAGGATAAAGTGTTGTCTACGATAAGATGCTTAGGTTGCAAGTTGGTGATTGGCGATTGAGAGGAGAGTATAGATTTAATTGTGTTGTTGATGTTTGATTTTAATGTAATCATTGGTATGGATTGGCCTACCAACCAACGAGCTACAATAGATTGTTATTGTAAAGCGGTTTAGTTTAATCCATTAGCGAGTGGTAGTTTTGAGTTTGTTGGGAATCGATGAGGACCTTCAATCCCTTTAATTTCATTGCTTGAGGCGACCTGGTTGTTGGATGTAGGTTGACAAAGTTATTTGGTGACAGTGGTTGATACACTGGTTGAAGAACCAATGATAGATAACATCACCATAATGCGAGAGTTTTCTAATGTCTTTCGTAAGGAGTTACCTTGACTACTTCCGGAAAAGGAGATAGAGTTCGTGATTGAGTTGGCCCCTAAGACAGAGCCAATTTCTAAGGCATCGTACCATATGGTGTTGCCGGAACTAAAGGAGTTAAATGTGCAGATGCTTGAGTTGTAATGCATCACCTTCAGGAGTGCCAGTTTTGTTCGTAAGGAAGAAGGATGGTTTATTGCGTCTTTGCATCGACTATTGACAACTTAATCAAGTGATGATTAAGAACAAGTATCCGTTGCTAAGGATAGAAGACTTGTTTGACCAACTATAGGGAGCTTCACTATTTTTCTAGATTGACTTGAGGACGAGTTACCATTAGTTGAGTATTAAGAATGAGGATATACTGAATACGGCATTTCATACGCGTTATGGTCACTATGAGTTCATTGAAATGCCGTTGAGGTTAATCAATGCCCTAGCTACTTTTATGGACTTGATGAATCGAGTGTTTTAAAGAGTATTTGGATCAGTTCATGATCATGTTCATTAACGACATCTTGGTATACTCGAAGAGTCTAGAGGAGGATGAACGACATTTAAGGATGGTACTTCAAACCTTACAAGAACATGAGCTATACGCCAAGTTTAGCAAGTGCGAGTTTCGGCTGACTTGGTCACGTGATTTCTGGTGAAGGGAATTCTGTGGACCTGATTGAGATTGATGTGGTTATGAACTTGCCAAGAACAACGACAGTGACTGAGGTTTGAAGTGTCTTGGGACTGGCAGGCTATCATAAACGATTCATGTAAAGATTCTCTACGATAGCCATGTCTCTAACGCGATCACTGAAGAATGACAAAAAGTTTGAATAGACGAATAAGTGTGAGTGTAGTTTCCAAAAGCTTAACCATAAGCTGACTACCGCACCTATGTTGACGATTACGTCTGGTCTTGGAGGACACGAGATTTATAGCAATACATCGTATAAAAGATTGGTCTGTGTTTTAATGCAACATGGGAGAGTAGCTATGTACGCGTCCAATTAGCTGAGGCCTCATGAGCTAAACTATCCAACGCATGATTTGGAACTGGCAACGATCACCTTTTGTGCGAAGAAAAGTTCCAAATCTTTATGGACCATTAAAATCTGAAGTATTTGTTCTCTCAAAAGGAGTTGAATATGAGGTAACGTCGTTGGATGTAACTTCTCATGGACTATGATTGCGACATCTTGTATCGCCCTGGAAAAGCTAACAAGGTCATGGATGTGCTGAGTCGAAAGTCGTCAATTGTGCAAATGATGGTTCAAGAATGGATTATGCTTGAAGGAGTTCAAGATTTGGATTTCAAGTTTGAGATAAGCCAACTTTCAAGTCTCATAGCTACCCTTAGAACTGAATTGGAAGTGCAAGCGAAGATTAAGATGATGTAGTCAACAAACCCTAAAATTTAGAAAAATCTGCAAGGAGATGTAGAATAAAGGAAAGCTGATTTCCAAGTAACGGAGGATGTAATATTGAAGTTTTAGGGACGATTATGCATGTCCAACGATGAGGAGTTTAAGGATGAAATTTTGTCAAAAGCCCGTCATAATAGTTAAAGTATTCATTTGAGTAGCAGATGTATCGGAATCTACACCAATACTATTGGTGGAACGGTATGAAAGCAGATATCGACAAGCATGTTACCAAGTATTTAACGTGCAACAAGTGAAGGCGTAACATTGCAAACCTGGTGGACTTTTGCAACCTCTCGAGATTCTCAAGTGGAAATGAAAACACATTACGATAGATTTCATGATGGGATTGCCAAGGAGTCAGCACGGTAAAGATTTCATCTAGGTCATGGTTGTAGATTAATAAAATCTACACACTTCATCATTGTACGAAAAGTCTTTGCTTTTTAGAGATATGCTGAACTGTACATGGCGACAAGTAGTTTGTCTTCATAGAGTGCCAGCAATGATCACGTTTGATCGAGACCTAAAGTTCATGGCAGCTTTTTGAAAAAGGCTGTGAACTACCTTAGGAACAAAGATGCAATACAGCACGACCTATCATCCACAGACAGATGGTCAGTCAGAAAGGACTATTCATATGCTTGAGGATATATTAAGAGCTTACATGTTGGATTTCAAGTGAAGTTGGGAGAAGCAACTTCATCTGATTAAGTTCACCTACAACAACAGCTATCAGCAGAGCATCACGATGGTGTCATTTAAAGCGTTATATAGTAAGGCTTGTAGAACTCCTACCTACTGGGATGAAGTTGGTGAACGCAAGATTACGGACCCTGAGTGTTGTAAACAATAATCGATGTTAAGCACTTTCGAACTCCGAAGATTTTTTGTTGAATCAGGTAGTTTCGAAATACCTTGTTGGAAGATATGCTCAAAATATCGGAGATATGCCCAGATTATGGTTGATATGTTAGGGATTGTAATTGATTGTTTGTATCAATCTAGGATTAGATCTGATTTACCTAGACTAGAACATTCTTTGTATTATTTATTGATCCTTTTGTACATTGAATACAATCAATGAATTACACATAATAAATTCTCTACCATTCATGATATTCTCTCTTCTCCTCCCTTCCATCTCGATTCGTGACATGGTATTAGAGTGAGCGCTCTTTGTCTAGCTTCCAAATTTTCTGATTACCCTCCGGATAGTATTATACCTTCATTGTTGTGGGAACGCTAAACCTACAAAACAAGGTTAGCACTCCATTATAGGAATCAGTATCTAAACATTCCAAAAAACCAGAAAAAAAAAATTTCTCTTACCGTTTTCTCCCTTACCGACACCATACCTAAAGAGCATTCATTGACTTCTGAAGAGAGAACTCCAAAGGAGTCAATTGTGCAACAAAACATGCCAATCCAAGAACACACCTTGGATCTACCATCAAAGATCGCGAACCAAGAGCCAAGAGTCTAGGCCCAACCCAACCAGGGAGAGTCCATCACAGGCCAACCCACTTTGGGGCAACCCACTTTGGGGCAACCAATTGTAGGCTAGCCCGTTTCAGGGCAATCCATCCGGTGGATGCCTGTTCAGATGGCGCTCGGCTCATGGATCTATGGGCCTGCACAAACAAGCCCATGGCCAATAAGTCAATGCCTCAAAGAACTAGTCTAGTATAGTGGAGGCCCACTAATGATGTTCGGGAGAAGCCTAGCCACTACGCTGAATTTCACACATGAAAGTCATACGCCCGAATAGGGTACTGTGGGTCCAAGATTGAATCCCTGCCCAAGTTCTTGCCATCCTAATATCTTGTCGCTAGCGGTCGACCGGAGCTCGACAACTTGTTGTACACGTCGATGGCCAATAGGCCAGAGCTACGGCTAATCACCCAGCAATTGTCTGATCCCAACAACTTTTCCACTTGGTCGGTAGAGTTCCAGCGAGCCTTGGTTACCAAGGACAATGAGGCTTTTATCAATCGAACCAGTTTCGTCGGACGAGTAGATGGCATAACTATGGAGGAAATGCAATCAACTTGTCCAAACTTGGATAAAAAATTACATCACCTCAAAATTCGCCACTGAACTACCCCCAATGGAAGACTCAAGAAAGACGTAGGAGAATATTAAAGCAATGTATGGGAAATTATATCGGGTTAAAAATTTTCACTGACCCAATAGCTTTCAGATTTGAAATATGGGAATATGACCATAGCTGCGGTATATAATAAGCTCTCAACCTTATGGAGAAATTAGAAGGGTCGGAATCAACTTTGCAGTAGTATTGAACCATAAGAGAGATGGAAAAAGTGACTAGATTTCTCCTTATTTTGAATGAATCTTACCTTTCTTTTCAGTCATAGATCTTGACCATGGAACCCATGCCAACACTTGGTTGGATTTATCAACTCGCCGTTCAGGAGGAGAGCCAATGCCTTGTCGCTTCCGATTTGCCCAAGGTAGGCGACAGCGTGGTGTTCGCAGCTCATGCGAACACCCTATAGAGAGGACCCTAAAGGACAAGGGGGAAGGCCTGGACTACAATTAGGGTTTCATGGAGAAGACACTAGAAACTTCAAGAAAGAGATGGATAGCCAGGATGCAATTATGTGATCCAACGGCTCATGGGGTTTCTATCCATTAAACAGATCCGACGGTCCACGAGCTCTCTCCTTAGTAGGATCAAACAGTTCGTAGTGCATCTCTCCTGCCTTTGGATCCGACTGCTCAAGTAAGGCCGCGATAGCTTCTGTTTGTAAACCATCTAACGGGCTACATTTTATCACGTCATCAAAGTACAATGGGTAGAATTTTAAAGGGAAAAGGTAAATTATACTATGATAATTGCAAACATCCACATCATACAATTGATAATTTCTAGAAATTGCTTGGCAATCTCGGCGAGAAAGGAAAAAGGGAATTTTCGACCGCTTTACAGGTCACAGGTCAATGTGCTGACAAATTGAATCAACCAATTACCAATGATCAATATCAGGGAATTATGAAGACCTTAAGGAAATTGGATGTCTTTGATAGAGTCGAGAGTTTTACAGGTACTTCTTATTGCCTGATGAATTCAATTTCTAAGAGCACATGAATAATTGATTCGAGTGCTAATGACCACATTATCCATGATAACAGTTTCTTTTCAAAACCCAAAATGTTAGCTTTTCTAGTCTCAATACAACTTCCAAATGGAAATATCATATATGTCACGATTATTGACAGAGTGAATCTTAGCCCCCTTATCACACTTCGGAATGTGCTTTATGTTTCAAAATTCCATTTCAATCTCATATCAATCTCTCGAGCTTATGAAGAAAATTCTTGTTGTGTTCAATTCAATTGTGATCATTGTTTCTTCCAAGCCCTTTTGACTAGCAAACTAATGGGTTTGGGTAGTATCTCACAAAGGCCATATTTTTGGAACCTTTTCCCAGTGATTCAAGTTTATCCTATATTCAATTGAATAATCAATTATTGTGCAATACTACTACCAATGATAAGAGTTTTCTTAATCCTTAAAGATTGGGTCATTATGCTTCTTTCCTTTATACTTGGCATTCCATCTATCATCTGGCAAAACAAGCTTGTACACCTTTTCCAAATAGCAGTTCTCATGCAAAAAGTCTTTTTTCCTTAATTCATGCTAATGTTTGGGGGCCTTATCATACACCAATTGTGATAATTCTCTATTTTTTCCTTCGATTGTGGATGATTTTTCCTATGTCTCATGCAATCAACAAGTCAAGTTCTTTCTCACCCAGAAACATTCTTTTCCTTGCCCAAAAATCAATTCAGAAAATCAATCCAATGCATTCACACTTATATTAGAAAGGAATTCTTCAATAGTGAATGTGAACGAAATTTTGCATGAGAGCTCTTGCACCTACACTTTACAACACAATAGAATTGTTGAGTGTAAACACCATCATCTCTTAGAAGTAGCACGTGCCCTTAAATTTCAATATCTATTCCTGAAACTTTTGGAGAGATTGTGTGATCATGACAGCTTACTTGATCAATCAAATGATAAGTCGTGTTCTTAATGGGAAAACACTATTTTAGATGTTATGTGGAAAGAAATCAGAACTTCAACATTTGAGAGTTTTCGGTTGTTTATGCTATGTGATCACAGTGGGGCCTCATGATAAAATGAGTCCATGAGCTCGTCGATGCATATTTATGGGCTATCCAAGTCTCCAAAAGGGATAACAAGTTTTCAAAACTGCCTACTGGAGATTTCTTTGTTAGCAGGGATGTCAATTTTAATGAGGATGTGTTTCCTTTTAGGATTGAATTATCTTCATTTGATGACTCAGATAGGGACATAACTTCTCATCATTTTTTATCTAACGAAGACTTATCTTTTCGATAATCATATATCATTGCCATTCCCGAACTTTCTGTGACATCCTAAAATTTCTTGGCAACTGTAGATGCTATCCGACCTATGGAAAGGTGATGGAAGTGTTATTGATTTATGTTTTGGCCCTTAGACCTAAGAATTGTAATAGACTAAGGTTGAGTACTTTAATGGAAATGTATCTTATGTTCATGGGTTATCAAGGTTGGTGCTATAGGATAATTTGATAAGGAAGATTTTGTTCTTGGCTATGCGCTTTATAGATTTGATTTTTCTGGATTAATGTTACAAGATTTTGGCCATTTTATTTTGCCATTAGGTATTTATTTAAGTGGGGATTTAGGGTAGAATTAAAGGAGGGGGTGGGCTGATTTTTTTGGGGCCAAAACCAGCCCACAATCCCCCACCCTTCGACCAGCTAAGGCCCGGCCCAAGACGCCCAATGGGCCATCAACCAAGGAGGGACCGGAATGGAGGGGTTGGCCTATGAGAGGCCCATCCTCTTGCATGGCAATTACCAAGTGGCTAGGAGGGATTATCCAAGTGTCCTCTTGCATGTATTGTGATGATTACTTGCTAATCATGAGGGGGAAGAAAAGAAGAAGGGGCGGATTGAACAAGGGGGAGGTGTCGCACGAGAGAAAGAGAGAAGGAGAGGAAGAGAGGAAGAGAGAAAGAGAGGAAGGGAGAAAGGGAGAAAGCGGGTGTGCGAGAGAGAAAGAGGAGGAGAAGACCGGCCACCGTGCACCCGCCTAGTTCCATCGTCGAGCCCGCCTTGCCCCGCCATGTGCTTGCTGTGATTTTGCTTGGATTAGAGGCAAGTAGAGTCCATTGATCTACCCTTTTGCTTGCTGTGATGTGTGTATTAGTGGATGGTAAACTCCGGATGTGGTAGAGGTGAGGAATTTTTGAAGCATTGGGGAGAAGTGTCATAGTCTAGCATTATGTTTTCTGAAAAATCAGTCCGACCTTTGGTGATTTCGTGAGCTGCATGCAACTCTTTAGTTAGAATCTCACTTCGACTTCTTAATGAAAGTTGTAGAGGACATCTTGAGGAATAACATACTAAAATTTGAGATAAAACGGACAAGTATTGGTTAGTGAAATGATTTTTCTTTGGAGAAAATAGATCTAGAAACTGTTGTACTGACCTTTGATGATTTCGTGATCTGTAAAGCAATTTTCTAGTTAGAATCTCACTTCAACTTCTTATGAAAGTTGTAGAGGACTTCTTGAATTTTAACATATCAAAAATTGAGAGAAAATGAACAAGTATAGTTTGGTGAAACCATTTTTCTTTGAAGAAATTGAATCTGGAAAACGTTATGATGACCTAGTGTGATTCTGTGAATTTTATAAAATTTTATAGTTGAAATTAGATCTTATGTCCTTAATGAAAGTTGTAGATGACATTCTGAGGAATAACATACTGAAAATTTAGAAGGAACGGACATGTGTGGGTCGGTAAAACGAATTTTCTTTGAAAGGAGTTAATCTGGAAAAACAATACCGAGAATAGGAAGAATTAAATCGACTATAGCTCTCAATCCAGAAAAAATTTTGTGGCACCCCTCGACAGCCACCGATCCGTTAGGGTCGGGACAATTCGCTTACCTTTCACTTTCCCTAATAACATGCCACTCTAATACCATTTCAATTGCAGCAGGTGCATACAACCTGGGGGTTTACATCTTTTAGATTGGTCCCTTGCACAGTTCATATAATGGAAGCATAACCAACAACTCCCTTCCCTATATTCAGAAAACAGTGCACACCAACTAAACAACTTTTATAAGTTAAAGCCGAACACTTTTACTTACATAAAGCAGATGAACATCTTTAGTCAGTACATCGAAATGCCATGGTTTTCTATATTTGGCTATACTTCAAAAGATGACCGACATCTCCTCCAACAGTCGTATACTTAAAGTCCATCGAACAGTATCGGCGTCCAAAAGTTCCTTCCTTTGCTATCCTCCTCCTCGCGATCATATCCAACCACTTGATCCATCTACTAGTGGTAGTGGCAGCAGAGGAATCTTATCTAGTCTGAAATGTTAATCCCCAAAAGGGGTGAGTACAACCACTCAGCAGTAAAGATCCACCAAACTACTCAATGCGTCAAATAGAACAATCAAGGTATCATGAACAAAGTACATATCATTCATGCATTCAAGCATACCTTAACTTGCAGCCATGCATATATCACCATGCCATATGTGCATATACCACCATGCACTTATCATCGAGCATTCATGCATATATCACCATGCCATATATGCATATACCACCATGCACTTATCCTCAAGCATTCGTGCATATGTCTCCATGCCATATGTGCATATACCACCATGATTCATATCATCCATGCTATCAAGCATACATCACCATGAGATCCATTCATACCTTCATGATTGCATTTTTAATATCAAATAGCATCTATTTACTTTCATAAGCAGATCATGCATCATGCTATATGCATACACCCATGCACATGATTCACTTTCAATTCTTATCTTTCACAAGGATCTCATCAATTTTTCTTCCTAGGGACAAATGTTTGCATCCCACAATTTATCGCTCGCACACAACCTGGCATCGCGAGGAACCTCCGGCACACACCTCTGGGCATTCGGCACACACCTCCGGGCTTCTCGTACCCCAACTGGCATCACGAAGAATCCCCCGGCACACACCTCCAGTGCTTCCGGGATTACGTACTGACATACCACCAGACATTCCCCCTGGAATTACGTACTGTATACCACCGGGCATCTCGAAACTCCCAAGGACATCCGGCACACACACTCCGGGCATCCCGACACTCCCGGGGCATCGTCGACTCACACCTCCGACGGTATCCTCATTACAATGCATATTCTCATACATCTCATTTTCAATTTCACATTTGATGTAACAATGCCAATGATTGGAATCAGCCTTTTTGAAATCATGTAATATGCATTGGGAAAAGTATCACTTGATGCAATGGTTTTAAAAAGAAATCTTTCTTTGAGTTCATGAAAATTCTTCAATTCTTTGATGTCATATGAAATGTATGAATGTCATCACATCATTGCATGAGTAATAATTCAAGATATTATGATTTACATAACAATTTCAATAACCAGTAAATAACACAATTTCCAGCTTAATCAGAATACATGTTCATGAAAAATTTCGGAAAAAGTAGTAAACGGTGGAAGTAAATTTTAAAAATTTTCCACATTGTAGATAAGATCTAGGAAACATATTTTGTGAAGGACACCCTATTAAACAAGGCTTCACAGAATACGTACAGGTCCGTGCATCACTGAACAAGGATTGTTAACCTTACTCATGCACAGTTTTTGAAACATTTTCGATTAAATACATAAATGACCTTAAAAAATTATGAAATTCGAACATGAGATATTTAAGACATAAACGCAGATACTTCATGAAGAACACTCCACCAAAAGATCCTCACATAATTCAATACAGACCACGCATCCCAGCACTATTAATTATGTCCGTTCATCTTGCACAGTTTTTTGAAACATTTTTGGTTAAATAGCCAAATGACCTTAAAAAATTATGAAATTCAATTATTTTGTATGCAAGACATAGATAAAGATATCTCATGCAGAACACTTTTCCAAAAGAGTCTCATACAAAACGATATAGGCCGCGCATTACAACATTACAAAGTCCGAACACATCAGATTGCACAGTTTTAGAATCATTTCCGATTAAATATCCAAATGACCTTAAAAAATTATGAAATTTGACTATATGATAGCCAAGACCATAATATAGATACTTCACGAAGATATCGAAGTCATATTCGTCCTAGGTAATTAAATATAGGTGGTTAAAACTTCTGTTCATAGTACCGAAATTTCCAGATCTAACCATCTCCGAAAGACAACGATTTCCTGTACCTATTCCTGTTGGTTTTCTCTAAATTTTTGATATGTTCTACTTCAAGAAGTACACTACAACTTTCATTAAGATATCAAGGTGAGATTTTCACAAGAACGTTACTTTACAGACCACGAAACCACGGAAGGTCAGCACAACGAATTCCAGATCTAGTCTCTCCAAAGAAAAATCATTTTACTAACCATTTCTTGTTCGTTTTGCCTCAAATTTTAGTATGTTGTTCCTGAAGGTGTTATCTACAACTTTCATGAAGAAATCGAAACAAGATTCCGACTTAAAAGTCACATGCAACACAAACTCCAAGATGGTCAAACTGGTCTTTCCAGAAACAGCATGCATGACCAACGAATCCCTCTCCATAGCTCCGAAATTTCATCCCATCTACCACAACCAAGACTTACCATCTACTACACGTACACACAGCAATGCAAAGAGTAGGTTTTAGGACTTCACTTGCCTCAAATTCGAAGGAAACACAGAAAGGCAAGGCGGGGCGAGGCGGCGAACGACGGCGGACGTGCAGACTCCTTCTTCCTCTTCTCCTCTCGCTCACTCGCTCGCTCGCTCTCCCTCTTTTGGACGGTAACTCTCTCTCTCCTCTCTCTCTTCTGGTCGAAATCCCCCTCCCCCTTTTCCTTTTAGTTGAATTAAAACCCTTGCATGCTTTACTTCTTGCATGGAGGGACACTTGGTTACAAAGGGGCAACACTTGGCAATATTTTCTTGCCACTTGGCATTTTTGCCATGCACATGGTGGGCCTTCATTTGGCTGGGCTTGGGCCAGCCTTGGTCGACAACTTCATGGGCTCCTTGGGCCGGGCCTCTTGGCCCACTTTAGGCCAACACTCTTGGGCCTAAAGTCCAAACTTAAATGGCCCAAGTTTATTTTTAATAACACATCTTAATCCTCATTTAAATAAATACCTAATTGCATAATAAAATGGCCAAAAGACTTTGTGACATTAATCCATAAAATCAAATCTATAAAGTGCATAGTCAAGAACAAAGTCTCCTTTATCAAATTGTCCTATAGCACCAACCTTGATCATCCATTAACATAAGATGTATTTCTACCCAAATAATTCTCCATTAAAATACTCGGCATTAATCTATTAAAATTCTTTGGTCTAAAGGCCATAACATAAATCAATAACACTTCCATCACCTATTCATGGTTCATGGTATACCCAGGGGTTATTATAAATTTTTGGGATGCCACAAATTTGATTTCGATTTCTTCACAAAACTTTTACCTCTGGATGTTTTCTATAACATATTAAAATTTCAGAATTTTTGGAGTTCGTTTGAGCATTTAATTGAAATTATTTCTGAAACCGTGCAAACTATAGTGCTGAAATTTTAAAGGTCGTGATTCATGGACCGTACTGAATTGTATGAAGCTCTTTTGATATGATGTTCTTCATGAAATATTTTCCCCTAGGTCTTGTCTATAATGTGTCAAATTTTCAGAATTTATTAAGACAATTTACTAATTTTCCTAGAGTTTTAACTAAAGGAGTGCATTCTGTTTTATCCGAAAATTGCTGTATTTTTAAAAGTAAATGAATTGCTCTATGTGATATAATGTCATGAATGGTTGCTTTTGCTGAACATGTGATGAAATTTGGCATGTCATATCATATCAAAAAGCTGGCTTATACCTTTGACATTATTGCATCAAATGCCATGTGGAAAGTAAAACATACTTGTGAATATAAATTGTGAAAATGATGATACCGTCGGACCCTTGAGTCGACGATGTCCTTGGGAGTGTTGAGATGCCCGGAGTTATGTGCTGGATGCCTAGAGGTGTGTGCCGGAGGCTCCTCGCGATGCCAGGTTGGGTGCGAGCAATAAATGAGGAATGCAAACATTGATCCCTGGGAAGAAAGATGAAATGAGATCCTTTTTGGAAAATTGAAAAAATTGAATCATGTGCATGGATGTGTGCATATGGCATGATGCATGATCTGCTTATGAAAGTAAATTGATACTATATGATATTGAGAATGCGATCATGAAAGCTTGAATGGATCTCATGGGGATGTACCCAAGATTATGTATGTGCATATGCATGGTGATGTATATATGACTACATGGTTATGCATGCTCGATAGCATGGATGATATGTACTTTACTCATGACATCCTGATTGTTTTGCTTGCTGCACTGTGTAATTTAATGGATCTTTACTGCTGAGTGGTTGTACTCACCTCTTTAGGGATTAACATTTCAGATTAAAAGATGCCTTTGCCACCGGTCGCACACGGTACTTTCTATGGCTTACCGTCTAATGTTGAGGTTGAGTGCGCGGAGCATATCTATATTAGTGTTCCTGGTCTGGTGTTTGTCCGAGTTCGTGTGTTGGTTATGTATGAAGTGGGCTTGACTGGGGGCCCTATAGTCCAAGAGTTTCCGTCCGTTCATGTTTGACGTGGTGGGGTGATGCTATGGATGCTGCCGCCGCCGCCACCCGATGCACTGGGGTGGGTGTGATGGCTCGTATGACTGGTAGGAGCTGACACTTTGTGGATAGCCGACACTTAATGATGGATAGGTGTACATGTTTGTGTAGGGTCGAGTTTTCTTTTGAGTTGTAGCCAAGCATAGTCAAAAGTCTTGGCTTTTTGCTGTACCGACCCGAGATGTCCATCTTAATTATGTAAATAAAAGTGACTCAACTTTATCTTTTCTTTTGGTACGTAGTTGGTGTGCATTGCATTATTGTTTTTAGAGTAAAGGATAGTGAAACTCAATTGTGCTTCCGTTGATGAACTACGCTGGGACCTTTTCAAAAAAAAAAAAATATATATATATATATATATATATATATATATATTTAATCGGTTAACCCCCATGAATTATGGATCCACTATATTTAAAAAGTATAAGACTGGTATGTAATAGGATAAGTGATTGGTGCCTATGGCGACCTTAATGGATCGGGGGCCGTGCCGAGGGGGGTGCCACACTTTCGCCATAAAATGCAGTTTCATCTCCAATATCTTATGGTATTTCTACATCCATGATAACTATGGATCATTCAGATATACATTTTTCCATGGCAAGTGAGGAGGAACCTATTTTTTCTCCAATGGTAGTCCGTTCGGCACCTACTGAAGAATCACTAGCCTCTTTGTCACCATATGTGCTGCATTAGCCATGCATATGAGGAACAAGAACTATCGAATTATGATGAGGTAGTAAATGATCCACGATGGTAAAAGGCTATATAAACATAATTGCATGCCCTAATGGAGAATCATACATAGGACATTGTCCCATTACCCCCTCATCGAAAATCGATTGGTTGCAAGTGGGTATACAAAATTAAGTATGGAGCAAATGGTTCAGTTGAAAGATACAAGGCTCAATTAGTGGCCCAAGGTTTCACTTAATGACAAAGTTTTGATTATCATAAAACTTTTTCTCCATTTGTGAAAGATGTTACAGTTCACACTTTCCTGTCAATAGTTGCATTCCATGATTAGTCATTACACCAAATGGATGTCCACAATGCCTTCCTCCATGGTGATTTGGATGAGGAAATTTATATGTATCTTCCACCGAGTGTACAGAGACAGGGAGAGTCCAGGGTATGTTGTCTCCATAAATCCCTTCATGGTCTCAAGCAGGCTTCCCAACAGTGGTACACCAAATTCACTAATGCACTCACAAGAGTAGGATTCAAGCAGTCCAAACATGATTATGCCTTGTTCACATGGACGAAAGACATGTCGTCCATCTTCTTAATGATATGTCAATGACATATTTATTATGGGAAATGATGAATTCGCTGTGAAGAGTCTTAAAGAATATTTATATTCTGCTTTCCATATTATAGATTTGGGACCACCAAAATATTTTGTTGGAATTGAGATAGCCCATTCAAACAAATGTTATGCAGTCTAGACACTAAGTTAATTCATGCATAGCCCAAAAGAGTCTCATATGAATGATGCCTTGAAAGTTGTGAAATATTTCAAGAAATGCCCACGATTAGGGATTTCTTTTCTCCCAATTGCAACATGGAAATGACAGTTGACTACAATGCGGATTATGCGACTTGTCCTATGAGTCAAAGGTCTATCATTAGTTTTTGCATCAAATTTGGGGAATTTTTGCTTTCATGGAAGACAAAGAAACAGTCCATTGTGTCCCTATCATTAGCTAAAGCTGAGTATCGATCCATGGCTAAGACTATGTGTGCAATAGTTTGTTTACGAGGCCTGCTTCAATATCTTGGAGTACAAGTCAAGGGACCGCCCTTATTGTTTTGCGGTAATGATTCCGCACTTAAAACTTGCGGCCAATCCCATAGTACATGAGAGAACGAAGCACATAAAGGTCGATGGTCACTTTACCCGAGAGAAGATTCAAGAAGGGATAATCAAGACAAGAGGAATTAGGACCACCAAACAACTTGCGGATATGTTCACTAAACCTTTATGTCAAATGCAACATGCATATCTCTTAAGCAAGCTAATCATCTTGGATGTATACAAGCTACCAGCTTGAGGGAGAGTATTGGAAGATATGCTCGAAATATCGGAGATTTGGCCAGATTATGGTTGCTATGTTGAGGATTGTAATTAATTGTTTGTATCAATCTAGGATTAGATTACCTAGACAAGAAGTATATAGTCATTCCTTTTATTGAACATTCTCTATATTATTTATTGATCCTCTTGTACATTGAATACACTCAATGAAGTGCACAGAATACATTCTCTACCATTCATGGTATTCTCTCTTCTCTTCTCGCTTCCATCTCGATTTGTGACCTACCTGTACTTGAAATATCCAACTATACTAATAAGAATCTCCATTTGCCAATGGATTCCAGAAGCTTTCCTAGCCCACGACAATCCCTCAAAGACAAGCATTTAAGTTGCCACAAGTCTCCAGTTGATTCGGGTAGTTCAGTAATTTTAGCATTATCCAAGGCTGGCACTGAAAAGTGCTTTAAGTTCACAAACTGAACTGGGAAGCCGAACCAATGAGAAGCAAATAGTGGCACTAAGGATTTGCAGTCGAGACGATTTGCCTATCGGTGCAGGAAGTTCTCGAATGGAAGTGCCATCAATCAAGGGCTGTCTCAAAGCATTCATCGCATTCATTTCCGCTGGCAATAGGCCAAGTTCGGAGTAAAACTTCAAATTCAGGTTAACCAAGAGCTTCGGATCACCAATTGAAGGATCAAATGAACCAATCGAGAACATCGCTCAAGAAACAGTATCTCCAAATTTGGGTAGCAAGAGAATGCTGGGGGTAACTACTAAAGTTCATACAACCTGTGAGATTCAAGACTTTCAAACGCTTCATCTACTAAACAAGGCAAGAAACTCAGATGGCGTAGAACTCTCAATGTACTCAAGAACCAACACAAACACAACAAAAAATAAACTATAAACCACCTTAATTCCTTTCCAACCTCCCCAGGATTTTGTACCCTTACTCCACGAAAGATCAAGAATAACTAAGTTCTCGAAATGAATGCCGGTTGCTTCAAAATCTCGAGGGCACCCTTTCTAGTGAAGCCAACGAACGTTCATTAAGGCCTCTGCAAGTTTTCCACCAATATTGGTGCGACCCAAGCTGAAAAAATTCATGTTCGGCAGGATCTCAAAGCCCGCCACTTCAAGGTTCCCTGTACAATGGATCACAAAAGTCATTTAGAGAAATAATCAATATGGATGCCTAAAATCCCGTGAGGTCCATAAAATACTTCAACGATGAAACCTTCTCGAAGAAAATTGCGAAAGACAAATCAAGGCCCGCAGGCTACTTTTTTTTCGCTAACATACCCTTTTCCTCTTCTTCGTGTCCTAGGCTGTGGCAGAAACGTAGAATCCAACAAGTGGACCATAAAAGCCTTCGTAAATAATCTTCCTAGCAAGGCACCTATGTTGACACCTAAATTTTGACTAAATGTTTATGATAAAAAAATGCACAGAAAATTAGGGACTAATTTGACCTTAACAAAACTGATTTTCGCATCACCGAAGTCTTAGTTTTTATTCATGCATTAAGTTTTATTTCCTATTTTATTTTCCCTTTTTTTTTACCCTATTTTTGGATAAATTAATATATATATATATATATATATATATATATATATATATATATATATATATATATATATATATATAAATGTCCCATGGGGGCTAGGCTTTCACACCCAGCCCCTTCTTCTTTTTCCCCCACATTGGCCCAAGGCCCAGCCTCTTTCCTTTCATCCCAGCCCGGTCTCACTCTTTCCCTCCTTCTTCCTTCTTTCCTCTTCTCTACAACTCACATGCGCAAGACACCCTACCAAAGCAAAGCAAGATAGACTAGTAATGGATGGGACGCGCCTTCAATGCTATTGAGCTAAGGAGTCAGGCAATTTTGGTGGGTAGCTCAAGAGACGTCGGTTCGGCCACACCACGGCCGGTCGGTATGCTTAGGACCAGTGGCCAAAGCCTTCGTTGATTGACCCCCTTGAACTATAAATAGGGTGTCGGGTTGAGGCCAAAGACACACAGAAGCAGCGAGCTTAAAGGACTACCCCTAAGAGATATCAGGGGTGGCCCAAGAGCAAGTGAAATCTTGAGAGACCAAGAGAGAGTAAGCGAGATCTCAGAGAGATCCGACTGTGAAAGAGAGAGAGAACGCAATCGAGAGGGCCACTGTTAGCCGCCACTTCTGAACCAAAACCTACAATCCGCCACCGCTCCTTATTCAATTTGAAGCCATGGTAGGTCCTTGATGCAGCCCACATTGAAGACCAGCTCTCTCAACCAAGAAGATCAGCCCACATTCAAGCTCGACGAAACCTCTTATCGATGAAGTGTCGATTGTCAATGAAGTTCGATGAAGTTGTTGATTCAACCGAGAAGCCGTATCGATATCTTGAGTCCATCTCGGAAGCTTGAAAGACACCTTGGGAGCCATGAAGACACTATTACTAGTTTCTAGTTTCTATGCTCTTTACTATTTTCCTAGTTTTAATGCTCTGTCTTTATTTCTTTGATGATATAAGCCATCCAATTCCTTGTAGAACACAAACAGCTTTTGATGAATGAAAACTTTGCTTTCAAGCAAGTATCGTGAACCTTGTAGAGTTCATACCCTTGAAAACTAGAAGAGTTTTCACTCCGTCCTTGAAGAGTCAGAGCTTTCCAAAATCTGCATCCTTGAAGAGTTTCACTCATCGATCTAGAAGAATCGGTGCCCTCTCAACTTCCTTGGAGGCCTAGAAGAGCAACCAACGAAGTTTCTATCTTTTCCTATTCTGTTTGTTATTTTCATCCTCTTCCAACCCAAATTAGACCATTCCATAGTGCTTATTTCAGAAAACCCAAAACAGAGAAATTGTAGATCCAGAAGTCTTTGTTCATTTGGCTTTAGAATCAGGTTGATCCGATCTATATCGACAAAGATACGACTATTATCCTGAGCTTGCACAGTGCTGAAATTTCTGTTTGTCCTGTTTCCCATGTGCGAGTCACTCTCCCGATCCTACTATTTGAGAAATCCTACCCTTGGCTTGCATCATTTGGTATCAAAGCTTTGGAGGAGAGGACAATGCCTCCAAGACAAGCAACAACAAATTGACGAATTGACGCAAGAGGTTTAGTGTTTGAGGGCTGAAGCAAATAATTCTCCACCCCGTTCCAAGACTAAAGATTCCCATGGTGAATCTTCCTCTTTGGAGAGTGTTCAATCTATTCATGGTCGGAGGCATGTTCGACATTGTTTACAACATATTCGTGAGCCAGATTGGGAAAAAGAAGTCAAGAAAGATGTTCCGGAATTTACAGGTACAAAGTCTCTTGATGAAATTGTTGATTGGCTGACACTTGTGAATGAGGTGTTTGAGCACCGAAATGTTCTGGAGAATCGTCGAGTTGGGATCATTGCTATGCAATTCCGAGGCAAGGCAATTGCTTGGTGGAGATGTGAAAAACAAACTCATCAAGCCGTTGGCAAAACACCAATCACTTGTGGAGAAAGGTGGATGGCAAGATTCGAAAATATTTTCTTCCCAAAGGATATAAGAGAGAGCTCTACCAACGGTACAAAAATCTAAAACAAGGTACGTGAACGGTGGACCAATACATCAATGAATTCAATGAGTTGGTGATTCGTAACAATATCCTGGATCCGGAGGAGGTGCTTGTGAACAAATACTTGAACGGTCTTCAATTTTACATTCAAGATGCCTTGGAAGTCCTCAACAATTGGGACTTAGGAGATGCACCCAATGGTCACTCAAAATGGAGCACTCTCATTCTTGGAGACAGCAATTAAATACCATGACAAGTCAGGCCACTAAGAGTACCACTAGCACTGCTAAAGTTGCTGAGGCTACAACGCAATATGCTAGTAAGCCTTCTACTCTGCCCCATGTTTCGAAGCAACCTACTATGTCCGAATACATTGCTATTCTTTTGGGGAGTTAGGTCATCGTGCTAGCAATTGTCGAATCAATAAGAATCGACCAGCCGGTAAAGCCTTCTTAGTGGATAATGATTCTGATGAGAATGCTAAGGATCCACTTAAAGAGGAGTAGAATAATGATGAAGAAGCTGCGGATGATGAACAAATAGTACATGTTGACACTGGCGAACTTCTTATGGTGAGGAAATTTTTTTTTACTCCTCGAGATGACATTAGAGATACGTGGCTGCGCACCAATATTTTTCATTCTGCTTGCACAATCACGAGAAATGTGTGTCAATTAATTATTGACTATGGTTGTTATGAGAATATAATTTCTAAAGTAGTGGCAAACAAGCTGAAGTTGGAATTAAAAACGCACCAAACGCCTTATAAAATGTCGTGGTTGAAGACAGGCACTGAGGTAACTATTTCAAAACGATGCCTTGTTAATCTATCCATTGGTTCTGTTTATTATGACAAGATATGGTGTGATGTTCTGCCGATGGATGCTAGTCACATTATTCTTGGTCGACCATGGCAATTCGATAGGAGGACTATGCATGATGGTTATCGAAATACATATTCTTTTGAATTTGGAGGCAAGAAGATTACGTTGGCACCTAGTAGGGAACCTTTGAAAACTCCTGTAGTTGAGAATTCCTTCTCCCCTACGCTGTTTACAATGAAGGAAATGAAGGATGCTTTGAAAGGAGTTCGTATCTTGTATATTTTGCTTAATAAAATAGGTGAGAAGAATGAAGTTGCCTCTGTCGTACCTCATCGAGTTCAACCTCTTTTGGTAAAGTTCAAGGATGTCTTCCCGGTGGCCTTACCCAATGGTCTCCCTCATATGAGAGATATTTGGCATCAAATCAACTTGATGCCCGGAGCCTCTTTGCCGAATCTCGCTCATTACCGAATGAGTCCGACCGAACATGAGGAATTGCATCGACAAGTTATGGAGCTATTGAATAAGGGTTTTATAAGGGAGAGCCTCGGTCCGTGTGTCATTCCAGCTCTTTTAATGCCTAAGAAAAATGGTACTTGGAGGATGTGTGTCGACAGTAGAGCAATCAACAAGATCACCATCAAGTATCGATTTCCTATTCCTCGCCTTGATGATCTCTTAGATCAACTTTCTGGTGCAATTATATTCTCGAAGCTGGATTTGAAGAGTGGATATCATCAAATTAGAATCAAACTTGGAGATGAATGGAAGACAGCATTCAAAACGAAAGATGGGCTATATGAGTGGCTAGTAATGCCATTCGGATTGTCAAATGCACCATCGACATTCATGAGGTTTATGACTCAAGTGTTGAAGCCTTTTCTGGGAAAGTTTGTTGTTGTTTATTTCGATGATATCTTGATTTTTAGCAAGTCTACTGAGGAGCACTTGCAGCATCTTCAAGAAGTATTATGTGTGTTAAGGTAGGAACGATTGTATGCGGCTCTCGACAAGTTCTATTTTATGGTACCACAAATCCTTTTCTTGGGATTTCATATTTCGAAGAATGGCATTTTGGTGGACAATTCTAAGATCAAGGTGATTCGAGAATGGCCAACTCCAACAATTGTACATGAAATGCGAAGTTTTCATGGCCTCACTTTCTTCTATCGACGATTTATTGTGCATTTTAGCACCATTGCGGCCCCACTCACTTCTTGCATGAAGAAGAGAGTTTTCGAATGGACGAATGTAGCTCAGAAAAATTTTGAACAGCTCAAAGAGAAATTGAGCATAGCCCTAGTACTTGCATTGCCTAATTTTAATCTTGTTTTTGAAGTGCATTGTGATGCATCAGGTACTGGCATAGGAGGAGTTCTAAGTCAAGGAGGCCGGCCCATCGCCTTCTTTAGTGAAAAATTGAATGGTGCCAAACTTCGTTACAACACCTATGATCTGGAATTCTACGCATTATTTTGTACACTTGAGTATTGGCGACAATATCTTATTCAGCAAGAGTTAATTTTATATATTGATCATGAAGCTCTCAAGTATATTTCTGGACAGCAAAAGCTTAACTCTAGGCGAGCAAAATGGGCTAAATACATCTAGGAGTTCACTTTCATTATTAAGCATAAGGCTGGAGCTCAAAACCAGGTTGCCGATGCGTTTAGTCGAAAGAAGAGCTTGCTCTCTACAATGCATTCTACTGTTCTTGAACTTGACTCTTTTCAGGAGTTATATCAAGAAGACCCCTACTTTTCCAAGATCATTCTCGATGCACATGAAAAGAAGCTTGCTGATTATACTGTATGTGATGGTTTTCTTTTCAAAAGAAACCGTTTATGTGTGCCGGACTATTCTCTTCAGCAAAGGGTGATCGATGAAGTTCACCATGAAGGACATTTTGGGCGTGACAAAACTGTACAACTTGTCTCAGCCAAAAAATTTTGGCCTCATTTGAAACGTGATGTAGATCGACATGTGATGAGGTGTCAATGTTGCCAAATTGGAAACGGACAAGCTACTAATGCCGGCATTTATTTGCCCTTGCCGATTCCACATGCCCCATGGGAAGATATCTCTATGGACTATCCTTGGACTACCACACACAAACATAGGTATGGATTCAATCTTTGTTGTTGTTGATCGATTTTAAAAAATGGCACATTTTATTCCATGTCGAAAAACTATGGATGCTTCGCGTATTGTCGACTTATTTTTCAAGGAAGTCTATAAGTTGCATGGCATTCCGAAGACCATTACTTCGGATTGGGATACAAAATTTCTTAGTCATTTTTGGCAACAACCGTGGAAGAATGTTGGTACTAAACTGCAATATAGTATCGTGTTTCATCCCCAAACGGATAGACAAATTGAGGTCATCAACCGAACATTGGGAAATCTATTAAGGACTTTGATCAATAATAATCCCCATTCTTGGGAGACGCGGTTGTCACTTGGAGAATTTGCATATAATTAGTCCATTTATGATCGTATATGGTCGACAACCGAACACTGCTCTTGATCTTGCACCGATTCCTTTTGCTGAAAAGTTGAGAAGCAAAGTCGACGATATTGTTTCTCAAATGAGGACAATTCATGAAGATGTGCGCCAAAGACTAGAGAGCAAAACTGAATCCTATAAAATAGACATCAACAAACAGCGACGTGAAGTTATCTTTGAACCCGAAGATTTTGTTTGGGCTTATTTGCCATCGAAACGGCATCCTGTCAGAAGTTATAACAAGATTAGTGATCAAAAGCTTGGACCTCTCGAAGTTCTTGAGCGCATCAATCCTAATGTGTATCGATTAAATCTTCCTTCTCATTTGAAGATTCATGACGTCTTCAATGTTCGACATTTAACACCTAATGTGGGAGATTCTTTTAATGATGATGGCAAGAATTCGAGGACGAATTCTATTAAAGATGAAGACCATCTCTCTCGACCAAGAAGATTGGCCCACATTCAAGCTCGACAAAACCTCTTATCGATGAAGTGTCAATTGTCGATAAAGTTCGATGAAGTTGTTGATTCAACCAAGAAGCCGTATCGATATCTTGAGTCCATCCCGGAAGCTCGAAAGACACCTTGGGAGCCACGAAGACGCTTTTACTAGTTTCTAGTTTATATGCTCTGTACTATTTTCCTAATTTTAATGCTCTGTCTTTATTTCTTTGACGATATAAGCCATCAAATTCCTTGTAGAATATAGACGGCTTTTAATGAATGAAAACTTTGCTTTCGAGCATGTATCGTGAACCTTGCAGAGTTCATACCCTTGAAAACCTAGAAGAGTTTTCACTTCGTCCTTAAAGAGTCGGAGGTTTCCGAAATCTGCATCCTTGAAGAGTTACAGTCATCAATCTAGAAGAATCGGTTCCCTCTCAACTTCCTTGGAGGCCTAGAAAAGTAACCAACGAAGTGTCTATCTTTTCTTGTTTTGTTTGTTATTTTCACCCGCTTACAACCCAAATTCGACCATCTTACAGTGCTTATTTCAGAAAACCCAAAATAGAGAAATTGTAGATCCAGAAGTCTTTGTTCATTTGGCTTTCGAATCAAGTCGATCCAATCTATATCGACAAAGATACGACTATTCTCCTAAGCTTGCGCAATGCTGAAATTTTTGTTAGTCCTGTTTCCCGTGTGTGAGTCACTCTCCCGATCCTACTGTTTGAGAAAGCCTACCCTTGGCTTGCATTAGTCTCTATTCGGGCAATCTTAGCTTTTCCAATTCAAGGTCGACTTCCTGAGGATCCTAGCTCGTGGACATGCGAAGTGGATGTTGTCCGACGTCACGAGTTGAGGAGGGACCCTTGGCCAAACCTCCCCTACTTTCATGCCCTGTTTCTTGCTCTTCGATTTGCGCATATTAGCTACTCAATGAAATGTCCGAGATAAACACGTAATCATACTCTTCATTCGTGGCTGAAACTCGCTGAGCTCCATGTTTATATTGATCGCAAATTAATTGTCCCGTGGTAAAGCCAATTTATGCCTATCGATCTTTGATGTGATTGTTAGGGTGCCTATTGAATTGTACTAATATAGAGGTGAAATCTGAGGCTAAGGTAAGTCCTCTGACTCGTGTTGTGCATAGGCAACCCTAAGGTGTATTGGTTTACTAATCGGGTCTTAGGGGGTAGAACTTGCTGAGATGTTGTCTCCTTGGATATTGAATAACTATTTCAAGTCCTTAGATGCATAAGACTTGGATTTTGAAGATCTCGAAAGTTCGGTGCAGTCTGTTGAAGGCTCTAGTTGGAGTGTGGAGGATGATGAAGAGGAGGACGGGACCCATAGCTTGTAGAACCCCACTTTTGCTTGTAGACCTTGTTTTTAAACTGGCTTAATGTGAATTAATTTAATAGTTCACCATGTATATAAGAGTGAAGGTTTTTAAGAGTTTGAAATTTAGTCCTACTGTTCTATCCCAATGTTTTATTGTCTGGGGATTTTTAATTGCTTTTGCATGTGCATATGAAAATGAAAGGGTCGGTGATACTTCCCGGGATATCGTAAATTTTTAATCGACCAAGGTGAGGGATGGGCGTGTGCCCGAGGATCGGGGCGTGACATCCCATTTAAGTGGTATCAGAGCGAAGTTAAGGAATTTGAGTGATAAGGTGCGATGACCTTTGGGATAGTAGTAGGAAGACCTTTAAATTTATGCCGGTGCATGTCTTTGATAGCTGATTGGTAGAATTGTTTGTTGTGTGTGAATTGTTCGCTTTTAATCAATGTGGATTCGGAAGGTAGAGTGTCGACTTTGGCCAACTCGAGCGTAAGAGCGCCACCGCAGGTTGGTACTAGTGTAGCAGCACTGAATGATCCTAAGTCCAATAAGATCATTCTGATGCAAGTGTTCCTTGGGATCTGGATGAGCTAGTAAGATCAGGATCAAGTTGTTATTGTTGCTACCTTTGCCGAGGTCCAACCTGGAATGATGATCAGGAAATAGATTTCGATATGTGAGTCAAGATGTAGTGCAAGCAGATTTGGAATTCGGTTAGGGAAAAGACTGATGTTGAGGGAAGAATATTCTATTCCACCAATTAGGAAGGGTGGACTAGTCAGGTCAACATTCAGACAAATGGAACTGTTGTTCCATGAAAGATGCTATGGATCAGTCTCGTGTATTCTTAGGACAAGAATTTGTGGTAACTGTCGCCGGTACGGACAGTGATTTATGGGTTGTCCGCATAAGTAGATGAAATCTTGACAACAGTTACTGTTGTCACCGTCGATAGGACAGGTTAGAAGAAGTGCGCCATAGAACGCACCGTGGATCTTTTGTGATAAGTCTCTAGTACAAGAAATAGTGCATGCTGACACTTGACAAGAGGTAGAAGAATCACCAAATAGGTGTTGAAATTGTGGGAGGAAACTTGAATGAATTTAGTGTCCGGGTATGGCGAGAAGAACATAAATGGAACCGACCCAGTACTAGTCAGAGGAAGAAAGTTTGGAGGAAAATTCTATCAGAGTATCATAGCAGAGTTTTGGTGAAGTTAGGGAACTTCATTTTATTGAAATAAGTGAAAGAAAGGGGAATCACTAGCAATAGTCATGCTTGACTAGTTGCTGAGGTGTAACTTTAATGCTACAGGAGTAGAGTGGGCTCATGGAGCATCTTGTAGTAATGAATCATAGTCATGGAGCAATTCAACTTAGTCCAGTAGCAAATGAAAGTGTCAAGTTTATTAGGAGTCGAAATGAATCTTCGATTTCTTTAATTTCGTTGATTCAAGACAACCCACTTGTTAGATGGAGATTGCCAAAGTTACTCGGTGATGGTCATAGATAAGACAGATTGGAGAATTGGTGATGGAAGACATCTCAGTGGTCAAAGAATTCCTAGATGTGTTGTCATAAGAACTGTCAGACCGTTGCTAGAGAAAGAGACAGAAATTGTGATTGAGCTAGCACCAGAATAGAGTCACTCTCGAAGGTTTCTTACTAGTTATTGTTGTCTGATTAGTAGAACCGAAGATGCGGATGTGAAGATTGAGGAATGAGGAATTCATGCATGTTAGTGTATTACTTTAGGGAACATCAGTTTTATGGAGAGAGAAAGGAAGATGGTTCGTTGCAATCATGCATCAACTATTGTCGACTCAATTAGGTGACAATCAGTGATAAGTGTTCATTACCGAAGATCAATGAATGGTGTGACTAGTTATAAAAAGTGTCGATGTTTTAAAGGTCAACTTGAGGACATGTTATCATCAGTTGAGAAATAGAAATGAGGTTATATTGAAGACAGTTGTTCGTACTTGATATGGTCTTTATGAGAGTATTGTAAGATCGTTTGCCCTGGTGAATGCTCCAGTTGGTATAATGGATTTGACAACTCGAGTGTCCAAGGAATATTGAGTTCAGTTGTGATCGTATCTTTCAACGATATCCTGGTGTATTCAAGAAATGCCAAGGAGCTCACGATACACCTGTGAATGGTGAAAGAATTTCCACGGACTCGATCAAGACCGAGTCAAGTACCAGTGGACCAAGACCAACAATAGTAACAGAGATCAGAAGTCGTATGGGTTGGACAAGTCACTTCAGAAAGTTCGTTGAAATAGCCTTAACACTAGTGTTGTCATTGACTAGACTCCTAAAGAAATGAGAGAAATTCATATGAACAGACGAGTGTGAGGATAAATTCCAAGAGTTTAAGTGGAAGTTGGCTACCACACTTGTGTTGACCATTCCTTAGGGTTCTGGAGGATGCGAAATTTATAGTGACGCGTTGTTTAGAGGACTGGATTACGTATTGATGCAACATAGTAGGATTGTTACACATGCGTTCCGTCAAATATGATTTCGCAAGTTGAACATGAGACGGTGTCATGAATCAAAACCTTGGCAGGACTAGAATGGTGCTACCTGGTATCACCTCGGAGGAAAGAAAGAAGTTACTGTTGCGTTGAGCCGAGAGTCTTCAATTGTGCATAAGTAGGCTAAAGTATAGACTTTACTTGAAAAGGGTTCGAAATTCGGTTTTTGAATTTGAGGTAGGCTACCTTTTGAAATTTTTATAGCCGCCCTCAGAGTTGAACCAGATATACAAGCAAGAATCAAACGCTTCAGTTGTCAGATCGGGATGATCAGAAGATCCTGCAAGAGGATACTGATACGGAAGAGACTAACTTTCAGATTTCGAAAGATGGAATACTGAAGTATTATGAGCGTGGACTAGTGTCCGACAGTGCGGAACTTAAGGAGGAGACCTTGAGAGGAATTCACTGTAGTAGTTGCAGTATTCGACTGAATAGTACAAGTAGGTCAAAGTCGACATCAGTTCGATTGGTAGACTGACATGAAGATGAATATCGCCAGAAAAGTTGCAAGTGTTAGATGTGCTAATAGGGGAAGTTCAGTAATGCAAGCCGAGAGAACTTTTATAATCACTCAAGAGTCTCGAGTGAGAATAGAAGTATATCATGATGGAACGTTGTGATAGACTTACTTAAGGAGTTAAGAGAATAATGATTCCATTTGGGATAATGGTCAGCAGATGGATGAAACCGACTCATTTCATTGCTGTGTGAAGGAATCTTGATTTGACCAAACACAAAGAAGTGTACAGGAGTCAATTAATTTGTCTTCGTGGAGTACCAGCGGCAGATCTATATTAGATTTAGAATCGAGGATTTCTAGTTTCAGCAGAACAATCAGATAGTTCTTTTGAGGCAGAACAGAGCAAAGTGTACAGAATTTCAGTTTGTTGAGATGAGATAAGAGAAAGAAAGATCACAGGTCCAGAGTCAGTTCAGCAGTCAATGATTTCAGTTATCGTGAGAAGAATCAGATTATAGACCGCTTTGAGCTATCATAAAGATTAGATTTTGTGAACCAAGAAAGTCCCATTGGTTAAAGTGGTCGAATAACACCAGGGGACTGAAAAAGCAACCAGGGAAAGTGAGACTTGATGAGATGATGATACCCCCCACCATTCATCAGGATTGGTAAAGGTTTAAATTTCGAGGACGAAATTTTTATAAGAGGGGAAGAGTTGTGACATCCCAGATTTTCAACTCTGTTTTCTACTGAATAAATCAAGCATTTCATTGACGTGCTTATAGGGTTATTCTCAGAGCTCATCACTCTCGAGATAACTAGGCTATATAGGGGAAGTAATAACAATTTTAAAGCAAATAGATTTGAGAATTCGATTAGGAATCGGCTTCTCGACTGTGTCTATCTTAAGAGGCCATTGCGGCACAGTATAAAATCGATTTGAAATCAGAGATAGGCTGGTTCGATAGAGATGTGTGGCCAATCATGGGTGAGACCACCAAATTGGAAAATTCTTGTCGACCGGCACTAGACTGATTTTCTTATTGTTTTGGTACACTGTGTCTGTATTTGGATCCTTGAGATTTTCACGACAATCGAGAGTCGCTAATGAGCCGAGTGGGTTTATTGTGGCTAAAAGAAAATCGACCACGAGTCATTTGCACTAAAAATGCTTGAAAGTTACCCGGTAGCCTAGGTCACGCTAAAAACGCGTCGAATAGAAATTAACCATGAATTCAAGTCCAATTTCAGAAATTGAACATTCTGTCACGTCACAATAAATTATAGGAGTGTCGACTCGGTCTTAAAAGATTTTTCTGACAATCGAGACTTTTTGGGAAAAAGTTGGCTTATCATCGTGTTTGTGCAAAAAGGGCCGAGGATTGTTTTAATGGCAAATTTTTGATAAGAGATGGATTCAAGGGTGAGAAAAATTTCAATTAAAACATAGAGGTGTCAATTTGATTTGCGGATGTCAAATGGGATTGATTGAGAGGCTTTTGATGTTTAATTAAAGCAATATCTTGAGAAATTCGTTGCACCATTGGACCCAACATTTTAGACCTTCTTGAGCTTCTAGAAAGGAGCTTTTGGTCATGGAAATTGGTTGGCTGGCTAGCTGTGGAGAGGACAGGTCAAAAGGGAGGGGAAACATAAAGATAAGAAGAGAGGAAGAAGGCCCCACCAGTAGAAGTTGTTCCTTCTCCTCCCTCCGCCTCTATCGACGTTTTTCCCCCCTCCTTCGGACGTCTTCTCTTCCCTCATCCGCACACTTCAGCCTTCTCAGACAAGCTTTGTTGCGTTATCTTCTCTCCAACTTGAGTACCCATAGCAGCCGTTCACGAACTTTTCCCACGCCACCACCAAATCCTCACCGCCAGTTCGTGCTTCTCCACGCATCGAAGTCCAGCTCCTTCGGTCAACTCTCTCTTCTTTGCTGAATGCAGCAGCTTTCGACTTTGCTGCTGCAGCCCGACATCTCCACGTGCAGCTCCATTCCACCGATCTTCAGCTTCTTCGACGCCAGTACACCCACGCATCCTCTGCCCCTCACGCTGCTACTCCACTGATCTCTGCCCCACCGATTGGGCGCCAGCGAAACTACCCAGACTAGTCAACCGAGTAGCCAACCGAAGCATTGCTTCCCTTCCTTGCTCCCTACGTGGATGATGCAACCCAAAAGCTGCTTCATGTTTCGTGTCTTCACCAGCCACATTTGGTCAAAATCCCAGCGCCAAAGACTCTGCAGCAGTTCCACGTTGACGCCTGCTGCTCCGTGTCTTCTCTCAAGCTACCAGCGATGCCGGAGCTACTCCATCTTGGTTCTGCTTCTCCACCGAACGAGTTTGCCGGCCCAAATCCCCACGCCTAGTCAACAATCAAACCAGTAGAAGCCGTCCGTTGACTCGTGCTTCTCTCTCACGCAGGCAATATCGGACGAAGCAGCTCTCCACAATGCTTTGTCACCAACTGCCACGTTGAAGCTCCTCTCCCAGCTCGAGCATTGTCGGCGCTGTCTTCAATCACGGGCGTTCCAACTCAGTGAAGCCCAGCACTTTCAGTCAATTGGGCCTGGCAAATTTCGGTCCAGTCAAGGGCCATTTCAAGCCCAACTTCGAGCTTGTAATTTGCTCAGCCCATCAACCCAACAGCTCACTTGAAGCCCTTGACCTAGCTCGTAGCCCATTTTTTTATTTGAACTGAAGCCCAGCAAAGCCCACAGTCTCGGCCCAAATTGCTGTCTTCTAGCCCAGTCGAATTTCACCAACAGCAGCCCATCAGCAGAGTTTTGTGAGGCCCAATTCTAGCAATAAATCCCAGCATTGCTAAAATTTGTAGGGCCGAGTCTTAGGCTCGGTCCAAGCTCGATTTCGGCTGCCATCGCGTCGTCGTCGCGGTGTCCCGGTCCTCACTTTTATTCAAGTGAGTTTTACTCACTAATACTTTCTTAGTTTGCTAATTATGCCTAAGGGTTGATTAGATTTAATTAAGTGCAATTAGGTGGTTAGATTAGTTTAGAACAATTAAATTAGCGACTTAATGATACATGTTAGGTGATTAGACTTAGTCATTAACAAGTAGAGAGCTCCTAATATTTATTGAATGCATCTCGAGGTTTTCCCGACCCGTTTCGAGTTCCAATTAGGCATCACGGCCTAAATTGGATTTTTAATATTTATTTATTTATTTTTCGAAATTAATTATTTAATTATTTATTTTTCCGAAAATTCAACTAGGATGACCCGTGACAGGAATTTCATGCCGATTGTCGTGGCACAGTCCGTTTATTTATTTGAGCTTTGAATAGTGCTAAATTGAATCAAATGTGGAATTTTAGGATATATTCCTAAATGGTTGTTTTTGATTATTTGATTGGGAAATGATCAGGTATCGATGGTCAGTATCAATAGTAAAGTGGTGATTAAGTATTGACATCTAAAAGGGCACGTGGGCTCGGTGAATTGATGCATCACTTTGGCAAACTAGTGCCTAAGAGAATGCACGTGTGCCCAACATTTCAGTATGGCATCTAAAAGGACATGTGGAGTTGGTGATTTGATGCATCACTTTGGTAGAGTTGGCACCTAAGAGAATGCACGTGGCTCTAACGATTGAGTATGGCATCGTAAAATGGACACGTGGGCTTGGTGATTTGATGCATCACTTTGGTGAACTAATATCTAAGAGAAGGCACGTGGGCCCGAGCATCATAAAAAGAGCACGTGGGCTCAGTGAATTGATGCATCACTTTGTCGAACTAGTGCTTAAGAGAATGCACATGGGCCCAAAGACTTAAGTGTGGCATATTGGAAGAGACACGTGGGCTCGGTCATTTGATGCATCACTTTAGTGAACTAGTGCTTAAGAGAATGCACGTGTGCTTAATAACTAGATATGCATTGTAGGGAATGTATGATCTGATTGATATGTAATCGACTAGGTCGATTGATCATTGCTTTGATATGATGTTGCGAATTGATTGATTGATTGAATGGAAATGACCAGTGAGTGGTCTTGTTTACTTGTAATCGACTAGGTTGATTGATAGAGATATCGATCTTTGATGTGATTGTTAGGGTGCCTATTGAACTGTACTAATATACAGGTGAAATCTAAGGCCAAGGTAAGTCTTCTGACTCGTGTTGTACATAGGCAGCCCTAAGGTGTATTGGTTTACTAATAGGATCTTAGAGGGTAGAACTTGCTAAGACGTTGTCTCATTGGTTATTAAATAACTATTTCAGGTCCCTAGATGCAGTAGACTTTGTCGCGACTCAATCTCGCCACCCTCATGTCGAAGGGGGAAAGGTCGGGTTTAGGAGTACTTGATCATAAGATCGCGAGCTCTCCCAAGCTCGTACCTCGTGTGACGGTGAATTTATTTATACGATCTAGGTATTTAACAACCTAAGAAAATACAGGAGTCGCCACTAGCCTTATTATTTTTTTTGGGGTCGGCTAGAAAACCCAATCGAGGGTTAGGAGAGTTCCCTCGATTCCTACGCAACTAGATATCTAGATTCGGGGACTTGGGTTACGCTAATATAGCTATTAGCGCCCTTTCGGTACCTAACAGTATGTTGTGTTTTTCCTAACATGTCCATGCATCTCTTTTTATATTTTCGGGATTACCAATTCTAAGCTAAGTGATCATGCATGGTGGATTACTTTTATGCTATTCTATTTCTAAAAGAAAAACAATAAAAGGAATCAATAAGAGAAATTGAAAGTGCAAGACATTAAGTAAGCAATCAAGGAAAGCGGTAAATCTATCAAGCTATACGAGAAAAAGAGAGCAAAACCAACAACTCGTCGGGTTTTATACAACAAACGGAACCTGAGACATATGTCGGGAAAACAAATAGTACAAGATAATAGTCGGAATGGACATCGACTTCCATCGTCTTCACACCAAAGTCCATCTTTGGAATTCTAATCTAAACCTAATCTAAGAAAAATGGATTCCTTGCCTCATCTTATATGACTAAGATAACGCATAGAAATCGTTATTATAATGAATGAACATAGGCATCAGACATGAACATGAATCGAGCAAATTCAAGTCACAAACAACAATTATAATGTGGCGACAACATATTATGAACATACATGACATTCATAGCCAAGAATTCAGCATGTTCAGCAAGAACAACAATGAATCCGGTAAACTTGAGCCATGTATGGTAAGAGTAGACATATCTAGCGAGCTCACAATGCAGCAAGTGTACAAATTCAACAAATAGCACATGTCGAGATGAAGATTATGCAAGCTAATAGTGACTATGTACTTGCACATAAAATCCAAGCAAGATGCACAATAAACTTGCTATATGTAGTTCAAGTGTCGAGAAGGCACTAACATGAATTTTGGCCTCTAAGAGACCCATCAAGTATAAAAAGATGGGCATATATTAAGGCTTCAATTCTGTAACAAGATTTGAGAACATGCATGATTTTGCTCACTAAGAGATAGGCATGAATCTAACCAAAGATGTGTCATATAGAATAAGGGATGATAAACATTTCTCATTGAGAACTCAAAACCTAATTGTGATCACATGGATGATGTGGACAAAATTTTATTGAGGACTCAACTTCAAAATCATCATGCATAAGACCACACAAGAATGGTAAACAGTCAGATTCATAAGGGCAAGACAGCACTGCAGTTCAAGACAAATTCCAGATTTCAAAGCTCGATTTAAAAAAATGGAGAAGCAGGGCAAATGATGACCAAATCGCACATATAATATGTCTATGGAAAACTTAAGAAGTCTATTACAAATCTCTAGAAGACATTAAGTCCTAATAACATCATCTACCAGTTCGTTCCAGTTAAAACAGAAAACTGCAGTAAGTCAAAACAGCAGATCAACCAAAAAACTACTGCAGAATTGACAGATTTTATAGGTGTTTTTCGATGACCGAATGACGTCCGTTCAGGGCATGCAAATATCAAATCGAAGCTTGAGAAGTCTATTTTCTATGTCTAGAAGGGCTCGAAGTCAAAAAACCTCATCTAGCACCTCGTTTCAGCCAAAACAGAAAGTGACATATCAGGTATACGAAATTGCAGATCTAGGCAAATCAACTTCAATCAACTTCAAGTTCATCATCAATGATTGTCAATCCACAGAAATTCATTAACCTCAGTAGGTTATATCAATATATTCAAGACAACATATGATCAAAGAACAAACACAGATCATGCCAGAAACTATCATGGAAGAATTGAAGTCAAAATTTCCAGATTCAGCTCCTAGATTTAGTGGCTTGTTTCTCACAGCAAATGAACTTCAATTTTAACAGGCAACCTATTGATTCAAAGCTTTAAGAAGTTAGAATTATTTTTCTTGCTGATTTCTTCCCTTAATTTCTACGTTTAATTATCCAAATTAGTCCATTAAGCACATTGACTCATTAACCTCCGAAATTCTAGAACAGATTAACATTGGATGATCAATCACCAGTCAACTCCTACTCAGTCAAAAAGTACAAATCTTGTTCTATTTTTACAGGGATGGAACACCTAGCAAACCATCTAATAGAAAAGCATATAAAACTCAACTCGACTGCCCCTGCAACATATTTTCAGCACCCCTATGTCTTGTGTTTCTACGTTATGAACACCGTTACAATAGTTGAGAATGAGTAGTTCTAGTCTAGATGGAATCCATGAATTGAATATGACATGGCAGATTAAACAGAATCCCATAGAACCATATCACATTTAGAGCCCCACATATAGCCAACGCAATTCAAACATCAAAGACATGATTAACTATAACATTGCAAATTCAAGAATGCAGCACGTACAAATGAGTAACAACATACTCATTCATGAAATCCATTTCAGATGTGGTCTTAGCTAGCCCAAAATCTCCAATTTTAAGGTCATAATTCACATTCAGAAAAAGGTTGCTTGGCTTCAGATTGACATAGGACCACCGGTTTATGCTCAATACAAACAAAAGGACAGCAAGCCTCGAGCACATTACAAAAGGACAGCAAGCATCGAGCATAGTAAAGACTATGAACGTGAGTTTAGCTTAGGCATTTCATCGAACGCTAAGTAGGTGCAAGAAAAAACAGGGAGCTCCGAGACTGAGCTTGAGTAGGAATTCAAAAACAATTAACCTTCAATACCTCGCAATCGCGGCATGTATATAGACAAGGCCAAAACTCGCATGAACCAAGCAACAGCAACTCAGTCCAGCAAGTCCGAAAACAGGCACAAAGAAGACGCAAAACAATGCGGTCGGTCAAGGGTTGTTACCTGGCTCGCGGCATCGAACGTGAGATGAGCTCGAAGATTAGGTTACATTCGTTCGCCTTGCACACCTCGCCTATGCAACTGACGATGCCTCCGCCAATCCGCCTCGTATCTCTATCTTTGGAATCGAGTTGATAATTCTACACTCGGCACACATCCAAGCTGACATCGCCGTTGCCGTCGATGTTGATCGATCGGCTCCGGATCTTTACTCTCGGAGCCGAATCGAAACCTCCAAAATCGGCACGGATCTGAACCTCGCTCTTCGAGTTCCTCCACCGATAGCTGCTTTGTCTTCGAGAGTCGATCTGGAGCGAGAGCCAAGCGAGAGCGAGAGCCGACGATCGAGCGAGCGAGCGTCCGATTTCCGAGAACGAGGCAGAAAACGTTCGATCGAGAGCCTCCGGAGCTAGAGGCAATCGTCGAGGGAGGGAGCAGAGCTATGGCCGGCGCCGGAGGGTTCTTCGTTGGCCTCCGAGATGGGGAAGAAATCCCAAGCGAAAGGAGGTTGTTCGAGCGGAAGAGAGGGAGTCTGCGAGCCCCTCCCGTTCGGCCGTTTTGCCGAGAGAGCCTTTGTGAGAGAGAGAGCGCTCGAGAGAGACCGCGATCGAGAGCCTGCGGGAGAGAAAATCATCCCCCATCCAAAATGCCCCCTTTTTCTTTTCTTGTTTCTTTTTCTTTTTTTCTTTTATTGTTTTCTTTACATTTTTTTTCATTTTTTTTTAATGTTTTCATTCATTTTTCAATTTTATTTCTTTTTTATTTCCTTTTTTTAAATATATTTTTGCAATATGGATGTTTAAAATGTCGACAAAAAATCGGGTGTCAACAGACTTGAATTTTGAAGATCTCGAAAGTTCGATGCAGTCTACTGAAGGCTCTAGTTGGAGTGTGGAGGATGATGAAGAGGAGGATGGGACCCGTAGCTTGTAGAACCTCACTTGTGCTGTAGACCTTGTTTTTAAACCGGCTTAATGTGAATTAATTTAATAGTTCATCGTGTATATAAGAGTGAAGGTTTTTAAGAGTTTGAAATTTAGTCCTACTGTTCTATCCCGATGTTTTATTGTCTGGGGATTTTTAATTGCTTCCGTATGTGCATATGAAAATGAAAGGGTCGGCGATACGTCCTGGGATATCGCAAATTTTTAATCAACCAAGGTGAGGGATGGGCGTGTTCCTGAGGATCGGGGCATAACAATGCCAATCCTTTATTTATTGGTTTCAATCCAAGTTTTCTTGTCGGGATCCCCCTTAATCAACTCTTGCTGAACGTTCGATAAAATGTCTCGGCCGATTTGTTTTTTGTTTGTGTGTTCTATTGGTCATCCAAGCAACATCCCAAGATCAACGTAGCTAGAAACTCGAACATATTAGAGGAGAAGACGAAAGGTTTGCATACCTGATTTGGAATTCATCGTTATTTATGGGGAATGGCGATGATTCGACGCTCAAATTATTCTCTTTTATGGCCCTCGGACCTTGGCGTGAAGAGGTCGCTCCTCATGACTTCCTTATGTGAGTTGAGAGAATGTTCAAGGAAGAATGAAGATTAGAATGGAGACCTTAGCGCTATTTATAGAATTTTCAACCGGGCCTTCTCATCACGGCTTTGGCCCAACTTGGCCCATGCAAGCCAAGTGCATATTCGACTATTAAGAAAACCTTATGACTTACCTTATTAGACCAACCCCATAAAAAGTAAATTACAATCTCAATTAATGTAGCCCACATCAAGAAAACTCTTACATTCTCAAAAATAAAAAATAAAATAAAATCAAAGGTATTGAAAGGGCATTAGCAATTAACTAGTGTAATCAAGTCTCCGATCCTAGTTTCTCTTATTGCGCATGAATAAAATATTTCTCCCAATATTTTACTTAGGTTTCTAATCAACCCACTCCAAATTGATTAGTAGCCACTCTTAAATGAAATTGACTTGTAGGTTAAAAACTTGGACCATAGGTCATGAATTGGTGAGCTTGGGAGAGCCCACGCTAAGCCTAATAACATTTAGCGAGCCATTAGCTTCCGTACGCACCCGCACATAAGGGCGCCGAAAGCGAGGTCACGACAACCTAAGCATATTGTGCATATTGATTTTATTTGCTTCCACCTTTATTAGGGACACACCCCAGAGGACCACGATTTCATCGTGAGGAAAACCATGATCATGCCACATATATGAGGCAAACCTAGAATCCATATCCGGGAGAAAACATGCAATATCAAGATACATCTGCTTTTGCTTTTGATCTAATGCTTCATAAATTATGCTCTGAATCTTCAAGCAATCTTCTTGAAACTGTTGTATAAGATCTTTGAATTTAATCCATTCTTCTCGTCCTTTATCATGCAAAAAAGAATAAAAAACTTTGAGAAGTAACGGAAGTCCCCCTGTAGCCTCGACCATTTTGTTTGCAATGTCAACATAAGGATGTAATTTGTCACTCTTTTCCATTGCATACCGGCAGAAAAGGTCGAAAGCTTGATTGTCATCCATCCGGTCAACATCGTAACTATAAGCCAACCCTCGATCAACAAACTCTTGAAGAACACTTCTTTCTTTGGAGGTGACAATTATTCTACTTTCATAATCAAACCAATCAAGCTTAGCTCCTACAAATTCCTTCAGTAGGGATCCATTTTTAATATCATCGAGAGCAGGGAGCACTTTCATATTCCTAAATATTTCTTTCAACAATCATACTCCTTTGAAAGCAGAAGCAACCTCATACTCTCTTTTCAAAATATCAAAAATCAACTTGGTTTGAAGACGCTGAATACCACCAGGTTGCCGCATTGTTTCTTCAATCTCCGCAAGAAAACTGCAAGCATCAAAGTGAAGGTAGATTTTGTTGTACATGATCTTGGCAAGAGTAGTATTTCCAGTGCCATCTCTCCCGTGGATTCCAACAATCCATACGTCATTTACTTCTGTGTCCAATAACGCAATTATTTGCGATACTCAACTGTCTTCTAGCTCCCATAAAGGTACTTGAGTTTAGGAGAATATAACTTTAGTAGAGAAGGGGAGAAATGTGAAGAGAAATACAGAGGAACTATAAGTTCCAGATGATAAGGCCATTCTATGAGACATGCGCTTCGAATATGCCCACCAATCAATCATATCCCTTGTTAGTTGAGATGTTGTAACCAATGTTCAGTTCACAGAGTAGACAGGTATGCTAGTACGTAGGAGCATGAGTTAGTTTTAGGATAGTAGGTGTGCAACAAGACTTTGGCAAGTGATCAAGCGAAGGGGCGAGAAAGGCAAGAAATGGAAATTCTATTGAATGGTTTAAGTGTGTTACAAGAGTGGGACTTTGGAAGCTCGTGGAGTACAAGTGGAGGAGGTTCTTGTTTTAAGTCGGTCTACCTCTCAAGGATTATCACCCTTCCCTATTTATAGACAAACTTCCATCGCCATTCCCTAAATTATCTCTGACTTTTTCAGAGATTTTTTTCTTTCTTACGTGCTGGACATTTTCTTACACACAATTTCTACCTACCACTTGTGTGATATTCTGAAATGTGACCCTATTTCGAAATATATGAAATGGTTATTTCATTGATGCACTTATGATTATTTTACTTTGAACTGATTACTCACAACTTAACTAATTCATTGGGTGAGGCCGTAAAGGGTTAAGATGCGAAAGATCAGAGAATTCAATCAGGGATCGACTCCTCAACCATTAGGATCAAGAATGGTCAATACTACACTGTTATAAGTCAGTTAGCGAATGGATAAATCACTTCGACGGAAATACGTAGTCAATTCGCGGGTGATTCCACACGATTACGATATTCGCATCGAACAACAATAAACCGATTTTCTATTAATATTATTTTCAGGGTACGTAATCGAACTCTCGCGATTATATGACAACTGAGGGTCGTCCACGATGCGAAGAGGCATAAACATAATCGAAAATTATCAATCACAGGTCAACCACGCAAGAGAGCCCCTAAAAGCCTTAGGTCATACTAAAATCTCATTCGATCAATTTTAACCATGAAATTTAATTTGATTTCAAGTATCGAACTTTCAAGGGTTTCGAGATTTAATTATTCGACGTCGTCTCATCATCCGTCGAATTATTGACAAGTCCAAAATTTTCAGAAAATGAATTATCGAAAAAAAAAACAAAAAGAAATTTGGATCAAGTGGCAAAATTAAAATTTTTGGACCAAAAAGATTGTTTTTAAGAAATTAGACATAGGAATATATTTTGGGGACAAAATGCTTGGCATAGAGGGTTTTTAGGAAAGGTTGGTAAAAAATTGATGGGATTTTGAGGAAAAATCTTGGAAAATCTTTTTTTTCTTTTCTTTTTCTCTGCTCCCCTCTCTTTTCTCTTCTCCCCCACGTTCTTTTCCCCCTCCCCCTTCTTCTGCCGACCAACCCCTTTCTCCTTCCCCTCCTCCATTTTTCCTCTCATCATCATCATCATCATCATCATCATCATCATCATCTTCTTCTTCTTCTTCTTCTTCCACCGCCACCGCCGTACACCACCTTGCATCACTGCCATCTCCACCACCGCTCACCGTTGTGATTCCCAAGTTGTCATCTCCACCGTCGTTCGCCGAATCACCACCGAAGCCACTACCAAGCCGAACCACCTTCGGAGACTGTGAGCTCGAGGAGCCGCCGCCACCTTTGCCGTGCTGTTCATGTGCCACGAGACACAAGTTCTCGACATTGTCACAACACTGTCACTGCGAGCTCGGTGTCATTGAAAATCCATGTGTTAACTTCCTAATCGTGAATTAGGGCATTAATTATGTTTAGGGGGTAGATTAGTTTAAATATAATGACGGTTAGTATTAGTTAATTTTAGTTTAGCCTTAATTGCTATTAACGATGGTTTAGATTAAATTTATGCACGATTAGTTTAAATAATTACGTTTAGATTAATCAATTGAGTTTATTTTAATTAATCGTAATTATCCTAATTAATCACGATTAGCTTAATTAATCGCAATTAGTGTAATTAATGATGGATTAGCAGATTAGTAGAATTTTATGCTCATTTTTCTAGATGAGAATTGTGCATAATTCCAGTTGTTTGCACGTGTGATACTATGCTATTGCTTACTCAATATAGATTTTTGTTTACTATTTTCAAAAGAGGTTTTATGGGCAAGAAAATAGAAAAAATGAGGTGTTTAGTTTGGACGCTGAATTTTACGTGCTAAATAAAACAATGGTGTTTTAAAATGAAAGTATGTAAAGTTTGATGGGTTGATTTCAAATACATGACCACGTACAAATATTTTACTGGAATTTTTAATTGTGAAAAAATTGCCACAATTGATTTTTTGAAAACGAACTATTTTATTCTTGGCTAATTAATGGCAATAAAAATTAACTTGATTGCTGGTGTGTTTGAGTGGTTGTTTAATCAAACTTGTCACCCAACAGGAGTTTGGGGGAGATGCCAGATTTTTACCGAAAGCCCGGCGGGCGTCCGGATGCCGAGTCGCGGTTGAGGCCATACCAATGCTCCTTTATGGAATATCGTTCAAGTGGAGGTTCTAGACGATGCAATGCCCCAAAGGGTCGTAATAATTGGAACACATGTGTTGGCAATGCGCATGGAATTTTTAGAATGTGCTATGATTATTATTTATGCGTGTTGCTCTATTATTGTATGGCACCCCTCGACAGCCCCCGATCCGTTGGGATTGCCACAGATACCTCACACTTGCTTTACCCTGATAGCATAATACTCTGATACCATAGAATTTCTTTATAATTCATAAATCCTGGGGGTTTATATCTTTTAAGTCGGTCCCTACACAGTTTATATAACGGAAGCGCATCCATCAACTTCCCTTCCTATATTTAAAACGATGCACACAAACTAAACACATTTATAGGTAATAAGCCGAACACTTTTATTTACATAAAACTGGATGGACATCTTTAGTCGGTACACCAAAATGCCGTAGTCTTCTATACTCAGCTATACTTCAAAAGATGACCGACATCTTTTCCAACAGTTGTATACATAAAGTCCATCGATCAATGTCGGCATCCAAAAGTTTCTTCCTCTACTGTCCTCCTCCTTGCGGTCATATCCAACCACTCGGTCCATCTGCTAGTGGCGGTGGCCACAGAGGTATCTTGTCTAGTCTGAAATGTTAGTCCCCAAAAAGGCGTGAGTATAACTACTCAGCTATAAAAGATCCACTAAACTATATCTTGCAAAACCATCACTATCCAATTTCATGCAAGATAGACAAAACATAGGATCAAAAGAAATGAGTATGCATCAAACCCATAAAACTCTTTAATGCAATCGCAAGTGCAGTTTCGAAACCAAGATGCATCATTTTCCATCACACGGGTCCCGATTATAGAATCAAACTGTTATGGCACGTCCTATTCCATGCCATACAATTTATTCTTATAACCAGACCACACACACTCAACAGGACCATCAATTTTAATAATCAGAAGGTTTCACCTCCCAAAGGACCAATGTTTGCAGCCCTCTAGGAATTCGCACCCAACCTGGCATCACGAAAGCCTCCGGCATTACGCCACTAGATCCACCGGGCATCTAGAGTGTGTTACTCACACCTCCGGGCATCTCGCATCCCACCCGACATCACGAGGAATCTCCGAGGCCATGAAAATGGTACCCCTACCCTCCGGACTTACGTACCGATATACCACTGGGCATTCCCCGGAATTACGTACCGATATACCACCGAGCATCCCGATACTCCCGGGGAAAAACCTCTGAGGCACTACGGACCCCAGGCATCCAAAGGGTATCGACTCATTCAAACCTTTGGGCATCCCGACTCCCGGGGCATCTTGACCCGAGGGTCCAACGGCAACATTAACATCTTAATTTATTTCAATACCAAAACATTTGAAATCTCATGAATTTTTCATTGAAATCTTCCGGTATTGAATACAATGCCGAATGCCAAAAACCATCATGTCAAATAACAACTCAAAATGCATTCACCTTTGGGATAAATTGAACAATTTCGGAATAGAGACAACTCAAAACCAGAATGCACAGTTTTAGCAAAAATTTTGGAATAACACTTAAACATACTCACAAAATTCTAAAATTTTAGTATATTAAATTAGAGACATAGATTGACATTTTCCGTGAAGAAACCTAAGTCTATATCTTACTGTATTAAGAGTAGTAATCGCTATAATCTTTACTAGCATCGTGTAATAGTTTCCAGATTTAACATCTACAAGGGAAATTCATCTCACTGAGCAAACCTTGTCCATTTATTCTCAAATTTTGATATGTTATTCCTAAGGATGTTTCCTATAACTTTTATTAAGGATTCAAAGTTCAAATCTATCTAGATAAATACAGAAAATTCATGGAATCATCAAAGGTCAAGTTGTTTTCTACGGAACAGTTTTTCTGTTTTAAAATGAATTGCTTCTATCTACACATTCTTGTATTCATATAGCTATAACTATGAGTTAAAATCAATCTAATGGATGTTATCTTAAGTAAAATGATTCTATTCCTCATCTTCATCTCTAGAAATTAAAGCGACACAATATAAACAACTTTCTATCCATGTTCCTCTAAGACAGAAAACATCTAATGCTTTTCTCTTCATTTCCAGCTCAATCAAACCGTTTGTTTTACTACAAATTCATCATGCAGCATCTCAACACACTTACACAGCGTCTAGGAGTAGTCATAGTACATTTTCACTCACCTAGAATCCTTCACAGCTTGGTACAAAGCACATACTCACATCTCGGCTCATGTAACTCAACATGCATCACCTTTTCTTCACTCGGCATACACCATTACACCTCACTCAACAATCACAACTCACTCACAATTAGATTTCAAGACATGCAAGCCTCAAATGCAACATGCAATATCAAAGTCAGACCTTCTCCGGTCTACTTGCACTACTTTAGACAATAATAGTCTCGCATTATATGGATTAGTGGACTTTTACTTGCCTCAAGTCCTACGGCTCAACGGCAAACAAAAATAGAGAACTCGGGGTTCTCGGGCGTGGCTCAACGGCAACAATTGCGGAGAGCGTCGACAGCCGCGGCACACACGAGCACGGCAGAGGGCAGTCCTTCTTTCCTCTCTCACTGCTCACTCACTCGCGCTCTTTATTATCTCTCTCGGTTTTTCTCTTCTCGCTTGCCGCTCTCTCTCTTTCTTTCGCTCGCTCGCCCGCTACTTACTCTCTCTCTCTCTCGGTGCTGGTTTCGCGAGTCAACAAAGGGAAAATTCCAGTGTTGCACGAGCGAAGGACAGCTGGGAATTTGTGTGGCCTTTATCTAATTCTTTCCCCCTCTCGCCGAGACAGATCGTCTCTCCATGCAGAGACGTGGCCTTCGCTGGCTCCATTTGCTGCCATCTCTTCTATACGCGTTGATGGGGGCTTCATTTGTTGACTCCTTTAGTCAACTGAGGAGGATTCGCTGGCAGCAAAGGAGACATTTGCTGAGGACGACGTGGCTGCCCTTTGGTGCCTCTTAGTCAATATTCCCCTTCTTTTGTTGACCATCAAAGGGGCGTGCATATGGGCTGTTCTTGGATGCGTGGACGTAGCTGCATGGGGACTTCTTCAAGTGTATGGGGAAGTTAGGGCTAGCTTAATTGTGGCCATGCAAATCGATGGTCTTCAATCGCTGCAAATGGTGCCAATAGTACGGTTCGATGACACTTCCGTCGATCCGTGACGAGCCGTTACTTATTTGTGGTCTGACGAAGACCCGGATGCCACATATTGTCATATGAGATGGGCTAATATGCGGAGGTGTGCCAGTGCGAGATAATTTTGTATGTGGTGCATGTTTAGGCTGTCTCCTAGGCGAATTAATTTCCTAATCGAGGTTTAAGAAGTTGACTCACTGAGATTTTTCTCACCTCGCTGTTGTTAATTATTTTCAGGGCCGTAACGTGGAGAACTGCCTGGTGCGGTTTTGGTGGACATGAGATGCAACATCTTTTTGGCTAACGCTAGAGTTAGTGAAGCTAAAGTCAACCCTAACCATTCTTACCATTTTTGTTCATAGGTCACGTAGGAGTTGTTGACACCTAAATTTTAGCTAAGTACTTAGAATTAAATTGCATGAGAAAATTATGGATCAATGTGACCCTAACAAAAATATTTCTTGCATCGATTAGGGCTTAGTTTTAATTTACGTCCTCTTTTTTCACATTTTTCTGATAATTTAATAATAATAATAATAATAATAATAACAACGAAAACAAAAAGACAGAAGCAGCAGTCACGGGGGATGGGCCTTCGCGCCCAGCCCCTTCCCTTCCTCCACTCCCCCCCCCCCCTTGAACAGGCCTGGGGCCCATTCCCTTTCTTCCTAGCCCGGACCTTTTCTTCTTGTCTTCTTCCTCGTTGTCTTCTTCCTTAGCCTCTGCAACTAGCATAGGACCTATGGCCAAGGGGGAGTAGGTCGACGTCAGCCGGAGGAGACGTTTCTCAAGCACCATCAATGCTCGCCTTCAATGCTGAGCGTGCCCCAGTGGAGAAGCAGGGATGGGACACCAGTTTAGCCAAGAGAGTGCGGTCGGCAAGCCAAGGGCCGGCGATCAAGGCTCTCCATCAACCGGACCCTCCTCGCCTATATATAGCCGGGTGCAATCTCTGTCGATGGAGCGAGTGAGCTTGGAGAACTTCCCCGGAGAGACTTCGGGTTAGGCTCAAAGAGTAAGCACGAGAGAGAGAGAGAGAGGGGTCGCAAGCTCAAACGACCTCCCCCGAGAGACATTAAGGGAGGCTAGCGGCGAGCGAACCCGAGAGAAAAAGGCTCTGCGACTTGAGAGACTGCGAGCAAGAAGAGGAAAAACCCAGATCTGCTAGGTTGTAGGCAAAAGGGGCACAAATGCCGCCAGCGGCCGCGATGCTTCATGACCGGCTACTCGCCTCTGCACCTCGTGTTACGTTGAGCTAGGGTTTGCTTTGTTTTTTTGTTTTTTGTTTTTTTTGTTTTTGTTTTTTTTGTGTTTTGGGTCGTCGACCGAGACTTATAGCCGTCAGCCTCATGCGAGTTCTAACCCCCGACCGTCTGTCCTTCGCCTCCCCTAGTCCCTACTAGTTGTCTGCCCTAAAGTCCCGTTGCAATCCCAACCTCGAATGGCTCAACCTTGCCCCTCTCAGCCGATGTCCTCTAGGTGTTTGACAAAAATCCCAAGTGAGCATAGTAACTGCGGTTGGATCTGCGGTGATCGACAGCAACGAGCAACGTGATCGACAACGATGGCCTGCCGGGTGAAGGCTGAGGCGGTGTCGATGGAGGTTCGAGCTTAGACCGAGACGAGCTCCACTGCCTCCTCCACAGATTGTTGGAAACGAGGGCACAAGAAAGCCGAGTCTGCAAAGGGGATGTTGGGTCGGAATCGGGTTGGGCGTGGGTCGTCGTTTAGGTAGGGTTTTGTTGAAATCGAGTCGCGGCTGTAGAATCAGGTCGAGCGCGGGTCATCATTCAGGTAGGGTTTTGTCAGAATTGAGTTGAGGTTGCAGAATCAAGCCGGACGCGGGTCATCACTCGGGTAGGGTTCCATCTGGGCTGGGCCGGTGCACGTGGGCTGGCTTATCCTTGGGCCGAACCTTCTTTAATGGAAAAAGGGCTAATTTGATTTGGGTTGGGTTTATTTTAAAAAGAAAAGGAAAAGAGGATCCCGGGCCAGGCCCGTATCGCAGGCCAGTACCATAGGCTTGTCTAGGTCGTGGGTGGATGATCGGGGTCATTTTTTATAATATTATAATAAAAATAATATTTTATATTTTATTTAAAAAATAATAAAAAATAAAAAATAATTATTTTCCATAAATCAGAAAAAAAAATCAAAATATTTCGCAATTTTCCAAAAAAAATAAAAAATGCCAAAAATAATTTATATTTTCAAAAATGACCAAAAAATCAAAAAATACTTCTTATGTTAAAAAATAAATAGAAAAAAGACCAAAAAATGTGTTTTTCTTCTAGAAATGCATGGAAAAATCCTTCAAAAATCCAAAAAGTCTTAGGGTTTAAACAAGATTATGTACCGAAAAGGCATTAGTGATTAACTAGCGTAATCAAGTTTCTGATCCTAGTTTCTTTGATTATGCAGGAGCGAATATTTATCCCAATATTTTGCTTGGGTTTCTAATCGACCCACCCTAAATTGATTAGTGGTGACTTCATGTTGAAATTAACTTATAGGTTAAAAAATCAAACCGTTAAGTCGTGAATTGGTGGGCTTGGGAAAGTCCAATCTAAGCCTAATAGACCTAGCCAAACCATTAGCCTCCGCAGGTGCCTGTGCACATCAAGCGCCAGAAAAAGAGGTCGCAATAGCTTAGCGACTCCACTAGGGACAATTTGTGGACTTAGGCATTTTTTATCTTGTTTAAACGCTTTACTAACTTGGGTTTCTTTTTTTCTTGTGCAGGTTAGTATCTTAGAAATCATTTTTAAGCTGTTGACACCTAAATTTTGGCGGCCAATTTAGTCATTAGGGGTTAATTTTATTTCATTTGCATAGCATTAATTTTAGGTGCGTTTATTTTTAATTTACATGTTTTGCATTTTTTTAGGACGGCGGATGGGTCGAATTAATTGTTTTTGAGTTTAAATTAATGGGCCGGACTAAGCCCATGAAACGTGCAAAATTGGCCCGAGCCCGTTTTCTTTTAATGACAAAAATTACCTAAATCGAGATTTGATATGATATTGCGGTGGTTTTTCGAATTTAAAAGAATCGGGTTGAAATCTTATCTTTAGTCTTTAGGTGATAACATTTTTTTGAAAATATTAAGGAGATAAGGATTTTTGTGATTCGGAGGATATAAGGAAATTTCGAAATATTTTGATAGGATCACATTTTTTTTGGCTATAAAAGGTGTACGTAGGGTTCGGTTTTGATGGGGGCCACACATATTGATATACGGCCACAATTCTAGATGAGCAGAGGATCGAAAGAGTGCCCGTTCATTCACGAAAAAGAGAGGAAAGCGTGGGGTAGAGAGAACGAGTGTTCAGAGAAAAGTGAAGAATTTGCCTTCTCTCTTCTCTGAGACCTTGACAAAAGTCAAGAGGGGACTCTTTCACGCAAAAGAAAAAGAGACCCGAAGGAGGGGAGAGGAAATTCGGTCTTCTTCCTCAAGCGTCCTTTTTTCAGCCACGACCAGTGTGGTCGATAGACTTCCTCGCCCGGCCTTCATGATCACCGCTCCCGACGCTGCAACCTGCCTGACAATGCTGCAACTCCAACGGCCGCGCACCTCAGCTCTTCAACACCGCGAGTAGTTAGACCATCCGCAGCTGCTCCATCCCCACCTCCGGTTGCTGCACCGAAGTTCCTGTCCAGACGCGCCACAAGCCTGACATTCTAAGTCCCAGCAATTTCAAGCGCGGTCTCGGTCCAGCGAATAATCCTAAGCAAAGTCCAATTACTCTTGACGAGACCAAGACTTCGTGGTTCTCTTATCGAGAGCACCCACGCTGAATTTCATCAGTCAAAGAAAGACGATTCCACTTACTGCACAAAGAAAATTCGTTTACTTTGACCGCCCAAAGATACTACTTGTTTTGCCTCGTCTACAAGCAATCAACTACTCTCCCGAGCCACAAGTCCCTGCGTGATCTCGCCACACCATCATCATGCACCATTGACGATGAAGTTGTTCTAGTCTCGAGCCACGATTCCTACGTGATCTCGTAAATCATCCATGAACCATCGCTGTGAAGCATCGCCGCCGTGCACATAATGCTTGCTGCCATTCGCCGTCGAGAAACCGATCGCGATCCCGGTCCGATTGCATTCGGTCCCAATTTGGAAAAGTTATCTGCGCGATATCGAGAGCTAGGTAAGATTCTTGATTGATTCAAGTTTCTCATATTTTATTGCTAGATCCATGGGATTGCGATTTATTTTGAATATTGGTTCGTTATTGCCATATCCAAAAAATATTTTAAATTCTCATGAATTCGGAGATTAATCCCTAATTTCATAACGTGCATATGATTGACAGTTCGATTTTCGCGCCTGAAATCTGACTCGCAATCGCACGGAAAAATCGCCAATCCGATCTCATGTCCGAGATTCGATTCGTGATTTTGTTTAAATTTGGCCAACCCGATCTCATGCGCGAGATATGGTTCGTCAATTTTTTACGGATATCGATCTTATCTTGCTTGATTTGCTATCGTGTGGTTTGAGTTGATCTTGTTTTCGTAAAAAGGAAAAAATCCAAAAAAAGTTTGATTTAGGATTAGGTTGTTTTTTTATTATCTTGCATGATTAGATTAGGGATTTTATTTTGAATCATGAAAAAGAAAAAGAAAAAGTGCATTCATTTAGGATGTTAGTTTTTATTATTTGAATTGCATGTTTAATTTTAATTTCGAATTTCATAAAAAAATTAGGAATTAAGGCATTACTTGCACGTCATGGCATATTAGAATAAATTGCATGTTTTATTGATTTTTGCATCTTAGGATAGAACTTGCTAGGTTAAGATAAGATTTTAGTTTAAATTAGGATTTAGTCTGACCCGATCCTTAATATAAACTAGATAGAATCTTAATCTAGATAATTATATTTTGCATTTTCCTTAATTTCGAATTTTGTAAAAATTTGTTTTAGGATAACTTAGTTTCAATTTCTAGAACATGTTGCATTTTTCTAGAATAGAAAATTCATGTGCACGTCATATAGAATTAGTTCATGAAATGCACGTCATTTAGTGATTATTATTAAGTTCATTTAATTAGAAATTGCCTGTCATTAGAGTTAGGTTATTTGATTAATTTAGATTGCATATTTAATTATTGCATTTCTTTAGAAATTACCTTTACTCATGTCATATAGTTTAGGTCATGTTACCATGTCATATCAACTCATGTTAGATTAATAACATTACATCGCATGATTCTCATTGAATAAATGAAAACAAAAAAGATTGAGTGATGGCTTGTTAATTAGAAATCATATCTAGGATTGCTGATGTGAATTTTGATCTAACAACGCAGATGCTTTCGTTGCTTTGAGGTAAGTTTGTAATTTATTCATTGCTTTCTTGGGTGTTAAATTGATGGATTGCGCACCCGCATGATCACCTCACATGTTAGGGAAATAGATTTTAAATCAATTCAAGCTGCTTGCCAAACATTTTTTTCTAAAGAATGGTACCGAAAGGGCATTAGAGAAATCTAGTGTAACCAAGTCCCCGTACCCATAATATCTGGTTCGTAGGAGTAAAGTAAATCTCCTGTTGCTTTACTTGGGTTTCTAATCGACCCACCAAAAATAGATTAGTGGCGACTCCTAATTGAAAATCACTTGCATGTTAAGAACTCAAACCTAAGTCGCGAATTGGTATGGGCTTGGGAGAGCCCGAGCTAAGCTTAAAGGCTTAGTAGTCCATCAACCTAGTTTTAGGTGGTCCACCCGAAAAATTGGTCGCGACAGCTTGGCGACTCCGCTGGGGACTTGAGTTGAAACTCTTAGTGGACTTAGGCCAATTTTCTCTTTAATTTGAAAAAAAAATGTTTTAGTTTGGCAGTGAGGATTCCAGGTACGTCCCTAACATTTAGGTGTTTAATGTTTTTGCAGATTGGGAGGTATAAGGGGAGTAGTGATTGTTAACCCTTGTCTTGCAGGTTGGAGTTGGGGATAAATGTTTTAAATTCAAGTTATTGAAGTGTTGCTTTATATAAACTGTTGTGCATGCCTTGCATCTTACACTACACTTTTGCACACACAACCTGCCGCCGGACCTGGGCCGCATAGGATCATTTAGGATGGTATTGAGATGGATACCACTCTGACCGCATGCTCGCGGTACGAGTCGCCCATCTCAATCCCGAAATTTCTTTCATGGTGTCAAGAGTACCCACCTCGGTCCGCATGCCCGCGACCCGGGTCGGCTCTTTGACCAAGCCGGAGTCATGAGGACCCGACATAGTCCACAAGCCCGTGGCTAGTCCGATCATCCTTGTGGCTCCACTTTGATAAGCCTTATAGATTAGAAATCGAGCCACTTACCATGCGCATGTTTATGTGATTGCCATTGATTCTTCTTGGTGAAGTAAGTCTTCTATCCCTATACTATGCAATTTACTTTTGGTCCATCCATGACAATCTAGGTTAGTCATTTGATCTAATTCATTTGTCAATTAAAAAAGAAATGAGGAAATTGTCATGCAATGAATCATTTAAAAAGAACTTTGGAGAATTTGTTTTCAATTCATGTTTAGGAAACTTGATCTTGCTAGGGTGTCTATTTTTCTAGCTCTCTTTAGGAAACAGCCCTCTTGTACGAACTTTTCATGAATAGATAAAAAAAAAAATGGAAAAATCAATTAGATCATTGTCATGGATTGACTTTTTATTTACCCTCATGCTTACATGTTCCCATTCATTTGAATTAGGTGATTATGGATCAATCTCGCTCACCCATCCGTTCATGATCGAGAGCTAAAATGATGGATCAAAAAGAGCTTATCTCGTCAAGCAAAAGTGCTGCGATCTATCTTCAGTGAGAAATTGTGACTCCAAGAAGAGAGTCAAGAAGACCTTTCGAACCGTCTCATTTTTCTGAGGTAGTCGAATTTGATGCCATCATGAAGAGGCTAGCGATATATCTAGATGGAAGAATATCTCGCCTGAAGGGTTCGCATTACAAGATCAAGCAGGGTGAAAAATTCAAGTACACATGATTCATGGTCCTAAATAATTCGATATCCTCATTTAATTAGGGGCATGCACCTTCCCCTGCGTGGGAATTTTTATTGCTCTTTAGGGATTGGTTTTGTTTTAAGGACATGATGGGGTACACCAAACCAGTCCAATGACGATATCTAGCCATGAAAAGAAAATATCATCCACGGAGAAATCCTGAGGCCTGGACTTTCTCATGCTTCCTCCTAAAACATTTTCAAAAAACACTTCATTGTTTTTAAAAAAAAAAAATAAATCATTTTTCAAGCAATTTCCAAAAGCATGCATTAGGTTACCCTTGTTTGTTTTTCTAACTCATTTACTTCATGTCTCAGAGCATAACAGAGAGGCATTTGAAAATAATGCGTCAATTTCCAATGATAGTTCGCCAGTTGATTTGGGAACATACATCCGAAGGAAAATAGACATGAGGGCAAATGATCATTTCCTAGCCGATTGTGATGACATCTCCCAAGAGTGAAGAAAATCATCTTGATTCCAAAGTGTGATATGTGACACCTCTCATAATAATTGGTGTCAGATGTCATTTTCGAAGGCCAAATGAAGTTTCTCATTTCCATGAGAAAATGATGAAACAAGTCAAAAGAAGATTATCCGTCTTGGATGAAATGGATACATTGCGTTCATGAATATAATTAATTTCGGAATTGACACTTTTGTTCTTTTTCTTGCAGATGAAGAATTGGGGCACTACATATTCTAGTAATGACATGACTGAGACAAAATCTTGATCTGAGTCAAAATGGTTGTGCAATTTGAATTTACTCTGATGTTGCATAGTATCCTATTCATGCACGTTCTCTTGTGCAGGGGACAAAAGCGGGTCTCCACTTTTAATGGATAGAGACGATCCAAGGGCATCCATTGCTGAGTAAATTCTTTTGTGGAGCAATTCCCCTAAATGAGTGCTTAAAACCATGTTTTGAGTGCAATAAATTGTTTGTTTTGAAGTAACAAACTCTTTTCATGCTTAAAGTTGCTAGACTCTTTTGAAAATGGAATTTTCATATTGATTTAGCTCACCAATTTCATGTGGAGATTTGTCAAGATAGACAATTTAATAAAGTGACATCAATGCTTAAGAATGCGAAATGAGACGTGGCAGGATGATGAAAGGCAAACCATATCCTATACACAGTCCCTTACTTATACACTTGTGAGATGAGTGTAGGAAAGTTCCATATCCGCAAGGTGAAGAGTTCTCTCGCAAAAGGTACGATAACTGAAATGATGAGAGGCAATTCATTTCTCTATCCCAAACACTACAAGTGATCCATTGCTTAACCCTTTTGAGCCCATACACTTATGGATATTCTTTTCAAATCACCCTTGTCAAGAATCACCCCACATCGGGGCATCTAAGAGATCAAATGGCATCATGAGGTGAGGAAAATGAACTGAAATGTTCTTGCTTTCATTTGCATCAATCTTCAAGTTATGCTATTACATTGAATTCATGTGTTAATTTAAGTGCCTTAGGATGACGAAGAGCATTTCTTACTCTATCCTATACACTTATATCCTTTGCATAGCCCACTTGAGCCTGTAGTTTCATTTCTTTTAAACCCAGTTGATGATCAACCCCCACACTGGGGCAAGGCAAAAGGCAGAACCAAGGCTCTTGAAAAGTTCTAGTGTCATTTAAAGTGTAATTGCTTGACGCATACATTATGCGCAAGAATTGAATTCAAAATAGAACTAAGGGGCATGAAAAAGCAGTGTGCCTGGTAAAAGCAAGGCCGATGCCCATGAAAAAAGAAGTGAAGAAAAAAATGCATGAGAACTAGGGGCATAAAAAGCAATGTGCCTGGTAAAAGTAAGGCCAATGCCCATAGATGAAAAAAGACAGTCAAAATAAGTGACTGTCAATTGCAAGAGTTGAATCCCAATGGAGCAATATTCAAAAAACTCAAAAGTTGAGTTTTTACAATTAATGGGGCACTTCATGAAGACAATCCCTGATGGTGAAAAAGAAAACTGGTGGCAATGCCAAGATGATCATCAACTCTCACCCTTTACACACTTTTTGAGCCTAATGATCCTTTCATTTCTCAACCCATGAACCCCACCTACATTACATCCCTTACAAAGTCTCTTCAGATTAGGGCACTTGAATTAACGTAGGAATTCATGTTTATAAGCATTGCTCGAAGAAGTGCGAGCAGGATTATTTCTTTCTCATTTTTTGCAGGGTTCTTGACTTATAAACCCGGAAATGATTACAAGACTATTCATTCAATAGCCTTGACTTAAAGAGTCCATTTGTTAAGCCATTGGCCAAACCTACATTATGGTCCCTCTTAAAGACCTCTCAGATTGGTAAGATCGTACCGCTTGCGAGAATACTCGGACCCATGTCGATATGATGAAATTGAGTGATTCTCATAAAATAGCCATTCTAAATGAGAGTGAGCGAAAGTCCTTTCTAACCGAAAGTCTCTCATTTAGTATTCTTAAGAAATCCATGTCATGAGTGAAAATTGTCTTGAATGATAATTCTTTTTAGTAGAAATTCGGATGATGCAAAAGTCATTATGCATGAATCTTGATTGAATTAATAAAAGCTTCAATAGATTTTAAAGTTTGCATTCCAGAATAGCCTTAATTGCTTATCTCTTTGGTGAATGCATTTTTGCTCTAATCATGTCTGACAAATAATGTTTTCTTAAAGACCCAAGAGCTCCTAACATTCAGGTTCTTTTCAAGATGCCTCATGATATGAGGAGGTGAGAAACCATCATGAGTATTCAAGGTGCATCCTTAATGCTCCAAAATTTATTTCTACTAGGAGATGAGAGGCCTCCACAGGATATCTAAGTTCCAGAAGACATATCCCCAAAGAATTAGAGATATCATCAGGCGTGCTTTCGTAGCCCAAGGCCCAGGAGACATATCCCTAATGAGCAGAGATGTCACCAGGTAAGTGTATCTCTATCTATACCTTAAATACTTGTCATTATACAGGTATTTTCGCTTTTAAGTAATTTGACACTCGATAGAGTTGTCCCTAAAGATTTATCTCCAGATCGCGATGCCGGGCGACCGAAGAATGGTTCGGGTCCTAGCCAAGCAAAACCCCCGTTTAGGCGACCGTAGAATGGTACGGGTCCTAGACAAAACTTTATTTCCCTATTCAGGCGACCGTAGAGTAATGTACGGGTCCTGGAAGGTAAATCCCCGTTTAGGCGACCGTAGAGTAATGTACGGGTCCTAGACAAGACTTTATTTCCCTATTCAAGCGACCGTAGAGTAATGGTACGGGTCTTGGAAGGTAAATCCCATTTAGGCGACCGTAGAATGGTACGGGTCCTAGACACAACAAAAATCTGTCATACTAGGCGACCGTAGAATGGTACAGGTCCTAGGAAAGCAGATTTCTTTATAAAGTCATGTTACTATTCTAGGCGACCGTAGAATGGTACGGGTCCTAGGAAAGCAGATTTCTTTATAAAGTCATGTTACTATTCTGGGCGACCGTAGAATGGTACGGGTCCTAGACGTGTAACACCAATCTATCTTGAATCATTTTACCCTCCTTGAAGGTAAGATATTTCGGGTAGGTTCTTTTGACATCTCAGTCTGGATCTGGATGTCTTAATTCTTGTCGTTGAGCAATTCACTTGGATGTGAATGTTCTTCTCGAGCTCAATGTTTCGATTCATTACCTGTTTGACTCCTCAAGGAGCCTGAGTGAGAGTTGGGTACTTGTAAAGTAAATAGGGATTTATCATGTACCTCAAGATGCTTTACCGCACTGACTGGTAAGTAATTGCAGGTATGTTCCTTCCTTTCGCATCATGCATTTGCATTAGCATTTCCATGCATCATATAAATTGCATTTTAAAATGGGATTTACTTTCTGACAAAAAAATCAAAAACTCAAAAAAATCAAAAAAATCAAAAACCAAATCATTTAATGCATGTGCATGGTCAAAATTTAGGTCTCAATTTATCTTTGAAGGCAACCTCTTCGAGCTCACCTCCAAAGAGGGGCAGCTGTTGACACCTAAATTTTGGCGGCCAATTTAGTCATTAGGGGTTAATTTTATTTCATTTGCATAGCATTAATTTTAGGTGCGTTTATTTTTAATTTACATGTTTTGCATTTTTTTAGGACGGCGGATGGGTCGAATTAATTGTTTTTGAGTTTAAATTAATGGGCCGGACTAAGCCCATGAAACGTGCAAAATTGGCCCGAGCCCGTTTTCTTTTAATGACAAAAATTACCTAAATCGAGATTTGATATGATATTGCGGTGGTTTTTCGAATTTAAAAGAATCGGGTTGAAATCTTATCTTTAGTCTTTAGGTGATAACATTTTTTTGAAAATATTAAGGAGATAAGGATTTTTGTGATTCGGAGGATATAAGGAAATTTCGAAATATTTTGATAGGATCACATTTTTTTTTGGCTATAAAAGGTGTACGTAGGGTTCGGTTTTGATGGGGGCCACACATATTGATATACGGCCACAATTCTAGATGAGCAGAGGATCGAAAGAGTGCCCGTTCATTCACGAAAAAGAGAGGAAAGCGTGGGGTAGAGAGAACGAGTGTTCAGAGAAAAGTGAAGAATTTGCCTTCTCTCTTCTCTGAGACCTTGACAAAAGTCAAGAGGGGACTCTTTCACGCAAAAGAAAAAGAGACCCGAAGGAGGGGAGAGGAAATTCGGTCTTCTTCCTCAAGCGTCCTTTTTTCGGCCACGACCAGTGTGGTCGACAGACTTCCTCGCCCGGCCTTCATGATCACCGCTCCCGACGCTGCAACCTGCCTGACAATGCTGCAACTCCAACGGCCGCGCACCTCAGCTCTTCAACACCGCGAGTAGTTAGACCATCCGCAGCTGCTCCATCCCCACCTCCGGTTGCTGCACCGAAGTTCCTGTCCAGACGCGCCACAAGCCTGACATTCTAAGTCCCAGCAATTTCAAGCGCGGTCTCGGTCCAGCGAATAATCCTAAGCAAAGTCCAATTACTCTTGACGAGACCAAGACTTCGTGGTTCTCTTATCGAGAGCACCCACGCTGAATTTCATCAGTCAAAGAAAGACGATTCCACTTACTGCACAAAGAAAATTCGTTTACTTTGACCGCCCAAAGATACTACTTGTTTTGCCTCGTCTACAAGCAATCAACTACTCTCCCGAGCCACAAGTCCCTGCGTGATCTCGCCACACCATCATCATGCACCATTGACGATGAAGTTGTTCTAGTCTCGAGCCACGATTCCTACGTGATCTCGTAAATCATCCATGAACCATCGCTGTGAAGCATCGCCGCCGTGCACATAATGCTTGCTGCCATTCGCCGTCGAGAAACCGATCGCGATCCCGGTCCGATTGCATTCGGTCCCAATTTGGAAAAGTTATCTGCGCGATATCGAGAGCTAGGTAAGATTCTTGATTGATTCAAGTTTCTCATATTTTATTGCTAGATCCATGGGATTGCGATTTATTTTGAATATTGGTTCGTTATTGCCATATCCAAAAAATATTTTGAATTCTCATGAATTCGGAGATTAATCCCTAATTTCATAACGTGCATATGATTGACAGTCCGATTTTCGCGCCTGAAATCTGACTCGCAATCGCACGGAAAAATCGCCAATCCGATCTCATGCCCGAGATTCGATTCGTGATTTTGTTTAAATTTGGCCAACCCGATCTCATGCGCGAGATATGGTTCGTCAATTTTTTTACGGATATCGATCTTATCTTGCTTGATTTGCTATCGTGTGGTTTGAGTTGATCTTGTTTTCGTAAAAAGGAAAAAATCCAAAAAAATTTGATTTAGGATTAGGTTGTTTTTTTTATTATCTTGCATGATTAGATTAGGGATTTTATTTTGAATCATGAAAAAGAAAAAGAAAAAGTGCACTCATTTAGGATGTTAGTTTTTTTTATCTGAATTGCATGTTTAATTTTAATTTCGAATTTCATAGAAAATTAGGAATTAACGCATTATTTGTACGTCATGGCATATTAGAATAAATTGCATGTTTTATTTTAAGTCTAGATTGATTTTTGCATCTTAGGATAGAACTTGCTAGGTTAAGATAATATCTTAGTTTAAATTAGGATTTAGTCAGACTAAATCCTAATTTAAACTAAGATAGAATCTTAATCTAGATAATTATATTTTGCATTTTCCTTAATTTCGAATTTCATAAAAATTTGTTTTAGGATAAATTAGTTTCAATTTCTAGAATATGTTGCATTTTTCTAGAATAGAAAATTCATGTGCACGTCATATAGAATTAAGTTCATGAAATGCACGTCATTTAGTAATTACTATTAGGTTCATTTAATTAGAAATTGCCTGTCATTAGAGTTAGGTCATTTGATTAATTTAGATTGCATATTTAATTATTGCATTTCTTTAGAAATTACCTTTACTCATGTCATTTAGTTTAGGTCATGTTACCATGTCATATCAACTTATGTTAGATTAGTAACATTGCATCGCATCATTCTCATTGAATAAATGAAAACAAAAAAAAATTGAGTGATTGCTTGTTAATTAGAAATCATATCTAGGATTGCTGATGTGAATTTTGATCTAACAACGCAGATGCTTTCGTTGCTTTGAGGTAAGTTTGTAATTTATTCATTGCTTTCTTGGGTGTTAAATTGATGGATTGCGCACCCGCATGATCACCTCACATGTTAGGGAAATAGATTTTAAATCAATTCAAGCTGCTTGCCAAACATTTTTTTCTAAAGAATGGTACCGAAAGGGCATTAGAGAAATCTAGTGTAACCAAGTCCCCGTACCCATAATATCTGGTTCGTAGGAGTAAAGTAAATCTCCTGTTGCTTTACTTGGGTTTCTAATCGACCCACCAAAAATAGATTAGTGGCGACTCCTAATTGAAAATCACTTGCATGTTAAGAACTCAAACCTAAGTCGCGAATTGGTATGGGCTTGGGAGAGCCCGAGCTAAGCTTAAAGGCTTAGTAGTCCATCAACCTAGTTTTAGGTGGTCCACCCGAAAAATTGGTCGCGACATAAGTTTAAAATGAAATGTCTGTGATGATAAACTGCTATGCATGCTTTAATGTTTTAGCACTGCACGTGGCACAGACAACTCGGCCGTTAGACCTAGGCCGCCATAGGATATTTAGGACGGTATTAAGAAAGATACAGCCTTGAACGCAAGACTACGATGTAGAGGTTGCATTTCTTTTCCCCGAATTTCTTTAGGTAAAGCCGAGGTAAAGAGGGTATGATGCCAACGCGAGACTGCAATGGGCAGACACTCTCTTAATTTCTCTAAACCTTCTCAATTAGACATCGAGCCACACGTGCCATGTGCATGTCTATGTGCTTGCCATTTTCTTTAAAATTAAAGTAATTCCTTTTTACTCAGTTTACTTATTGGCTCATGGCAATATAGGTCAACCGTATAACTCCCAGTTTTATATGCGATGGGAAGAGTCAATATTCAGTTCATTCCTACTCCCAAGGAAGAACTCCTCAAATGGTGGGATCAGTTAGATCAGCTTAATCAAGAATGTGTCAAAACAAGAATCGATCATCTCCTCCCGTTGCTCCGAATCAATGTCCACTCTGGGGTCATGTAGGCACTACCACATTTCTGGTGCCATAGGAGTGCCCTTGGGAGGGGAACTTGTTAGACCACCGACGGGCATCGACCCTCTGACTAGTCTATCACGATTTTTAAGAAATCTTTCGGTAAGGGAAATTGTTAAAGCTAACAACGATGATTTCCCACTATCATCTTTGACTGAATGTTTTGAAAAACAACCGGTGGCCCAAAAAAACAAGATCTTCCTCTTAGCATTCTTTGGATTTATTATCATTCCCCATCGAAAGAATGCCATGAATCCTTAATCGCATGGGTGATAAATCAAGTCGGTGTTGGGATAATACATGTAAACATGGTTTTAGCCAAAACATTTTTGTCCCTTAATCGTTTCAAAGAAAACAAAGAAAAAATCATGACAGTTGCCCCAAAAATTTTACAAATGTGGTTCTTTTCTCATGCTAAATGGTTTGGACACCTCATGCAAATATTTGAAATCAACTAATTCAAGCACCCACTGCGAAAATTTCAAAGCTTGGAAAAATACTCCCCCAACAGGGAATACTCTCGTTGGATTAACTTATTAAGGAACCCAGTTCCCGAGACATTCGTATGGTAAGCTAAATGGTTCAATGCAGGAGAAGCATGCTTTGCGCTTGAATATTATGACCCAATCTCACTACTAGGTCTCTTTTAAACTACCTCATATTACCTATATAGGGTGGCGTGTCAGTACAGGACCCTTCAAGAAATCACGCCACCACTCAAACCAGGATTGTTCCAAGTCCTCTTCACCCGTATAGGCCATGACTACTTAGATGAAATCCGTATAATCTAGAATGCATGGAGTAAATGCCACATCGAAAGGATCGTCGTACCCAGAAAACTGAAGGGCCAAGAAAAAGCCCATCATGCATCCACGTTCTACATTCTCATCCATAGGATTCCCAAGGAGCTGCAACTAGTAATCCCCGACGTAGTTGATAAACTCACTCAACAAGGATGGATTGAATCTCTTGAAGGAAGTTTGGAGACAAGCAGGAGACATGTATCGAAGCTAGTTCGAAAGAACAAGTGGTGTGACATCCTAAATTTCGACCCCATTCCGATGTTATGAAATGGGCATTTCGTCGACGCGTCTATGGTGCTTTTTCTCATAGCTGATCACTCTTGAGTTAATTGATCTATTGTGTGAAGCTGTTAAGGGATATAAATGCGGCAGACTCGAGAATTTGATCGAAAATCGACTGCTCGACCGTGATAATTGGCAATGGTCAATATGACACTATTAATTGAGTTGTGATCGGATATAGGTCGATTCGATGGAATCATGTGATTGAATGGCGGGTGATTCCGCATAATTACGAAATTCGCGTTGAACAGCACTAACCTGGTTTTATCAATTTTATACTCGATGCCCATAATTGAAACCTTGCAATTTTTACGACAATCGAGAGTCAACTACGAGTTGGAGATGCACAAACATGGATCGAAATCATCGACCATGGGTCAAACGCGCTAAAATCCCTGAAAGCTACTTGATAGGTTAGGTTGCGCTAAAATCGTGTTCAGTCGAAATTAACCACGAAATTGAATTCGATTTCGGGAATCGGATGTTCGAGCGTGTCACGATTTATTTTTAGGACATCGTCTCACCTTTCGAAGAAATTTCGATAAGATCAATTTTCGGCAAAAAAAAAAAATGAAATGAAAATTCGTATGGGCATATTAAAGGATTTATTTGGCTGGCCAAAGTATTTTGTTTGTGAGGACTAAAGGGAAAAATGGCCATTGGGTCGGTTCTTGACTTTGGGGGACAAAGAAGATGCAGCATTAAGACATTTGTGGACATTTCAATGATGAAACTGGATATTTGTTCATGAGTTTGATTGGCTATTGCTTTGACTAATTGGTTCCCCTCTCTCTCTCTCTCTCTCTCTCTCTCTCTCTCTCTCTCTCTCTCTCTCTCTCCTTTCCTCTTTATTTTTACGTGCCTTCCCTCCTGGTTGTCGACCACCCCTAAACTGCATCGTCTCTCTCACGCCTCATCCTTTCCTCTCTATTTCCATTCCCTTTTTCTCTCGGCTCCAGCTTATTTCTTCCACTTGGCTCTGCGTTCATTTTCATTTTTTGTTGATGCCCATCTTCCATTATGCCAGCATCATCATCATTCCCCACCACAGCAGCGACCCCATCACCAACACCCCTCATGCCCCCACGTCATCTCCATCACTCCCCACACCAACACACTTAGCATCATCCCCTCAAACCAGCACCCACCAGCTTAGTCTTTGCTACCATTCCAGCCCAGCAACCTCCGCCCTCGCGTCCAACCACCACCAGCGGCTACCTCACCACCCCATCCCGGTCACAACAGCACCTGCGGCCTCCAAGACCAGCAGCAACCGTGAAGCTTGTTGGCTATTTTTCAGCCTTATCCGTGCCTCCATCGGAGCCACCGTAGACTCGGGTCTTCACCGCCTCCACGTCGCTATCGCCGAGGACTTACCGGCGCATTAAACCGGTGAGTTTACTCACTAAACCTTGCTTAGAAGGTTAATTATGCTTAAGGGTTCTTTAGATTAGCTTAAGAATGGATTAGTGATAATCTAGAATGGTTAGATTAGCCTTAGAATTGATTAGTGTTAATCTAATTAGTGAGATTAGCACTAATGAGGTTGGATTAGTCTAAATCAGTGGACTTTCTACAGTTCTTATCTCTGGATCCTCGCCATTTGCCATTTTGTAGATTGAAATAGGTTGCGAATTTAAGGTTGATTCCTTCTTAATAAATGTTTTAAACATCTTTAGCTATGGAATATATATTTTACTCAAGAGTTTTACATATTTAAAAGTATGATATTTCAGCTTCGTCATTTGCAAACAAAATCTCGGACTGTGCTGGAATTTGTGACCTTTTGGGATTCAAGGGATTTTTATCAACTCTTATGGTTCGAATTTCGAAATAGTTTCTTCACGAAAGTTGCTTTTCACATTTTTTAGTTTAACATATTCAAATTGTTGATCTAACAGACAAGTTTTGTGTCTCGAACGAAACTGATTTCGGAAAACAGACTTTTTGGAAACGGACATAGTTTTTATACTAGATTGAGTGATTTACTAGGCTTAATATGAAGGGATCTGGGTTAAGGTGTCTCGTGAAAAAATGTTCTTTTATGTGTCCTTTACAACATATTCAAATTTGAAAATTTTTTGAACTCAGTTGATTAGATTTCTAGATTTAAACTCGGAGACGCGCGAGTGGACCGTTTCTGCCGATTAGGACTTGTAGTAGTTCGTGATTGTTCTTGAGGCTTTGCTTGCTAGAAATTTCATATTTGGTGATGTGGTTGACCTGTGATATGCTTGGAACTTGTGCGTAATGAGATGCGAATGGTCGTGCTATGGTAATAGTTTATGGTCATGGCAAAGGATGCCCATTGGGCTGTAATTAACCGCCGAATTGTGAGTAAGCCGTGCCCATTGGGCCGTGATTAACTACTGAACATCGGTAGGCTGTGCTCATTGGGCCGTGATTAAAATATGACGCCTGGCTACGCCAGAGGATCGCCGAATATCGAGTAGGTCGTGCCACTGGGTCGTGATTAAAAATCGGAACGCATGAATGAGTGGTTTAATCACGCCTGATTATGGGACAAAATTGTGTGGCACGGTATGGGACGTGTCATAATGATTTGGTGTCATAATCGAGACCCCTTTTGTGATAGATTGATTGATGTGATGATTGATGGAGATATGAATTGAGACGTTCCAATTGATCGAGTGTTATTACTGCATATATGTGATATATGAATTGTACTGATGTGTAGGAGAGAACTGAGGCAAGGTAAGTCCTTTGTATTGTGTGTATAGGCCGCCCTAGGTGTATTACCTTCCTAATAGGGGTTTAGGGGGTGAACTTGCTGAGACATTGTCTCACCCTATTGTGGGCTTAACTTTTCAGGTCCTTAGCTCAATTGACCCTTCCGATGGGGTTGTGAAGGACTCGAAGTCCCCGGAGCCTATGAAGGTGGAGTCTAAAGGATTGGCGAATGTGTCTAACTAGTAGGTCGTAGGACAACGTCTTTTTTGGAGCCGATCTTTTTGTAGACTTTTGTGTATAAACCCGTGTTTATAAAAAGTGTTTTGTGAAATCAATTGTTCTACTTTTCTATTTCAATTGAGTTTTTCTAGGGATTATTTATTCGCTTCCGTATGTGCAATAAAACGAATGGGTCGGCGACACATCCTCGGACATCGCAAATTTTATCGACCACCAAGGGATGTGCGAGTGCTCGAGGATCCGGGGCGTGACAAGCAGCTTCGCAAGATTGGGGATTCCCATCGCATATAAAAATGGGTGACTTGATCTTCTATTGTGAATATTTAGGATTGTTATATCTACTTTCTATCTTGTATACCTTGTTTAAAGAGTCATTTTAGCATTATATAATCCCCCTGTTAATAAATCAAAATGACTCGACCCTTACCATGGGCCAATGTTCTATATACTTCCCTCGCTTACGTTATTTTTACTGTGTGCAATGAAGGTAATCACGGCATAGCCACATCTACCAAATCCAAAAGCAAGAATGGCTAAAGAGAACATACCAAGCCGTGTTGTGGTTGTGGAAAGTGAAATGAAGCAAGTCTTCAATGTTCTTCAACAATTCTCAAAATAGATAAATTCCATTCAGGGCAAACTTGTTCCCGTTCCGACCTCAATCGAGGTATTGTTACCACAATTATCCACTAGGGGTGATCAAGGGAGAGATACCGATGATAACATGCCTGAATTGAATGATGATCCGCACCAAATCATGATTGAAAAAGCTAGGCCTAACAGTTTGTCTAGAACTGAGCATGACAAACGCCTCGAGAAGCTTAAAGAGAGGCTGAAACAACTGCAAGGCCTCCAATATCCTACTCCGACAGACCTCTCCATCTATTCAAAGGTCAAAATACTGGAAAAATTCAAAATGCCTGAGTTTGAGAAATGATGGCACGACTTGCCCGAGGGCTCATTTGCAAATGTACTTGGTTCGAATGACCCAGTACGTTAATAATACACCATTAATGATCAAGTTGTTCCAATCAAGTCTAGTAGGCCCTACCCTGAAGTGGTACATCACGAAGAACATAAACCTTCTCGAAACATGGAGCGAAGTGAGTGAGGCATTCCTCAAGCAATACAAGTTCATAATGGACATTACCCCTTCTCGTGAGGATCTTGAGCGTACTGAAGAGAAAAAGTACGAATTGTTCAAAGAATATGCTATTAGATGGAGGAATCTAGCGGCCCATATCAGTCCTGAACCAACCAATTTCTAGCAAAGAAAAATATTTATCAAAACCCTCCCCTGCGAGTACTGCAATCGAATGGTGACTACAATCACCGAATAGTTCAATCAACTCATTCTAGTAGGAGAGCAAATTGAGATAGGGCTAAGGGATGGCTGGTTCACTAAACCTGCACCCGCAAGTAGGAGGCTCAACATGAAAAAAAAAAAAAAGAACCCCTGATGGATGTCAATGCAACCTACACCACAAACACCAGTCATCCCCCGACCATTCAGACAAGCGCAAAACAACAACAGACCACCAGCCGTCAACCGCCCCAGCACTACAACAACAGGAGATAGTTCACTCTGCTTCCTGGATCTCCATCTTAGGTATTGACAATCCTCCGGAAGAAGAACCTCTTCTTGATTGAGCCGAAATGACCCAACACCAAACACTTCTCCAGCTATAACCCATCCAAAAAATGTGACTATCACATGGGAGAAGTATGCCACTCAACTGACGAGTGCTTCATCCTTAAGCATCAGATCCAAAACCTGCTGGATACTAAGGCCTTCTCATTCCAAACTACAAAACCAAATGTCCAAAGCAATTCGCTCCCCGATCACACTAACAAAGTAAATGCGATATTCAGTTCTGAAGCCAACCAAATCAGAAATGTCAAAGCACATACTATTGACATCTATCAAGGGCTGGTAAAGGCTGGGTATTATTCAGGCGATGAAGTATCACCCTTAGCAACAATGAAAGAAAGGGTATCGAGAATGATAGAGGCTAGAATAATTGTATATGCCGGCCGCATTGGCATAATCTCTACCATATCACAAGTCGTCATTAATTGGGATGAAGAGTTTGCCACACTAAACGCAGGAAAGGAAAAGATGGATCCCACCCCACCTGAAGGCATCTTTGAAGGATAAGGAGCTATAGCTCAAGCGTCAACAACAGAGGCACATATAGTTATCGAGATCCCCCAAACTTATAAATATGAAGGCAACAACGTAGTTCCTTAGTCCTACGACCTTAACATTGACTTAGTCACGAGGTTTGGACGAACCTATGCTCTAGCCAATACACAGCTTGCCAAGCCTGTCATCGACGAAGAATCTAAGGAGTTTTTGGCCATAGTCAAAGCTAGCGAATACAATGTGGTGGATAAATTGTGGAAATTACTAGCACAAATCTCTCTACTGGAATTACCTCAGACGTCTATCAAGCACCAGAAATTCCTGATAAAGGTATTGAGTGAAGTACATGTCCTTGAAACAATCGAGCATGCCAAACTTGAGAAGTTTGTCGGGGCCATCCTTCTAAAGGATCGAATGGCTTTTTCCTATGAAGAGATCCCCGAGGAAGGTAGAGGACACACTAAAGGACTCTACATATTAGTCAAAAATGCCTCCCACATCACTCAAGTATTGATTAACAACAAATCTGCTCTAAACATATGTCTAGAAGTGACGCTTTATCATCTTAAAATAGAAATGTTCTAGATTCAGGTAGCCAAGACTTCCATTTGAGCATTCGACGGGACAAAGAACGAAACAGTGGGAGAAATCGAGCTTGACGTTCAAATAAGCCCAACCATATTCAAAATTTTGTTCCAAGTGATGGATATATCCACTACGTTCAATTTCCTCTTAGGCTGCCCATGGATCCACGTCGATGGAGCAGTATCTTCAAGCCTCCACCAAAATGTAAAGTTCGTGGTTGAAGGAAAACAAGTCACAATTTGCGAAGAAGAAGACCACCACCACATCTACCACGAGACGGCCATCCCTTACGTTGAACCTAGTGGCAAAAATGAATCTAGTTGTTAATCGTTCGAACTCGTGTTTGCTATACACGGGACTTGAGGGAGTCCCCCCTCGTCCCTGAAATGTCGAGCGCTGCAATCATGATAAGGAAAATCAGGGCTGGATACGGTTTTACCCCAGGTCAAGGGCTCGGCAAGGGAAGCCAAGGCATCCGCAAGCCTATCAAAGCCCTGAGGAGACCCCACACCATTGGTTTAGGATATTATAGAGGAAAAGAACAACACCGAGAGGGAAAGGCAAAAAAGAAGGCCAACCTTGTATATCCCCACCTCGAGGAAACCTTCCCAGGCCCTGCAAAGATGATGCATGAGGAGGAAGAAATGATTGGCACTCCAAAAAAATTCAACCATGAAAGCCCGAAGTTTCCCATTTACTTAGGCATGGATCAGGAGAATAGAACTCAACCAGCACTTACAAAGAAAGAAGGGCCAAACGACATAACCATTATGTTTGGATACCTTTTCATAAGTGCCATCAAGGAGGAACAACTAGAAGGAACAAGTGACAACTTCTCATTAAGCCAGCTTCAACGTCAAGTTGACGAACTACGCAAAGTAGTACACCACTTGACAGAAAATTTCACTCAAGCTACCCGCACATTCCTCTCTCATCACAATGAAGAGTCGGCAGCCGAAATAAATGAAGAATACCCTATTGACACAACCTAGCAAAGAGCTCGGCTACCTCAGTCATTAAACAACACATGACCATATTTGTCACTTCCTAAATCGATGGCCACTATTTTCCCCATCCTCCTAGAGCAGAGAATGATCTCTAAGGAGCTGAGACGTCCTACTCCCGAATACTTCCCCGATTATGATTCATTCAAGTATTGTGATTATCATTCGGGGGAGTTGAGGCACTCACTAGATGACTAGACTATTTTGAAAGACAAGGTTCAAGATCTTTTAGATGCGGGGGTATTCACATTCCGCTCTTCATGGCTATGTTATGACAAAGATGACATCTTCGTGGTACCTAGCACCAGCACCATGTTCCCTGAACACACTTAGGAAATGCAAAGAGGAAAAGTAATCATAGACACTTTGGGTCAACTGAGTGGTAAATTCGAATACTATGTTAACTACTTAGTCCCCCAAGGCTTCTATGACCATCATCAAAACATTGTCCCTAATGGATAGGGAGGCATGGATGATCTAAAATTCATGAAGCTGGGAGCACAAAAAGGCATAGCTGGTGATTAATATGGAGATTTCTTCGTAAGCGCTATCAACGAAAGACTGTCAAGGGAAATGGATGTAGGCCCGCTCAAGTAGAATCGTTTTTGTTTTGCATATTCCCCTACATAGGAACTTGTACATCTTTTTAAACTCTGGCTTGTTTTGTTTTTAATATTGGTTCCACTTGAGGAACTAACTTTTGAATCACTCTTCTAAAATGTAAATCCACTAGTGCTAAATAAAGTTGAAAATATTTTGAGGGCATGAGGAGACACACCAAACCAACCTGCTGATGATATCTTGCCATGAAATGAAAAAAGAAATTTAAGGCCCGGGTTTTCTCATTCTTCCTCGTCTTAGACCTTCAAAAACAATTCATCACCTTTTCCAAAAGAAAAGAAGCATACATGTTGTTAACCTTATTTGTTTCATTAACCTATCTACTTTATGATACAGGCCTAATCTAGCGGCAGGTGAGGGTATGGGAATGGTCCAAACCAACACTGTTGGTAGCCATGATAGCAATTCTGATGATGATTCCAACGAAATCCAATGGAATTGGGAGCGACACGAAGAAGCAAGGCCCCCTACTATTGAAGACATTGTCGCTATCAACTTGGGTAGCGTAGAGGGCCCAAGGGAGATAAAGATCGGTGCAAACCTTCCTAAAGAAGTAGCCGCGAGCTTAATTGCCCTCCTAAAGAAGTATCAAGATGTATTTGCATGATCATATACCGACATACCAAGCCTCAATCCAATGATCATGGAACATTGCTTGCCAACTAACTCTAACGCCACTCCCAAGAGGCAACGACTAAGGAGAACCAAGCTAGAATTGTCAAAAGAGATTAAAGATGAGGTAATGAAACTCCTAGAAGTGGGCTTCATCGAAGTCTCACGATACCCTAGTTGGGTAGCAAACATTGTACCAGTAAAAAAGAAGGACGACCGAATTCGGGTATGTGTCGATTACCGCGATCTAAACAAAGTAAGCCTAAATGATGATTTCCCACTACCACACATAGACATTCTTATGGATAGCACTGCTGGATTCAAGCTATTCTCTTTGATGAATGGATTCTCGGGATACAACCAAATAAAGATGAAAGAGAAAGACAAGGAAAAAACGGCATTCATCACTCATGGGGAACCTTTCACTATAAGGTCATGCCTTTTGGTCTAAAAAATGCTCAAGCAACTTACCAACGTGCCATGGTCACCATTTTCCATGACATTATACTCAAAGAAATTGAAGTATATATTGATGACATAATCACCAAACCCGGGCATGGAGAAGACCATGTGAAGACCCTGCAAAAGTTATTCAATTGACTTCGCCAGTTGAAGTTGCGCTTGAACCCAGCAAAATGTATGTTCAGGGCAACCTCTGGCAAATTACTTGGGTTCATTGTAAGCTGTGAAGGGATAGAAGTGGACCCATCAAAAACCAATGTGATATTTGAGATGCCTCATCCCTCGACTGTAAAAGAAGTCTGGAGCCTTCTAGGAGGGTTAAATTACATTGCTCGATTAATATCATAACTTTCTGAAACCGCAAAATCTTTGTTTAAACTTCTGAAGAAGGATACACAAATTAAATGGGATGATGACTGCTAATTGGCATTCGAAAATCTAAAGTAGTAACTAATGAAACCCCCGATTCTGGTACCCCCGACCCTAGGGCACCCTTTGATCCTCTACCTTACCATCAACGGTGAATCCCTAGGTGCAATGTTGGCACAGAAGGGGCCCCGTGATGGGAAGGAGCGAGCCATTTACTATTTGAGCAAAAATTTCACTACGTCGGAACAAAACTACTCCAAATCAGAAAAAAAAACATGTGCTACATTGATATTGGTGTTGCACGGACTCCGATAGTATACCTTGCATCACCAAACATTCCTCATAACTGAGAATGACCCGATCAAGTATTTGCTCGGTCGCCCAGCCTTAGTGGGAAAATTGGCCAAATGGCAAATCCTAATCTTAGAATTTGACATTCAAGCGATGTCACAAAAATCAGTTAAAGGTCGGGTGATTACTAATATGTTAGTAGATTGCCCTAGAGAGATACGTGAGGATAATCCCCCAAACAACCGGATTTCACTAGTAGAGGAAGACACGTGGACTACGTTCTTCGACGGAGTTGTAAACTTGTCAGGTTTTGGCACCAGGGCGGTTTTGATATCCCGAAATAGGCAACATTATCCTGTGGCCACAAAATTGATGTTTCCCTGCACCAACAATATAGCCAAATACAAAGCGTGCATCCTCGGCCTACAAGCGGCTATTGGAATGGAAGTGACAAAACTAAAAGTGTTCGGTGACTCCGCCTTAATTATCCTCCAAACTTTGGGCAAATTGAAGACAAGAAACGCCAAACTCATTCCTTATCACAACTACTTGAAAGAATTGGTGGAAGAATTCTAGGATGTCTCATTTAAATACCTACCTAGATCTTGTAACCAATTCGCCGATGCACTAGCAATGCTATCATCTATATTGCGAGTAACAGAAGGGTTAGAGGTGGAGCTTTTGAAGATTGAAGTCATGGAAAAACAGGCCCACTGCATGGCTGTAACTAAAGAACCCGACAGGAAGCCCTGGTATTATGATATCATGAAATACATCCAGAAGTAGGAATTTCCTAAAGAAAGCACTCCAGCTAATCAAAAATACCTAATGAAAATGGCTTAAACGTTTTTTGTTAGTGGTGAAAATTTGCACAAGAGATCTTATGACTTAGTCTTACTGAGGTGTGTGGACACAATTGAAGCCATACGAATAATGCAAGAAATGCACGAGGGAGCGTGTGGCCCTCACATGAACGGGCACATGCTAGCCAAAAAAATAATGAGGATGGGTTATTACTGGCTCCCCTTAGAGAGCAATTGTGCCCAATATGTGCGAAGCCGTCATCGTTGTTAGATTCACAGGGACAAGATGAATGTCCCTCCAACCAAACTACATCAGTTATCTTAGTCATGGCCATTTTCAATGTGGGGCATCGATGTGATTGGCCCAATCAATTCAAAGGCATCAAACGGGCACCAATTCATCTTAGTTGCAATTGACTACTTCTCAAAATGGATCTAGGCCGCGTCCTATACGAGCGTAACTGCATGAAACGTTATAAAGTTCATCAGGCATGACATAATCACCTGCTATGGCGTACCATTGTTGCCGACAATGGGTCAAACTTCAACAACAAGTTGATCGACCAATTGTTTTCTAAGTTCAAAATTCGACATCTGAACTCGTCTCCTTACTGTCCATAAATGAATGGAGCTGTGGAGGCAGCTAACAAGAACATCAAGAAAATCCTAGCCAAGACTGCTGAAAACTACCGCGATTGGCATGAGAGGTTGCCCTTCACACTAACAACATATCGAACCTCCATTGGGGCAACCCCTTTTTCCCTAGTCTACGACATGGAAGCGGTCTTGCTTGTGGAAGTAGAAATACATTCCTTGCGAATTTTATCCCAAGTAGGGTTGTCCGAGGGAGAATGGACACAACAAAGGCTCGAACAACTAAATATGATTGACAAAAAATGATTGAAAGCACTTTGTCATGGTCAGTGTTACCATTAGAGGGTAGCCCGGTTGTTCAATCAAAATGTGCGACCCAAGCACTTTAAGGTAAATAAGCTAGTCTTGAGAAAGACACTGCCGATCTTTCTAGAGCCCAGAGGCAAGTTCGCCCCAAACTACAAGGGTCCCTATGTGATGAAAAAGATACTCCCTAGAGGAGCCTAGATCCTGACTAAAATGGATGGTTGGGAATTCTCCAAACCAGTCAATTCCGACGCTATTAAGAAGTACTACCCTTGAAAGACCTTCTCTTGGAATGGCATAAATGCTCGTTGTCTAGCATCGCTGGGCATTTCCCTACCTAAATGAAAATGCCTATGCACCCCTCATATGAGTTATGTATTTACACCATCATTTGGCTGATTCGACAAAAAGGAATGACAAGATAAAACGGTAATCACCAACATTTGAGGAAGCGTTGGAATTCAGGCAACAAACTCAATAAGTTAATTTGAGTAATCAATACTAGTCAGGCAAATATATGGAAGTCACCTATATCAAATTCACCCAATTGGGTGCGAAAGGACGTGTTGTCGAGGAGTCGATTCGGCTAGACAAAATATAAGTGCACCATGAATACTACCAATGTCGTGATCGGGTGGTATGATGAATGAAATGATCCAAAGGTGTTTAGGGTTTGATCCTCAGAAATGGCAACTAGTTGCCATGTGTAGAAACTAATAAAAAGTTTTGGTCTCTCCTATAACTACAAAAACGGGAGAATAATTGACCTAATGAAATGAAAAATGTAGGGCTTCGTATCATTCTTGTACTTCAGGTATATTCAATCATTAACAAATCAAGGAAGGGTAATGTTGTATCGCTCCCAGTTCTTCAACTCCTCATAGAGCTGTGACTAACATGATTCCTCTTATATATTGTAGGAACACCTAACCATCAAAGATATGAATAACGAGTCAATGAGAGGCATTTCAGACTCTGACAAGCTATCTAAAACAAAATGGTGTCCTGAGTATCGCCAATACAAATGATAGGAATCCTTCAAGCCTTAACTCACGTTTGATTTTGGCCAACCTGATTGATCTATTTTTGCATCTTCTGCAGAGGCAAAAGTAGAGATGCCCGATCAAATTCCCAACCCTAGCTGATCATTCATGTGTCATATCCCTATTGAATAAGGATAGCCTGGGGACACCTATTTGTAAATAACTCGTTTGATGTTCAAAATTTAACATATTTGTAAATACAATTCTGTTAAATATCTCAAAAGCTATTAATAGAATATTTTTAAGTAAATTCAGTTATTTGCTTTAGGAGCACAAAATCCCCAATGTTTAAAATGCTGCATGTATTTTCCAAATGCATTTTGCATGATGTTTTTGTCTGTCTAAATCACTGATTGCACTGAGGATTATCAAAATAGACAGTTGAATGAAGAATATAAGATTGATCGAGCATGCTGGGTGAGGCGTATCATAAGGATGAAAGGCAAGCCGTATCCTACACACAATCCCTTATCTATACACTTGTGAGATGAGTGCAAAAAATTCCATGCCTGCAGGGTAAAGGGTTCTCTCGCGAATGGTACGACAACCAAAATAGTGAGGGGCATTTCTCTACCCTAAACGCTACAGGTTCTCCATTACTTACCCCATTTGAGTCTTATACACTTGTGAAGTTTCTTTTATACCCCTATCAAGAACCACCCCACACTAGGGCAGATCGGAGGTGAGGAGGCATCACAAGGTAAGAAAGGGGCTATAAATCTCATTGCTCACACTTGCATCAATCTTTGGGTGTCTTTATTGTATATGAACACTCACGATAATTTAAGTGCCCTAAATTGACAAAGAGCAATTCTTTCTCTATTCACTTATATTCATTGTACAACCCAATTGAGTCTGTAATTTCACCCTCATATTGAGGCAAAGTAAGAATTACTGCCATTCAAGTAGCATGGTTCGGAACGCTGACAAAAGATGAAGACCCCAAGAGTCTCATAGCAATGTTTTGCTTAAACTTGGCTAGGTCGGTTCCTTAAGCAACAAGAAAGAAAAACTAGGGGCATGAAAAAGTAATGTAACTGGTAAAAGTAAGGTTAATGCCCATAAATGAGAGAATTAGAATTAAAAGAACCGAGGGCGTAAAAAAACAGTGTACCTGGTAAAAGTAAGGCGGATACCCTTAGACACAAAGTGAATTTTAGCCATTGGTATTCCCGAACAAAGTGGCTAACATGGCCTCCATGGAGACAATTCCTGGCTGTGAGAAAAGGGACCAGTGACAATGCCAAGGCAATCACCAACTCTCACCATTTTACACATGAATCAAGCTTACGTTACATCCCTCCTGTAAAAGTCTCTTCAGCTAGGGAACTTCAATTAACGTAGGATTTCATATGTTTATAAGCATCACTCGAACAAGTACGAGCAAGATCATTTTATCTCTTTTCCCAGGGTTCTTAACTTGTAAACCCAGAGATGATCGTGTAGCATTTCTTTCATAAGCCTTGAACGGTGCCCCTTTCCTCCTTAGATCCAGCCCCGTTTTTGGTTTCTCTCTCACTCCGCCTCTCTCTCATAAATCCATAGCCTTTTTGCCCAGATCTGACCCCTCACTCCCTTCGACCTCGACTTCTCCTGCTCGGTGCTCTCCTCCGAATCTAACCCTCTCTGGCCAGATCTGACTCTCAGGTCTTGACCCCTCTCACTTCGGCTGACCTCTGTTCAGATATAGGCTAGCTCGCTCTCGGGCCTCCCCTGAAATCTCACAGGGAAATTTTCCAAAGCTTGTGTGCCTTCGATCCTCCTCAGCATCGTCCTTGTTTGGCCTTCACTAGAGGCCTTATTTATAGGTGAGGGGAAGGCCAATCGACGAAGGTTTGGCCGCTACTCCTCACACGCCGACCGGCCCTAGGTGCGGCCGAACCAGCGTTTCCTCGGCCGCCCACTTGTACGTCCCATCTGCTGCCAGTCTACTCTTCCCTTCTTCATCGTAGGTTGTCCTTAAGCGCGTCGTCGTTGTTGTGCATAGGCCTGTAGAGGCAGAGAAGGAAGGAGGAAGGAAGAAGGAAGAAGGAAGAAGAAGGCAGGAGAAGAAAAAAAGGGGGGGTCGAGCCAAAGGAAAAAAGGGCTGGGACAGGTCTGGGGGCCCGCACAGGGAGACAAAAAGGGGGCTGAGCACAAAGGCCCAAGCCCAATGGGCTCCTGTTTTTTTCTTTTTATTTTATTTATTATTATCACTATTATTATTGTTAGGTAAATTATTCGAAATAAGGTAAAAAAAAAGGGAAATAAAAAAGGAAAACAAACTTAATGGATGCAAATAAAAAACTAAGACCTAATTGATGAAAAAATACTTTTCTTAGGGTCAAATTGATCCCTAATTTCCTATGAAAATTAATTTAAAAGTATCTAGCCAAAATTTAGGTGTCAACATCAGTTTGATAGAAAAATTAAAGTTTTGTGAACTGACAACAGAGAAGAATTCTGTTTAGCGAAATTTAATGAATTATGTGCGACGAATGGCATTGCAAGGTAGAAAACAATGCCATATTTACCTCAGAAGAATGGGATAGCAGGGAGGTTTAATTGGTCTCTCATAGAAAAAGCAATGATTATATTAATTTGTGCAGGCTTAGCATATGAATTTTGGGCAGAAGTAGTGGCTACTACATGTTATCTGAAGAAGAGGGCCCCACATTAGCTTTGAAGGATCGGACAATGATTAAGGCACTATTCAAGAAAAGGCCAGATATATCTAATATTAGCACATGTGCCAAAAGAGAAGAGGAACAAGCTTGAGAACAAGTTAGAGAAATGCATATTCATTGGGTATAAGGATGGTTTTAAAGGTATAAGCTATGGAATTCTGATACTAAAAGTATTATCTATAGTAGAGATGCGGTATTTAAAGAATCCACAACAAATCATATTGTCCCACAAGATCTTGAAAAATCATAAATGGTTGAGTTAAATGTCGGTTTGAAGGAAGAGAAAAAAGGTTATACAAGCTAGAATAGAAAAGTCATATTCTGAAGTTGATAAGCCTGATGGGATATATGATATAGTAGATTCTGAAACTAAATCTGAAGATGAAGCACCACCTGAACCGGTCTTAAAAAGGTTCACATGGTTGAGAAGACTATGTGAGAGGTATGTTTGATTTGTTGATAATGAGACTTATGCCCTGATTGTTATAGGTGATGATCCAAGTACTATCAAGGTAGCAGGAAATGTGAAGGATGCCAAACAGATGGAGAAAGCCATGAAAGATAAGATGGACTCACTATATAAAAACAAAATGTGGAGTATGGTAAAACTACTTGTAGATCGAAAGACCATTGGTTGCAAGTGGGTGTTCAAGAAGAAAATATCTGCAGATGAAGAGATAAAACGATATAAAGTTCGTTTGGTTGCTAAAAGATACTCGTAGATAGAGAGAATTGATTATGGTGAAATTTTTTCTCATGTTGCAAAATTAAATTCCATAAGACTTGTCTTATCTTTACTAGCTGCATACAATATGGAGATAGAGTAGCTTCATGTGAAAATAGTGTTCCTCCATGGTGACTTGGAGAAGGATATTTTCATGAAACAACTAGAAGGGTTTGTTGTCAAAGGAAAAGATGATTTTGTTTGCAAACTAAACAAGTCTTTATATGGCCTGAAACAATCTCCAGTGATGTGATATCAAAAGTTTGACTCATATGTCTTGAAACTTAGCTTTGTTCACTATAATGATGATCATTGTGTCTACGTGAAAAGGTTAGATGATGACTTTCTTAACCTTATACGTTGATGATATGCTACTAGTTGGGAATAATATGAAAATGATTAACACTGTGAAAGGACTATTGGCAAGACAATTTGACATGAAAATATCTAGGCCCAACAAGCTTCATCTTGGGCATGCAAATTAAAAGAGAGCACAAGAATGGTAAATTAGTGTGTTAAAGAAATTGAACATAGCAGACTGCAAACCAGTGAAGACCCCAATGTCCAAAAGTTCCAAATTATTAGTGCTCCATATCCTAGGACTGAAGAGATGGCAACGGTTCCATATGCAAGCACAGTTGGGAGCTTGATATATGCCATGGTATGTACTCGTCCAGATATTGCTCAGGTAGTGGGAGTAATGAACAGATATATATCCAAACCAAGGAAAGAGCATTGGATGGCAGCAAAACGGGTGCTTCATTATCTTCACAGTACATCTGACTTTGAGTTATGCCATGAAGGTATGAAAAACTCAAAGGAACAATAAGCATTAGAACTTAAATGTTTCATGGATGCTGATTGGGGAGAAGACATTGATAGTAGGAGGTTAACTTGTGGATATGTTGTTTATTTATTCAGCGAAGTTATGAGTTGGATGAGCAAGAGATAGAGCACGGTTGCTTCATCCTCTACTAAGGCAGACTATATGGCCCTTAATCATGCTATTAAGGAAATAATTTGGATGCGTAGATTACGTAAAGAGTTTGGTTTTACACCAAGAGAAGTGAAGTTTGGGTGTAATAGTCGGAGTGTTATATTTTTGGCTAAGAATTGTGGATTTTATGCAAGAACAAAGCACATCGACATTCAATATCACTTCATCTAAGAGAAAGTGGAAGCTGGAGAAAATTGACACAAAGGTTAATAGTGTAGATCTTTTGATCAAGGCAATAAGTGTAGAAAAGTTTAAATGGTGTACAATTGTATTGGGCTTAAAGAAGCATGTGGAGTATTCATCAAATGGGAGAATGTTGGGAGTGTGATTTATACTCCCCATCAACTGTGTAGGGACATTGCTTTAGAGGTTGACCTCATATTTTATTTGTAGTTTAGGCTTAGGATCATGAATAACTATTGAATATATATATATATATATATATATATATATATATATATTATCTTTTCTCTAGTAATTAAGGGATGTAACAAAGATGCACGATGTGCTAATTACAGTGGAATCCTCAACTGGATATAGCCCTTGTTTAAGGATGAAAAGATAAAATCTTGCGCTCAAATTTTCTCACTTTTACTCTCTACTTTTTTTTATAGTGCGGTAAATCCTAATATCATTAAGAAAATGATGGTCATTCATGAGATTAATAGCTTTTCTTTAGCAACTAATAGAGTGCCGGACACCTAGAGTGCCAAAACTTGGTTCAAAAGGACACTTAAGTGTCAAAAGTTAGGAAAGTGACACTTAAGTGCCAAAATTGGAGCAAAATGGATCACTTAAGTGGCAATCCGGCCAAAATCCGGTCAAAATGCTAACGTGGTGATTTTCCGACAAGGTAAGTGCAAAACGACATCGTTTTGTACGCTAATGTGGCTAGAAAATGCAAAAACGACGTCGTTTTGTCTCTAACGTGGTAAAAAATTAATATAACAATTAATTAAATTAAATTAAAACTTAAATTTATTTAAAACATTTAAAAATAAAAATAAAAATATTTATTTTAAAAAAAGGTGGGGGGGAGGGAGATGGCTGAGGGCTGAGCCCTCCCCATTGTCGCTGAGAAGGGGCGGCGACAGAGGGGGGAGGGTTGGCCGGGGTCGCCACCCATTATGGACAACGGCAGGGAGGGCTCAGCTCTCAGCCGTCTCCCTGCCCCCCCACCTTTTTTTTTAATAAATATTTGTATTTTTATTTTTAAATGTCTTAAATATATTTATTTTTTATTTACTTTAATTAATTTTTATTTGAAATTTTTACGACGTTAGCACCGAGACAACGTCGTTTTTGCATTCTCTAGCCACGTCAACATGCAAAACGACGTCGTTTTGCACTTATTTAGCTGGAAAATCACCACGTCAGCATTTTGGCAGAATTTTGGTCGGATTGGCACTTAAGTGATCCATTTTGTTCTGATTTTGGCACTTAAGTGTCACTTTCCTAACTTTTGACACTTAAGTGTCCCTCTATGCCAAGTTTTGGCACTTGGAGTGTACTTCTCCCACAGTTAATATGTATAATACGACTAATTTTCAACGACATAGAGGATAATCTTTACAGTTAATTTTCAAGGACGTGAGCATTTTCCATAAAGAATATTGCAACAATTGTTGATGGGCAGCTCAAGAAAAGATGGGAAGCTAAAACCAAAATACGTTGAAACTCAATATAATTCATCTATATTATTGCAACGTAACTTATGCTAGAAAGTTCATAGTCCGGACATCATTACCAACTCATCTAAAATTTGAACTATTAGAATTATGTGTGCTTTTAGGGAACGTTTATAGTTAAGTGTTCTGATAGACAATTAGTCCCTTTTTAGGGAAAGTGTATTTTGCTATGCAGACGAAAAATAAAAATAGCAACAAAAACAAAAGCCAAAGCTCAAGAGAGGATAATATGTAATTTCTCAATATTTGGTACTATCATGCAACATGGTCATAGTTCTGGAAAGTAATTTACAACCGTCACCTAATCATTTCTCTGCATAATACGATTAATTCCAACAACAAAAAGCATTTCTCTACAGTTTAATTTTCAATGCCATGAGCATTTTCTCTTATTCAGTGCACATTTATTGTGGGAAAATTACCAAAATAAGTCATAAACCTATTGCAAGTACGACAATTTAATCATAAACTTATTTTTTTGGCCAATTGAATATTAAATCTTTTGCAATTGTGCCAGTTTAGTCTATCTGGCTAAAATTGGTCGGCCGACATCGATGTGACCACTGGCCGACGCCAGCGACCTTTCCCTAATAATATTTTATTTTTTAAAATTATTTTATTAATTTTATTATATTTTTTCATTTTTTTTCTTTCTCTCTCTTTTTTTTTCTTCTTATTCTCCCTCCTCCTCCTCCTGCCTCTTCCCTCCTTCTTCCTTTGGCTTTGGCGATCAGCTAGAGGGGAGGGCCGGCGGGTCGTTGAACTAAGGCGACTGAGCGAGCTCGCCTCGCAATTGCTAGGTGGGCAAGGGCGAGCTTGCCCAACCACTAGCGGGGCAAGCCCCTGTCGGATTTGGTGAGAGCTTGCCTCATGGTCACCGAGCAAGGCGAGCCCTCACTAGATTCGGTGATTGCATGACAAGCCCTTGCCAGATCTAATGAGGGCTCGCTCCACCAATGTTTGGCGAGCTTGCCCTCGCGCAGCAATGGCAAGGCAAGCTCACCTGGCCTCTTCAGTTCGGCAACCGACGAACCCTTCTCTTTAGCTGGTAGCTGAAGCGAAAAAGAAGAAGGAGGGAGGAGGAAAAAAATAAAAATAAAAATAAAAATAAAAAAGATAAAGAATTAATAAAATAATTTCAAAAAATAAAATATTATTAAAAAATGGTTGTCGGCATCGACCGGCGATTATGTCAGCGTCGACGAGCTAATTTTAGCCGAATGGACTGAACTGTCATAATTGCAAAGTGTTTAAGATTCCATTGGTTAAAAAAAAAAATTGTGATTGAATTGTCACAATTATAATAGATTTATGACTTTTTTGGTAAAATTTCCATGTATTGTTGGGATTAACGAAGTTGCTATGCAAATATTACAAGAATCATTGAAATTCATGACTGCTAATTTGATACGTACACATCGCATTGAGATGAAAAATAGAAATTAAGAAAGAGGGGAACATATTCGATTTAGAAGAGTACATCACCACAACTCTAAAATTGCCGTGGGCATAATGTAATCAACCTCACTAACCATTACAAATGATAACACCCAACCATCTGATCCAAGCGAACACTACCGTTCATCACGGTAAACGCCTTGGAGATCTCACATAGTTCTCATCAAGTTGGGATCGACACAGAGGTTAATTACGTTAGAGGGAAGGGGAGGCAACCGTTTGAGAAAATCGCAAGGTAGCAAATCCAGAGTCTGAAGCCTTGTCAAGAACTGGATTTGTCGTGGAAGGTTGGATATACGAGTACCCCGAAGCCTCAATTCTCGAAGACAACGTAGTTTACCAATATCATCGGGAATGTCTCCCTCCAGATTCCTACACCAGGAGGCATGTACTTCTTCCAGGTTTATCAACTCCCAAATGCCCTGAGGAAACTTTGTTATGAAACAAGAATCCATCTTCGACACTTTCAATCTCCCAAGGATATTAATTGAATTGGGCAATATCGGAATATTTGTACCCAAAATATCCAACTCTACTAATGAGAATCCCAAATTGCTGGTGGAATCCGGAAGCTCTCCTAGCCCACGACAATCCCTCAAAGACAAGCGTGTAAGTCGCCACAAGCCTCCAAATGAATTGGGGAGTTTGAGAATTTTTGCGTCATCCAAGGCTAGCACTGTAAGAGCTTTGTCGCATCTCAAAAATTAGAGACAAGCCCTAAGATGTATCAAGGCTCATAATTAGGTAATGAAATTTCCTATGTTTTATGCTTTAGCTATTAATCTTTCCCTTAAAACTAAGTGTCATACGCTTGTATTATTGAGTTTTTAAATTAGTACTATAGGTTATTTTAATAAGAAAAGTTTATTCTTGGCTTTGCATCTCATAGATTAAATCCCTATAGATTAAATGTTACAAGTTTTTGACCTTGTGAAATTAGAAATTGGAATCAACTAAGAGAGGCAATTTAGTGGAAATTGCTAAAAAGTGAAAAAGTTAATTTTTGGATCGAACCTTAGGCCCAAGGATAAAGCGGCCTAAAGTGGGCCATTTTGGGCCGGGCCCATGAGGCCCATAATGGGCCTTCGACCGAGCAAAAGGGGGAGGGGGATTCGGATGCATGCCTCCCCCATGTGTCCTATTGATAAGGCCATTTGGCACCCATGCAATTAATCAATTAAGTAATGATTAGGGGAAGGTAAAGCAAAAGGAAAAGTAACTGGTTAAGGGGGGGGGGGGGTTTGTCGTGCAAAGAGAGGGGGAGAAAAGGAGAGAGACCTTGAGAGAAAGAGAAGAACAGAGAGAGAAGGAGGAGCCGCTCGCCCGCACGCCCGTCGTCCGTTTGTCCGCCCTTCGCCATTCTTGTGCCGTTGTTGGTCTGTTCTTTTGAGGCAAGTTGGGATCCTTTTGCTGCTCTTGCATGTGTGTTTTGGAATGGTGTTGGATTTTGGGTGTTTAGGGTCTAAGGAACCGAAGTTAGAATGGGCTGCTTTTGAAGATGTGTTCTGTTTTTCGAGTATACCTCCTAACCCCGTACGTTGTAGAGGCTTGCATGTGTGTTTTGAGTTGGATTCTTGCTTCGACTCCTTCACGAAAGTTGTAGATAACATCTTAAAATACAACATACTCAAATTTCATGATTTTTTATGGCCATTTGCATACTAAACCAACCGTGATATGAAAACTATGCAAGTGTGTGTTTCGGACATGGGAATATTGACATGCATGACCTATAACTTTCTGTACAAGCTTCATTTGAAGAAATGTTCTTCACGAAACATTTTTATCTATGTGTTAACTATAACATACTCAAATTTCATGAATTTTTATGGCCATTTGTATACTAAACCGACAGTGATATGAAACTGTGCAAGTGTGTGTTTCGGACATGGGAATATTGACATGTATGACCTATAACTTTTTGTACAAGCTTCATTTGATGAAATGTTCTTCACGAAACATTTTTATATATGTGTTAACTATAACATACTCAAATTTCATGAGTTTTGATGGCCATTTGCATACCAAACCGACCGTGATATGAAAACTTTGCAAGTGTGTGTTTCGGACATGGGAATATTGACATGCATGACCTATAACTTTCTGTACAAGCTTCATTTGAAGAAATTTTATTCACGAAACATTTTTATCTATGTGTTAACTATAACATACTCAAATTTTATGAGTTTTGATGGCCATTTGCATACCAAACCGACCGTGATATGAAAACTTTGCAAGTGTGTGTTTTGGACATGGGAATATTGACATGCATGACCTATAACTTTCTGTACAAGCTTCATTTTAAGAAATGTTCTTCACGAAACATCTTTATCTATGTGTTAACTATAACATACTCAAATTTCATGAGTTTTGATGGCCATTTGCATACTAAAACGATTATGATATGAAAACTGTGCAAGTGTGTGTTTCGGACATGGGAATATTGACATGCATGACCTATAACGTTCTGTACAAGCCTCATTTGAAGAAATGTTCTACATTAAACATCTTTATCTATGTGTTAACTATAACATACTCAAATTTCACGAGTTTTGATGGCCATTTACATACTAAACCGATTATGATATGAAAACTGTGCAAGGTGTGTGTTTCGGACATGGAAGTGTTGACATGCATGACCTATAACTTTCTGTGCAAATTTCTTTTGGAGAAATTTCCTGCATGTAATATCTTTATCCATGTCTTAAATACAACATTGTTAAATTTCATAATTTTTTAAGGTCATTTACCTAATTAATTGACAGTGATTTGAAAACCGTGCAAACTGTGTGTTTCGGGCTTGATGATGTAGGAATGCATGACCTATATCTATTCTGTGAAAATTTCTTTTGGAGAAATTTCCTTCATGTGATATCTTTATCTATGTCTTAAATATAAGATAGTTAAATGTCATAATTTTTTTAAGGTCATTTTCCTATTTAATTTACTGTGATTTGAAAACCGTGCAAACTGTGTGTTTCGGGCTTGATGATGTAGGAATGCATGACCTATATCTATTCTGTGAAAATTTCTTTTGGAGAAATTTCCTCCATGTGATATCTTTATCTATGTCTTAACTACAACATAATTAAATTTCATGATTTTTGAAGGTCATTTGCCTATTTAATTGACTGTGATGTGAAAACTGTGCAAGCTGTACATTTTCGAAATTTATGATATTGGAACGTATGGCCAATTCTATGCTGTGATGGGTGGTCCGTATGAATTGTTATGTGAAGTATGAGACTTTGGATTATTATTCATATAATGGTGTAATGGCTTTCATGCATTTCATATGATCTCAAAGAAAGATTTTATTTAATCAAAGGACAATTTCTTTAATGCATACTGCATGATTTCAAAAGAACAATTTAAATCAATTGCATTGGAAATTTCAAGTGTGAAATTGGAAAAGAATGGTATGAGAATATGAATGACCGTCGGAGGTGTGAACCGACGATGCCCCGGGAGTATCGGGATGCCCAGAGGTGTGAGCCGGATGCCCGGAGGTGTGTGCCGGATGTCCTCGGGAGTTTCGAGATGCCCGGAGGTGTGTGCCGGAGGTTCCTCGAGATGCCAGGTTGGGTGCGAGCGATAAATTTTGGGATGCAAACATTGGTCCCTGGGAAGAAAAATTGATGAGATCCTTGTGAAAGATAAAAATTGAAAGTAAATCATGTGCATGGGTGTATGCATATGGCATATTGCAAGTAAATAGATGCTATTCGATGTTGAAAATGCGAATCATGAGTGCATGAATGGATCTCATGGTGATGTATGCTTGATAGCATGGACAATGAGTGCATGGATGCATATGCACCTATGGTATGACGATAACATGTGATATAATGATGATGAGTATATGGATGTATATGCACCATGGTATGATGGCACATGTGATATGATAATGATGAGTGCATGAATGCATGATGAGATATGATGACATGTGCATGATATCAAGGTAATCTATGTATGCATACTTAAATGACATGCTATGATATGATTGTATTGTATGATGCTTTGAGTGGTCATTGGACCTTTACTTGTTGAGTGGTTGTACTCACCCCTTCGAGGACCAACATTTTAGATTAGAGAAATATGCCTCTCCCTCCTGTTTCACAGGGCACGTTTTATGGCATTCCATCGGACATGGAGGTGGAATGTATGGAGCACATCTGCGTCACTATCCCTGGACTGGTGTTCTTGAGAGTTCGGCTGTTAGTCATGTACGATGTGGGCCTGGCTGGGGGCCCCGTCATCCAGGAGTTTATGTCCGTCCACGTTCGGCGTGACGGGCAAATGCTGGGGATGCTGCCACCGCCACCACCCGATGCACCTAGCTGGGTGTGATGGCCGTGAGAGAGAGAGAGAGGGGGACGACACTTTTTGGAGATAGAGCCGACACTTATAGATGGAAGGTCTTTCATGTTTTTTTTATAGGGGGTCGATGATCTCATTAGAGATATAACCGAGCATAGTGAAAAGTCTCGGTTTTCCCTTTTTGGCTATACCGACCTAAGATGTCCATCCTAAAATGTAAATAAAAGTGGTTCGGCCTTATGTTTTTCTTCCACTGTGTAGTTGGTGTGCATTGTGCTGTCGCTAAGGAAGTGGAGAATTGGTGAGATTCGCCTCTAATTTCCACTATGAGCTGCGCTAATCCCTATGTTGTTTCAAAATATATATATACATATATATATATATATGTATATATATGCCTATAAACCTCGGCCCTTATTTACGACTCCCCTTTTTACTAACGTCAAAGAACTAGAAATTGCTTTAGATAAAAAAAAAAAAAAAACGCTTAGTATCTGTGGTGACCCTATCGAGATTGGGGGTGCCACAAGCTTTGAGTTTATGAATTGAACTAGGAACACGAACTAACAAGAAGCAATTAGTGGCACTAAGAATTTTGTTGTAATCGGCGGCGCAGCGGAAGCGGATCGTAATTTTTGCAATTACGTCGGGAGCTATAGAAATCAATAGAAATAAAACAAGGAACAATAAAAGGACACCAGAAATTTACGTGGTTCGGTCCGAATGTCGGAACCTACGTCCACACGGAGAGCTTGCAAAATAATCCACTATAAATCGGAGAATTACAGGATTACAATCTCTCATAAACTCAAGTGTTTCCTAGCTCTACTGTATACCCGATACCCACGGTGTTTAACAACTCAACTCAATGGACTCAAGTACAAACCTCTCTGAGCTCGAGCTTCGCACTCTCTCTCGAGCTCTTTTCACTCGCTCTCTCTCGAGCTCTTTTCTTTTTCTGCTACATCGTCCTCCGAAGCTCTCTCTCCTTTTTATCGGTGGCAGGGAAGAAAACAAAACAAAATTGTACTCCAGAATTGTCAGAACGGCGCCCATCTTCAAAGCATGCGCCTCCATGCAATTAATGAGAGTGTGCGCATATGACCATGCAGAAGGAGAATAGCTTATGCCTTCCCTCTTTCTTTATTAATAATAAAACAAGAGAAGCCCACAAAGGATGACCAAGAAGAGAGGAAATTCGGCGCCTACATGATAGGCTTATGAGGCAGAACAATTTTTCTACGGGCATGCATGCACATGGCCATGTGCATGCATTTAATGACGTAGGAGAAATTCGAACGATCAACTCTTCAGAAATCATGCTGACAAGTGAGAAGAGCAACAAAAGTCAACACATGGATTTTGGCCTCCATTTCCAACATGAAGAGCACATCGAGGGCGGGATCCTTTCCTGCTCCTATCCTGCGCCAACATTTTTGTTTTTAGTTAAATGATCTCCGTACGTTCTTTCTCGTTTCGGCACGTAAATATTTTGTACGGATTGGGTATCGTTTCGGCCATTTGTGATTATTTTTCATGTTCAATTATCCCAATGCCCCGATGGGTGCTCATACTCTACAAATGCCAATTGAGCTCATACAGAGCTCAAGCTTTGCTGAAGGAACATGCCTCGTCATCATATCTGCTGGGTTCTCCGCTGTTGCTATTTTCTTCACAACAATTTTACCCTTCGCTATGACATCTCGGATGAAATGGTACCTGATGTCAATATGTTCCGTTTGCTCGTGATATATCGGATTATAAGCCAAATATATCGTACATTGATTGTCACAGTGTATGGTGACACTTTTCTGCTACAGTCCAAGGTCCGAAAGCAAACCCCTTAGCCATATTGACTCCTTTGCAACAAAGGTTTGTGCCATGTACTCCGCCTCAAATGAAGACAGTGCAACATTGTCTTGTAAAGACGCTTTCCAACTTATTGCACCACCTGCTAGCATAAACACGTACCTTGCTAACGATTTGCGATCATCCAAGTTACCAGCGTGATCCAAATCCACGTACCCTGTGGTCTCGTTGCCATTGACGTTCCTCCGATACATAATGCCATTTGTTGTCCCCTTTAGATATCTGAGAATCCATTTCACGGCTTCCCAATGAGTCTTACCTTGGTGCTTTATGTAATGGCTGACAACACTTACAACTTGTGAAATGTCAAGTCTAGTACATACCATGGCATACATAATACTACCAACTGCACTAGAATAAGGAACACGGGACAGATGTTTCCTCCTCCTCAGTTTGTGGTGATAACTTGTCAGAAAGTTTAAAATGTGCGGCTAAAGGAGCACTTACAGATTTTGCTAACTGCATATTAAAACGTGTCACGATCTTCTCAGTATATTTCTTTTGAGACAAACGCAACATTCCTGCAACCCTATCACACAAAATCTCCATACCCAATATTTTCTTAGCAGCACCTAATTCGTTCATTTCAAACTCAACACTCAACTGCCGCTTCAACACATCAATATCAGACATATGTTTAGCTGCTATCAACATATCATCAACATATAATAGCAAATAAATCAAAGACCCATCCTCCAACCTAAAATAAACACAACTATCAAACTAACTTTTCGAATAATCATAACTAGTCATGAAAGCATCAAAAAGCTTATACCATTGTCTAGGAGATTGTTTCAATCAATATAAGGATTTCTTCAGTAAGCAAACATGGTCTTCCTTACCTAGAATAGCAAATCCTTCAAGCTACTTCATGTAAATTCATTCCTCCAATTCACCATAAAGAAATGCCGTTTTCACATCTAGCTGCTCTAGCTCAAGATCATGTGCAGCAACTAAGGCAATTAATACACGAATAGAGGTAAGCCTTACCACAGGAGAGAATACCTCATTGTAGTCGATGCCCTCTCGTTGAGTATACCCCCTCGCAACAAGTCTTGCCTTGAACCCGGCTGCCTCTACACTGGGAATGCCCTCTTTTCGTTGGTAGACCCATTTGCATCCGACAATTTTCTAACTTCTGGGTACTTTGACCAACTCCCATGTCTGATTCTGATAGAGTGATTCTATTCCTTCACTCATAACCTCTAGCCACTATGATGACTCAGCACTAGCCATCACCTCAGAATAGGATGAAGGCTCATCCATCTCCACTTCATCACCTACAGTTAATGCATAGGCAATATCAGAATAACCATAACGTACCAGTGGTTTAATTTGCCTTCTTTGTTTGCTCGTGGCTATGTTGTGTTGTAGCTTTGCTAGTTGTAAAGTATCACCGTCTTCATAAACTACAGCCTCATCCCCAATCTCTTCCTCTGTTACCTTTGAGGTCTTTGGAGACTCCACTTGAAGTTCCACCTCACTTCTGACACCATGATCCGTTTGCTCTGCTGGTTGAGTCTCAATACTCCTCTTTTGAAGCATTGCAGTCTTGTTGAAGATCACATCTCTGCTGATTGGAAAACCGGGTGATCTGAGATCAGTGCACCACAGCTAGTAGCCTTTCACCCCTTGTGCATAACCCATAAATATGCACTTCTTTGCCCTCAACGCAAGCTTACTATCTCTCGCATGAACATACACAGGACATCCAAATATCCGTAATCTAAAGTAATCAGCAAGTTTCCTCGATCATACTTCCTTAGGAGTCTTCCACTCGATAGTAGAAGATGGAGATCAATTAACTAGGTAACATGCCATATTTACTGCTTTGGCCCAAAATTCCTTGCCCAATCCCGCATGTGAAAGCATGCATCGAGCTCGCTCAAGTAGGGTTCTGTTATTCCGTTCTGCTACGCCATTTTGTTGTGGTGTCCCGGGAATTGTATAGTGTCTCACAATTCCTTCCTTTTGATAGAACTCAGTAAAGTCCTTACCACAGAACTCCATGCCACTATCATTTCTCAAGCACTTGATTTATTTACTTGACTGCTTCTCAATCAATGCCTTAAAATTCTTGAACCGATCAAATACCTCAGATTTGTGCTTCAGGAAGTACACCCATACATTCCTTGAGTAATCATCGATGAATGTTAGCATATATCTGACACCTCCTTTCGATAGAGCTAGAGACGGCCCCCAAACATCTAAATGAATGTATTCAACTGGTTGCTCGGTCGAATGTAGAGCTGTACCAAATTTAACATGACGTTGCTTCCCAAAGATGCAGTGCTCACACAGGTCCAGCTTTCCTGTCTTCTGACCTTTCAGCATCCTCTTCTCACTCAGCATCGTCATACCTACCTCACTCATGTGTCCCAATCACATATGCCATAACTAAGTCAAATTTGAGTCTGACTCACCTGATGAAACTGCAGCAACTCCAATCACGGTTTCTCCCAGTAAATGATAGAGAGAATTCACCTTCTTCCCTTTCATCACTGTCAGGGCATCTCGAGAGATCTTCAGTACTCCACCTCCAGCTGTGTATTTGCACCCGAGGTCATCGAGTGTACCTAGAGAAATAAGGCTCTTCTTGAGCTTTGGTACGTGCCTTACGTCTGTCAACGTCCGTTCTACGCCATCGTGCATTCGGATCCGAACTGTTCCTATCCCGACAACCTTGCAGACTACATTATTCCCCAAAAGAACTCTACCACCATCTGCAGTCTGGTAGGTAGTGAACCAGTTCCTATGAGGAGTCATGTGATAGGAACATCCAGAATCTAGCACCCATTCATCTCCTGAGGAACTTGTAGATACACATAGAACAGCCTCGGCATCACTGGTACTCTCCTCAGCAACATTCGCCACACTACTTGTGGCATTTTGCCAACTACCTTTATTTCTTAGCTTTGGACAATCTCTCCTTATGTGCCCCTCCTCGTGACATTCAAAGCACTTCACGCGACCTTTTGATTTTCTATGCCGCGACTTTGACCTGCTCTTGCTTTTGCTTCTGTTGCTGGGCGTCCAATGTTGGTCTCTACCTCGAATCAATAGTACGCGCTACATCTTATGCTAGACTGTCATCATGCAACTTTCTCTACCACTCCTTTGAGAACAAGGCAGATTTTACCTCTTCTGAAGTAATTGTAGTACGCCCCTATAGTAAGGAGTCGGAAAGTGCTCCCATGACTCCGGTAGAGACGCCAACAACATCATGCCTTGTTCTTCATCATCTAAAATATTGCCAACATTCTTCAAGTCCATCATGAGTTTATTAAACTCATCTAGGTGGGACCTAATGGACATACCTTTAGTATATCGGAACTGGAACATTCTCTTCACCATATATAAGCAATTGTTCAAACCCTTTGTTACATAAAGGGCCTGAAATTTAGCCCATAACGTTGCGGCATCCTCCTCCTCGGCCACCTCTATCAGCACTTCATCCGATAAGTTCAACAGGATGATGCTCATGGCCTTCTCCATTAGCTCGACCTTTTCGGCATCTCGCATTGTTTCGGGCAACTGAGCCTTGCCCTCCAATGCCTTGGCTAATCTTTGAGTTGTTAATAGCACCTCCATCATGACGCTCCACAACCCGAAGTTGTTCCTGCCATTAAATTTCTCAATTTCTACGTTTTCTCTAGACATAATTGCAAAGTCTTAGCTCTGATACCAATTGTTGTAATCGGCGGCACAACAGAAGTGGATCGTAATTTTTGCAATTATATCGGTAGCTATAGAAATCGATAGAAATAAAATGAGGAACAATAAAAGGATACCAGAAATTTACGTGATTCGGTCCAAATGTCGGAACCTACGTCCACGGGGAGAGCAAGCAAAATAATCCACTATAAATCGGAGAATTACAGGATAACAATCTCTCATGCACTCAAGTGTTTCCCAGCCCTACTGTATACCCGATACCCATGGTGTTTAACAACTCAACTTAATGGACTCAAGTACAAACCTCTCTGAGCTCGAGTTTCGCACTCTCTCTTGAGCTCTTTTCACTCGCTCTCTCTCGAGCTCTTTTCTTTTTCTGCTACGTCGTCCTCCGAAGCTCTCTCTCCCTTTTATCGATGGCAAGGAAGAAAACAAAACAAAATTGTACTTCAGAATTGTCAGAACGGCGCTGATCTTCAAAGCATGCGCCTCCATGCAATTAATGAGAGTGTGCATGTATGACCATGCATAAGGAGAATAGCTTATGCCTTCTGTCTTTCTTTATTAATAATAAAACAAGAGAAGCCCACAAAGGATGACCAAGAAAAGAGGGAATTCGGCGCCTACATGATAGGCTTCGGAGGCAGCACAACTTTTTTACGGGCATGTGCCATGTGCATGCATTTAATGACGTAGAAGAAATTCGGACGATCAACTCTTCAGAAATCATGCTGACAAGTGAGAAGGGCAACAAAAGTCAACACATGGATTTTGGCCTCCATTTCCAACATGAATCGAGGGCGGGATCCTTTCCCACTCCTATCCTGCCCCAACATTTTGTTTTAATGAAATGCTCTGCGTACGTTCTTTCTCGTTTCGGCACATAAATATTTTGTACGGATCGGGTATCGTATATGGATTCAAACTCGAGAGATAATTTTAACAAATTTGCAGTAGAACCAATTTGCCTATCAACTCAGGAAGTTCTCGCACGGAAGTGCCATCAATCAGGAACTCTCTCAAAGCTTTCATCCCACCCATTTCTGCTGGCAACATGCTAAGCTCACAGCAAAACTTCAAATTCAAGGTAACCAAGAACTGCAGATAAATAATTGAAGGATCTAAAAGAACCAATCGAGAACATTGCTCAAGGATCAGTACTTCCAAATTTGGGCAACAAGAGAAGCTGGGGTAACTAATAACTCCCCACAACCTGTACACAACCTGTAAGATTCAACACTTTCAAACGCTCCATCTGCAAAACAAGTGAAAAAGTTCAGATTGCGTGGTACTCTCAATTTACTTGAAAACCAAAACAAGCACAACAACAAATGAGCTATAGACCCACCTTAATTCTTTTCCAACTTCCCCAGGATTCTGTAACCTTACTCCACGAAAGATCAAGAATAACTAGGTTCTCATTTTTCTCTAAATGAATGCTGATTGCATCTCAAGGGCACCCTTACCAACCGAACGTTTAAATAAGGCATCACCACTATTAGCACGACCCAAGCTGAGAAATGTCCCGTTCTTAAGGTGGTCTGTTTTCTGTATGATAGACCACAAAAGTCAAGAAAAGAAACGTGAAAGTCTTCAGACGATGAAATTGTGATTATGGAAGCCTAAACTCCCACGAGGTAAAGAAAATGCTTCATCCATGAAACTTTTCAAAGAAAAACGAAAAACGAAGTGAGGCCTAAATGCTACTTGCCCCGTTTGACATACCTCTTTCCCTTTGTTCGTTTCCTGGGCTATGGCAGGAGTATTTAATCCAACTCCTCCTGGATCATGGAAGCCTTCGCGAATAATCTCCCTGGCAAGGCACCTTAGCATGCTGTGCATGCCTATTTTATTTTCTTCCGTTTTTACTAGGGACATACGACGAAGGACCTCAATTTCATCATTAGGACGATCATAATGATGCCACATATACGAGGCAATCCTACAATCCGCATCCGGGGGAAAACATGCAATATTAAGATACATCTGCTTTTGCTTTTGAATGCTTCATAAATTTTTCTCAGAATCTTCTGATGATCTTCCCGACATTGTTGTATGAGACCTTCGAATCCAATTCATGTTTCTTGTCCTTTGCCATGCAAAAAAGAACCAAAAACTTTCACAAGAAGTGGAAGTCCCTCTGCAGCCTTGACTATTTTGTTTGCAGTTTCAACAGAAGGTTCTAGTTTAACAGTCTTTCCAATTGCATAATGCCAGAAAAGGTCGAAAGCTCCATTATGGTCCATCGGAATAATATTGTAAGTACGAGCCAACCCTCGATCAGCAAACCCTTGAAGAACGCTTTTTTGTTTTGATGTGACAATTATCCGACTTCCAGAACCAACCAATCAAACTTAGCTCCTACAAATTCTTTGAGGAGGGACTCATTTTCCATGTCATTGAGAACAATGAGAACTTTCATATTCCTAAATATTTCTTCAAAAAATTGTACTCCTTTGAAAGCAGAAGCAACCTCATACTCTCCTTTCAAAATATCAAGGATCAACTTGGCTTGAAGATACTTAACACCACCAGGTTGCTGTGTTGTTTCTTCAATCTCCGCAAGAAAACTGCAAGCGTCAAAGTGAAGGGATATTTCGTCATATACGATCTTGGCAAGAGCAATCTTTCCAATGCCATCTTTCCCATGAATTCCAACAATTCGTACGTCGTTTACTTCCAATTCCAATAATTTCATTACTTTCCATTCTTGACTGTCTTGAAGCTCCTATCAAGGTACTTTAATTGTTTAGGAGAATGTTAACTTGAAGAAAAGTGAAGAAATAGACAGAAATACTGTAAGTTCCAGATGATATAACGCCATACTCTAAAAATGTGCTTTCATGTGCCTGCCAATCAATCATATGTGTCGCTAGTTGAGATGTTGTAACTAGGGGTGAGCGTGGTTCCCAGTTCCAAAGGAACCGGTTCCGGTTCTGGTTCCCATAGGAACTGGAACCGAAAGCGGAATCGAAACCGAAACCGGGACTGGGAACCGAAACCGGAACCGGTCCAGTTAGGGCTCAAAAAAAGCCCCTATTTGATTTTCACGACACTTTCAGTCTCGGTCTCGGATACCTGTGTTCTCTCTTCGCCATATGCTACCTATGTTCTCTCTTCGCCCTCTGTTGACTGCTCAACGCCACATGAGATTCTCTCTTCGCCATTTGCTCTGCACTTCTGCCGGCCGCCGCGTCTCCAAGTGACCCCTGCTCGCTCGCGCCAACATCAGAAGCCCTCTGCAACAGATCCCAAGCCCCGCCGCTCCTCGCCTGCAACCCGCACCGACCCGCGACAACCCGACATCACTCCTGCTCCGCCCATTGCTGCTGCCCGACGCCGTTGCTCACCCCCACCGTTGTGATCCCGTGACGCCGCTACTCTGCCTTCGCCGTGCCCCGAAGCCCGCGACCCACAGTGCCCTTGCCCAGCTCCGAGCTTTCCCTGAGCGACGCTGCTGCAGCTCACCGCTCGCCCTCGACGCCACCGTCGCTCGCCCTCGATGCCACCGCTAACCTCTACTCGGCGAGCCACCACTGACCTCTTCTTCTGAGTGTTCTCTCTCCGTCTTTCCTTCTGATTCAGCTAGTTGATTGAAATGTCAACTAATTAGATGTATAGGTGATGTATGTCGAATGCTATTCATGATTGTTTGCGTGGATTGAATCCTATTCATATGTGATTTTGTATATCAAATGGTGCTCTTGCATGTTAATTTGAGATGGTAAGGCGCTGAAGGAAAGAGGAGAATGTTAGGAGTACTATTTTCTATTTCGACATGAAGCTACTTATGATCGTATCCATGAGTGGTCTATGCTTGTTGCAAATATCAAAAGAGTTCGTGTCTGAAGCATGCGAGCTGCAAGTATGCGTGATTTGAGAAGAAACAAGAGCTGTAAATGAGTTGAAAATAAACAATGAAATGAAAGCCAAATGGAATTTGAAGATCTGATTGTGTGTGTGTGTGTTTGTGTGTAGTGAAAGTGATATATATGTTCAGTTTGTTAGATGCACAGTCGTGTTGGCTGGTCTGCTTTGTCAATCTTGGATGTTCAATATTTAAGCATCTTATTAAACCTACACTTTTCCCTTAAATGATCTGCGTATGTAGACCCTTAAAACTAAGACGTTGAAATTATGTGTTGCCTTCTTGTTCAGAAACGGAGCAAGGGATATTTGAGCAGGTTTTAAAAGGAGAACTTGACTTTATATTTGAACCATGGCCCAACATATCTGAGAGCGCCGAGGATCTGGTGCGGAGGGACCCAAAAAAGAGGCTTACAGCCCATGAAGTTCTTTGTAAGTAACAATTCTTATTACTTTTGATATTTTGGAAATTACACCTATGTATTTCGCCTCTCTTAGTTCTTTCAAAGCCACAATTTGTTGCACCCCTGCTATTGTCACGCCCCGATCCTCGAATGCGTGCCCATCCCTCACCTGGTCGATTAATAAAGACATCCCAAGACACATCGCCGACCCTGTTCATTTAATATGCGCAAGATGAAACATAAAGAAAATCCCCAGACAATAAAACAATGGGATAGAAAAGTAAGGCCATACTTTCATATTGAAACTCATAACCAAACTTTTCTATACAACACAAAACAGTATAATTCACAACCCTTCATAACCTCTTGATTCACTCTATTCACACCAAAACTGGATTCACAAAAGAGGACGAGATTCAATCCTCATCCGGGTCATACTCAGGATCATTCGGATCCTCCTCCTCTTCTCCTTCTTGCTCCTCTTCATCTTCTTCTTCGGCTTCAGATGCCGGCTCATCTTCAGGCATCTCATCAGCTGCTCCCCAAGCTTCGCCCTCCTCCGGTCCATCCACCTCCTGCTGCGCCATTCCACCGATATCTTCATGCCCGTTATTCGCCTCGATCGAAGGTATGGGAGTAAAAGCTTCGGCCTCCTGATTCGGGGCTCTCGGATCCACTACCGATCCATCCAAGTGATCGGCGGTTTCTTCTCCGAGCGCATCTTCCAATATGTTAAAAGGCACCTCATTTTCTAGTATGGGACCCTCTCGACGTCCATCAAAATATTCCCGATACCATGATCGATATCTGTGGGGCCTCAGGGCTTCTACCCCCACGTCAACCCAGACGGTTGACTGGAACAGCACGTACTCCAACCCTTCCGGGTGGGGGTGGATGTGAAAATGGGTCTCTAGCTCCGAGATATGCTCTGGAATGCCATAATGCATGCGAGGATGAGGAGGTGGAGGTGCTGCCATTCTAAGGGCCTGAAATGTTGTCCCACAACCGAGATGAGACTACGTCTCAACAAGTTCTACTCGGTTGCCTAAGCACAACACAAGTTAGAGGACTTACCTTGGCCTCAGATCCAACCTGCAATTCAAGGTTATATACAACATTTCATAACTCACAACGAATAATCAATCAAATCATTAGTCAATCGAACTAGTCGATTACATGTCAGACGGACCATTCTAGGTCATTGATTCCACACCATATAACTTCCCATAGGGTACTCGGTCACAGAGCCATATCAATGCTCTCGGGCACCAAGTTCGCCAAGGTGACTTATTCACTAGACAATTGCGTGCGTTCTTTAAGGCGCCGTTTTCGCCAGTGACATCCTTAGTCACCGAACCACGCATGCTTATAATCATGTACTCAATAGACAATTGTGTGCGTTCTTTAAGGCGCAATTTCGCCAGTGATGTCCTTAATCACTGAACCACACATGCCTATAACAATGTGTTTAATAGACAATTGTATACATTCTTTAAGGCGCCGTTTTTTCCAGTGATGTCCTTAATCACCGAACCATACATGCCTATAACGATATGAGTACTAGACCAATATATACGTTCTTTATGGCGCCGTTTTCGTCAGTGATATCCCAAATCACCGAACCACGTAGGCCCACACACCGTGTCAGATCGGTTCAAACCCAAAGTACTTCCGATTCACTCTCACCATTCTACTCACTTTACAACTCAACAAAGCATTAAAAACGCTGAATAAACATATTTGGCCATCCACCAATCAATAATTCAATCTCAATCAATTTCAATCAATTTAGGGTAAATCCCTAAAATATCACAATTTAATTAATTCCAAGCAACGTAGAGCTCAAATAAATAAATGGGCTGTGCCATGACAATCAACACGAGATTTCGGTCATCGGCCATCTCCGCCTTAATTTCCGAAAAATAATGAATTAATTAATTAATTTCGAAAATTAAATAATAAATATTAAAAATTCAATTTAGCTCAAAATAAAGCCCGATTAAATAAATGGACTTCACCACGGTCATTAGCATAATATTCCGATCGCTGGCCATCCCAGTTGAATTTTCGAAAAATAATTAATTAATTAATTTAATTTCAAAAAATAATATTTAAATGCCAAAAATTCCACTTAGGCCCGAATTGTCAAATTGAAGCCCGATAAAGGGTCTGAAAATTCCCAAGCTACCCTCAATAAATAGTAGACCATGTCTACTTGCTAATTACACATTCAATTTATCTAATTTGCATCACAATTGACTAATAAACACTAATCTAACCACCTAAACATAATTAAATAAACTAAACAACCAATTAAATGTAATTAGGCCACTAAGCAAGGATTAGTGAGATTACTCACCGGAATCACATGCAACTCGGATAAAAATGGGCACGGCGTGGGGATCGATTCCTTCCAAAGCACGGCTCGGGTCCGAGGCCCGGAAACGGCCCAAAAGCGGGCCCGAAGGGGCTGGAAAACCCACTCGTGGGTCACTACCCTTGGCTGGCCGGAGCTATTCCGATGACCTAGAGGGCGAGGAGAGGCTGGCGGAGGGTGAGGGGGACGCCGGGGAGATCGGGACGGCGGCCGGGTGGCGGCTGGAGGTGTCAGCCGAACTGGACAGGAGGCGGAGGTCGCGTGGCACAGGTAGACGGCAAGACGGGGCTGGCGGAGCTGGGCGGCGAGCGGTGAGCGTTGGCGACGAGCGGTGCGCGGTGCAGGTGGCGGCTGGCTTCGGCGAGCTACTGCTTCCGTCTTCTTCAGCTTCTGGTTTTGCTGGTTTCGGACAAAGAAGAAAGAAGAAGAGGGAGCTCATTCACGTGGGTGGGGAAAGAGAGAGGAGAGAGAAGAAGAAAGAAAGAAAGAAGAAAGAAGAGATAAAGTTTGACTAGTCAAAAAGTAAAAAGAAAAGAAGAGGTAGAAGCCAAATTGAATTTGGCTTGGGGGGGTGTTCGGTGGGGGGGGGGTGTCCGCATGATGGGGGGAAGGGGAGAGGAGAGAAGAGAGAGAGAGAAAAAGAAAGAAAAGAAAGGGAGGAAAAGAAATAAAAAAAAGAAGAAAAAGAAGAAAATAGTACAAGAATAAGTAAAAATATTACCTTATTCAAAAATTATTATTTTCTTTTCATTTCTTTTTCCCTTTTTAAATTTATTCCGGTCTTCAATTTTCCTTCCGATAATTTCTTTCTCAAAATTTCGGACTTGTCAATAAATTGACGGACGATGAGACGAAGTCCTAAAAAAAGAATTATGACACGCTTAAAATTCGATTCCCAAAATCGAGTTCAATTCCGTGGTTAAAATCGATCAGACACAATTTTAGTCCAATCGAACCAATTAAGTAGCTTTTAGGGATTTTTACCGCGGATACATCCCTTAACGGCTTCACTCAATGGGTTAGTTAACTCATGAGTGATCAGCTCAGAGAAAAAGGACCGTAGGCACGTTGACGAAAAGCCCATTTCACTTTGTCGAAACGGGGTCGAATTTCGAGATGTCACAACTCTTTCCCTCTTATAAAAATTTTGTCCTCGAAACTTAAACCTTACAAACTTAAGCAAAAAGGTGGGGGTACAATTCTCTCATCGACTCTTCAGTCTCCCATGTCGCTCCTTCAGTACCGTGGTGCTGCCAAACCACTTTGACCAACGGAATGGTTTTTGTACGCAATACTTGCTCCTTTCTGTCTACAATCTGGACTGGTCTTTCCACGTATAACACTCTGTCATCCACGTCCAATTCCTCAAAATTGAATACGTGTGTCGTGTCAGGCTCATACTTCCTCAACATCGACACGTGAAAGACGTCATGCACTTGCGCCAACCTTGGCGGTAATGCAAGACGATACGCTAAGGTCCCAATTCTCTCAAGAATTTCAAATGGACCTACGTACCTCGGACTCAACTTGCCTTTCTTCCCGAAGCGCGAAGTTCCCCTCATTGGTGACACCTTTAGGAAAACATGATCACCAACTTGGAATTCCAAAGATCTCCGGCGCTTATCTGCGTAACTTTTATGTCTGCTCTACGCGGTCTTCAATCTGTTTCTGATCACTGTCATGGCATCTACTAACTGTTGAACTAACTCTGGGCCTGTTATCTTCCTTTCTCCGACTTCATCTCAACATACTGGAGTTCTGCATGCTTTGCCATACAACGCTTCAAATGGAGCCATCTTGATACTCTGTTGGTAACTATTATTGTAGGCAAATTCTACCAGGTCTAACTGATCCTCCCAACTTCCCTTGAAGTCTATTACATAAGCTCTCAACATGTCCTCAAGGGTCTGAATCGTCCTCTTCGACTGGCCATTTGTCTGAGGATGGTACGCCGTACTATACTGAAGCTTTGTACCTAAAGCATTCTGTAAGCTCTTCCAAAAAGCAGTAGTAAACCTCGAGTCTCTATCTGAGGTTATCGTAACCGGCACTCCATGCATTCGAACCACTTGACGCACGTACAGGTCTACGTGCCTATCAAGACTGAGGTCATTTTCAACTGCAATGAAGTGTGTCGACTTTGTCAGTTTGTCCACTACTACCCAAATTGAATCACTTCCTCTCTAACTTCTTGGTAGTCCAGTCACGAAATCCATTGTGATATGCTCCCATTTCGATTCTGGGATCGTAAGAGGTTGCAAGAGTCCTCCCGGTTTGCAATGTTGAGCTTTTACCTGTTGACATGTCAGACACTTGGCCACATGCTTGGCAACGTCTGTCTTCATACCTAACCACCAATAGTGTTGACGCAGATTCTGATACATCTTGGTGCTTCCAGGATGAACACTGTAACTGCTACGATGTGCTTCAGATAAAATTTCTTCTCTAAGCCCTACATCGTTAGGTACAACCAAACACCCTCGAAACCTTAATGCCCCGTCATCGGCAATATGAAAGTCAGCCTTTCTTTTCTCAGTGTCCTCTTGAAGAATCTTTTGTACATCTGGATCTATCGGTTGGAGTTGTTTAATTCTGACCTAGACATTAGGTTCAATTCTAAGGGTGGCCATAAAACTTGAAAGGTGGCCTACCTCAAATTTGAATTCCCAATCCCGAGCTCTCTCGATTAGATTCCACTCTCTAATCAAGATCTAGGCTACTGAAGACTTCCTACTCAGAGCATTGGCGACTTTGTTCGCCTTCCTCGGATGGTATAGAATATCATAGTCGTAGTCTTTCAGCAATTCCATCCATTGACGCTGTCTCATGTTCAACTCCTTATGAGAGAACATGTATTTGAGACTCTGATAGTCCATGAAGATCTGAAATTTTTCACCACACAAATAATGTCTCCAAATCTTCAAGGCAAAGATAATTGCTGCGAGCTCTAAGTCATACGTTGGATAGTTCTTGTGGCACCCCCAAAACCCGATAGGGTCGCCACAGATACTATGCGAAAGAAACTAAGGCAAAAACAATTTAAGACTAAATAATCGAAATTCAGACCGAGGCTTAGGTGAAATTTTTTAATTTTTTTTTAAAAGGGTTTAAGGATTTGCGCAGCTCATAGTGGAAATGAGAGGCGAGTCTCACCAACACTTCACTTCCCTCACGACGGCACAATGCACACCAACTAATTTGATTGAAAGAAAACATGAGGCCGAACCACTTTTATTTACATATATATTTTACGAAGGGTAACACGGGTCGGTACAAAAAGGTAGGCCAAGACTCATCTATATGCTCGGCCTTCAACCTCAAAAAGAGACACACGACCCTCCAAAAATAAAACGTGTAAAGATCTCCCCCTCAGACTACTCATGTCAGCCATCCAAAAAGTTGCCAACCCCTACTCCTCGTGCGCGGGCCATCACACCCATCCCGGTGCGTCAGGCGGTGGGGGTGGCAGCATCCCCATCATCACTCCGTCACGGCAAATATGGACGGACACGTACTCCTGGATGACTGGGCCTCCAGATAGACCCACGTCATAGGACACAATCGCACGCACATGGATGAACGTCAGTCCCGGCAGGGTGGGACAATCGATCTGTCTCAGCTCGACCTCCACATCAGATGGAAGGCCGTAAAACACTCCCCGCGTGACGGCAGGGAGAGGCATCGTGCTAATCTGAAATGTTGGTCCGCGAAGGGGTGAGTACAACCACTCAGCAGGTAAAGGAATCCAATCACCAATCATGCATTTAAACAATACAGACAATTACATCATACACGTCACACATGCATTCCAACATACTTACCTCGAAGCCATATGCATGCCATCATACATCATCATCACAATCATAATATGTATATAGCATAGACTTCGAATGATCATCATCATCATACCATATGATCCATACATGTCATCATATTACCATATCATCATATTACCATGTCATCATATCATCATATCATCATGTCACTATATCATATGTGATTATCATTACATCATATCACATATGCATGTCGTCATCATACCTTATGTACATGCCATCATGTCATCATATTGTTACATCATAGGTAAGTATCATCATACCATGTCATATCACGTATACATGTCATCATGCCATAGATGGTCATCATCATGTCATATCACATATGCATGTCATCACCATGTCATATTACACATGCATATCATCATCATGTCATATTACACATGCATATCATCATACCATAGGTGGTTATCATCATGTCATATCACATATGCATGTCATCATCATCATGTCATATTACACATGCATGATTTAATTTCCACTTTAAATTCTCAATTGATCATCATGTCACCCTTCCTCGGGATCATCCATCCCATACTTTACACTTGCACCCTATTCGGGCCTTGCGAGAAGAACCTCCGGAATTATGCTAATCATGGCCACCGAGCATCCGGCACCCCCACCGCTCCGGGCATCTCGCACCCCAACTGGCATCACGAGGCATCCCCTCGGGCAAAGACCTCCGAGGCTTCCGGCACCCAACCATTCCGGGCATCCTGACACTCCCAGGGTCATCCGGCCATGTATCTCTATGCATCCCGGGCATCATCCTCCTCCCCCAACAATTACCTCATTTACCATTAATCATATTTGCCAATTATGTCACAAATTATCATGCTCATGATGTAATGGCAAGACAATATCATCTATGTTCTTACACATGCATCATCAAGCATTTACATATATGCAATAGATGCAATCACCCATAGTAACTAAGTTCACATGTCACTCAAAACAATGTACTAGTCAATTGCATTTAGAATTTATTTAAATCCCAATTTATTCTATTTTGCAATTAATTAATTAAATAATCACAAAAATCACAAATTCATGAAATCAAAACTCATAATATTTTAATGCCATAAAATAGTGATTTTTCCACAGAAAATGCATGGCCAATCAATTTCTACACAAAAAGGCAAAATTACTAAAATTACCGCATAGAATCTCGGACAAGGGCAGAATGTGCAATTTTCTAAGTAATTCAATTAAAATGCCCAAACGACCTTAGAAAATTATGAAATTTTACCAGGTTATATTTAAGACATTAAATTAGATTTTCCATGAAGGAATCTAGGCCAAATTCATTTTAGATAAATTTCTACAGACCCACGAAGCTTCTGGTCAGGTTACCGAAACGCCCAGGGTCCTATGTCCGAAATATGGAGATTTGACCTACCTACACTTATTCGTTTTCTCTGAAATTTGGATATGTTTCACTTATAAGGATCCCCTACAACTTTCATGAAGTAACTTAGGCCAAAATACCACAGGAAAACCTTCAAATAGTTCCACGAATTCTCGGGTATCCCACACCGCGACTCCAGCTTCATCGTCTTCAAGATCAGGTTGGTTTCCTAGTCTAAAATTGTTATTTTTGCTTCAAATTTGAGTATGTTCATCCTTAAGATGTGCTCTACAAGTTTTATGAAGAAGTCGAAGAGAGATTCATGGTAAAAATCAACATGCAACCACAAATCCATCACAAGGTCAGAAAAACAGTTCCAGATCTAGAGTCTCCAAAAAATGAGGCTTTTACCCCTCAAATCTCCATAATTTTTCACGACATTTTAGTATGTCATAGTACAAGGTGTTAGCTACAACTTTTATGAAGAGATCCAAGCCAAAATCGAACTCCAAACATGCATGAAAGTTCCCACAAGTTTCTGACTCCAGTGATCCGTGCGAAAACAGCATGCACCTCCAAGAACAAACCATCCTCACTCCATTTTCGTGCATTCAAAACAACAAAAACCCAACCAACATGCAAAACACACATGCAAGGAAAGATGATGGACCCTAAACTTGCCTCTAAACCAAGAAGAAACGGCGACAAACGGCGGACGGTCGGGCGGCGTGCGGCGGACGGACGGCTTCTCCTCCTCCTCGCGCAAGTCTTCCTCTCTCTCTCTCTCTCTCTCTCTCTCTCTCTCTCGACAAGCCCCCCATCCGGCCACTCTTCCCTTTAATTTCCCCAAGAGGCCATCATTGCATTGCCTCTTCAATGGCCAATGCATGAAAGGCCTTCTTGCCACTTGGCAAGAACCAACTCAAATGGGCTTTTGGGCTTGGGCTTGGGCCTTTCTTGGGCCTACTTGGAAGAAGTGGGCCGGCCACTTCTTCCTCTCCCATGGGCCGGCGACAGCCCCCTCCTGGTGGGCCTTAATGGGCCGGCCACTTGGCCCATTAGGGTCCACCCTTGGGCCTAAGGCCCAATCCAACTTCCTTTCTAATTTAATTTAAAACTAAAAATTAATTACACCTAATTAAAATTCTATAACATTTAATCTATAACAAACATGGCAACACATAAATTTATCCTTGTTAATTATCTCATAATTAAGTTTAAATTAAAAACACAAGGCACAAAGCACAAAGCCTTAAGAAAGAACTAAGGCTAAAACACAAATCAATAGGTAAATTCATTACCTATTTAAAAGCTCTAGGGCACCTTAGGGCTTGCCCTTGATTCCTAGGATGCCACAGTTCTGTTCATGAGGTCTCAACTGGCGAGAAGCGTATGCAACTACCTTACCATGTTGCATTAACACACAACCCAGTCCTCTGAATGACGCATCACTGTAAATCTCGAATCCTCCAGGACCAGATGGAATTGTCAGCACAGGAGCCGTAGTCAGCTTTTCCTTCAGCTCTTGAAAACTATGCTCGCACTTGTCTGACCATACAAACTTCTCATCTTTCTTCGTGAGCTTAGTTAAAGGCGATGCTAATGCTGAGAAACCCTCAACAAACCGTCTGTAATACCCTGCCAATCCCAGAAAGCTTCTAATTTCTGTCACTGATGTCAGTCTCTGCCAATTGATCACGGCTTCTATCTTGCTCGGGCCGACGGAGATCCCTTCTCTGGAAATCACATGACCTAGGAACGCAACACGAGTCAACCAAAACTCACACTTGCTAAACTTAGCATACAACTGATGCGTCCTTAGGGTCTAGAGCACTAATCTCAGGTGATTCTCATGTTCTTCATCACTCTTTGAATAGACCAAGATACCATCTATGAACACGATCACAAACGGATCTAAATATTCCTTGAATATTCGGTTTATCATATCCATGAAAGCAGCTGGAGCATTCGTCAACCCAAATGGCATTACTGTGAACTCATAGTGACCATATCGAGTACGAAATGCTGACTTAGGAATATCCTCTTTCTTAATTCTCAACTGATGATATCTTGTCCTTAAGTCAATCTTCGAAAATATCGACGCTCCTTGCAACTGATTGAACAAATCATCTATCCTTGGGAGGGGATACTTGTTCTTAATGGTTACCTGGTTGAGCTGTCGGTAGTCGATGCACAGGGGCAACGATCCATCTTTCTTCTTAACAAATAGAACTGGTGCTCCCCAAGGTGATGCACTAGGACGGATAAAAACTTTGTCCAATAATTCTTGCATCTGTACTTTCAGTTCCTTCAACTATGATAATGCCATCCTGTACGGTGCCTTTGAGATCGGCTCTGTCCCTGGTGCTAATTCAATCACAAACTCAATCTCCCTTTCTGGCGGTAATCCTGGCAGTTCTTTTGGAAAGACATCTTGGAATTCTTGCACAACTGAAATGTCCTCCATTTTCAGTTCCTCAACTGTCGTGTCCACGACAGTTGCCAGGTACCCTTGGCAACCCTCGTCTAACAGACGAGATGTCTCTTGCAACGAGATTAGGACAATCGAGGGTCCTCCTCGACTTCCTACACACTCGAAGCTCTTACCCTCCAACGGATCAAACTGAATCGTCTTGCGATAACAGTCCATTTTAGCTCGTTGATTGGTGAGCCAGTCCATGCCAATTATCAAATCAAACTCATACATGGTTAGGACTAAAAGATCTATCTTCCCCACTCACTCACCAATCTCTAACTTGCACCCCAGACAACCCAAAGCAGCAATGACCTTATCTTTTAGGGGTGTAGATATGCATACTGTCGACTCCAATAATATAGGACTGACTCCTATCAACTTAACATACTGCTCAGCAATAAAGGAGTGAGTTGCTCCCGGGTCAAACAAAGCATAAGTAGGTTGGTCGTTGAGCGAAACCATACCTATGATCACGTCAGGCGTAGCTTCTGCCTGACCTTGTGTGATTGCATAAATCGTGCCTTGAGCTCGGGGTCTCTACTGTCCTACTTGCGACATGTTCTGAGGGGCATACCCTCTTATTTTTCCTCTTGGCCATGGCGGTGGTAGCTGCGGTCATCCTCCTTGCCTTTTTGGACAATACCTTGCGATGTGACCCTGTTGGCCACATTCGTAACACGCTCCTGTCCTTGTTGGGCACGGAGCTGTCCCGTGTCTCCTCCCACAAAAGCGACACGCACCAATATTATTAGGTAATGGCCTACTAAATCTACTCTTCTTGTTGGGCGGGCCTTGGAATCTGTTCCCAAGCATTGGCCTCTTTCCTTGGCGGATGTTATCTCTATGAGAATTGAATCTTGATCCAGATGAGGCTGCTCTATCATTCTGATCCTTCTCGATCATCTGAGCCCTCTCATAAAGGTCATTATAAGTTTTTAGGTTCAGGGAAATCCATGTACTCTTCAAGTCTGGTTTGAACCCTTTACTCGGTTTGTTGGATTTGCTATTAACTCAGGAGCATACTGCGAAAGTTCAGCGAACTTTGCCTCATATTGATCGACGGTTAGGGAACCCTGGCGAAGACATTGAAACTCTGTCATCTTCACTTCTCTGGCATTTTCCAATAAATATTTAACATTAAAGGCTTCTAGAAAGGCGTTCCACTCTGGAACAATGCCCTTTGGAAATATGGTTCCTCGGGTTGTCTTCCACCAAGTATCTGCAACTTCCTCTAGTTGGTAAGTTGCAAGTACTACTTTCTCGGCATCATTGCACATTAGCAGTGCAAAGGCTTTCTCCAATTTCTGGATCCATGAAGAAGCAGCTTCAGTGTCACTGGTCCCAGTGAAGTGAGGTGAATTCAGCTTCAGAAATTGCTCTACTAGCTTATGAATTGGTCTTCCTGCGACCACTATCCCCGGCGGACCTTCAACGTTCACGGCAACGACAGGTGCAACGGCAAGGGGAACTACAGGGGCGGCTCCAGCGGCAGTAGTGGCGGCCTGAACGGCGGCTTCAACTGTAGCAGCTTGTTGATCCATTCTATTCCCCATTAACTCCACAGCACACAAGATCCCATCCAATCTGGGATCATTAGGGGCTGCAACCCCAGCACCAACAGGAGGTGGTGCTTCACCACTAGCGCTAGCCACAACTGGCGCTCTACCACGGCCGCCTCAGGCATTGCCTCTCACAAGCGTTCTAGCCCGAGTCACTGAGGACAAGGTCCTCTACCTAGGAGTTCTCGGCTCCTGATCGCTCATGGTGTCGCTTTAATCTACTGACTCCTGCTTCCAATTCAACACCGAATTAGAAATAAAGCGATTCAAACAACAAACAATTTTAGCACTCAGCTAACACAGACATGCAGCAGCATGAATTTAAAGGCCATCCTACTACTATCCCAAGAACCATCGCTCCTTATCACTCCAATCTTGAACTTCGCTCCGATACCACTTAAACGGGATGTCACACCCCGATCCTCGAACGCGTGCCCATCCCTCACCTGGTCGATTAATATCGATGTCCCAGGACACATCTCCGACCCTGTTCATTTAATATGCGCAAGTGGAAGCATAAAGAAAATCCCCAGACAATAAAACAATGGGATAGAAAAGTAGGGCCATACTTTCATATTGAAACTCATAACCAAACTTTTATATACAACACAAAACAGTATAATTCACAACCCTTCATAACCTCCTGATTCACTCTATTCACACCAAAACCGGATTCACAAAAGAGGATGAGATTCAATCCTCATCCGGGTCATGCTCAGGATCATTCGGATCCTCCTCCTCTTCCCCTTCTTCCTCCTCTTCATCTTCTTCTTCGGCTTCAGATGCCGGCTCATCTTCAAGCATCTCATCATCTGCTCCCCAAGCTTCGCCCTCCTCCGGTCCATCCACCTCCTGCTGCACCATTCCACCGATATCTTCATGCCCGTTATTCGCCTCGATCGAAGGTACGGGAGTAAAAGCTTCGGCCTCCTGATTCGGGGCTCTTGGATCCACTACCGATCCATGCAGGTGATCGGCGGTTCCTTCTCCAAGCGCATCTTCCAATATGTTAAAAGGCACCTCATTTTCTGGTATGGGACCCTCTCTACGTCCATCAAAATATTCCCGATACCATGATCGATATCTATGGGGCCTTAGGGCTTCTACCCCCACGTCAACCCAGACGGTCGACTAGAACATCACGTACTCGAACCCTTCCGGATGGGGGTGGATGTGAAAATGGGTCTCTAGCTCCGAGATCTGCTCTGGAATGCCATAATGCATGCGAGGACGAGGAGGTGGAGGTGCTGCCATTCTAGGGGCCTGAAATGTTGTCCCACAACCAAGATGAAACTACATCTCAGCAAGTTCTACCCCACTAAGACTCAATTAGGGAGCCAATACACTACTCGGTTGCCTAAGCACAGCACGAGTCAGAGGACTTACCTTGGCCTCAGATCCAACCTGCAATTCAAGGTTATATACAACGTTTCATAACTCACAACGAATAATCAATCAAATCATTGGTCAATCGAACTAGTCGATTACATGTCAGACGGACCATTCTAGGTCATTGATTCCACACCATATAACTTCCCATAGGGTACTAGGTCACAAAGCCATATCAATGCTCTCGGGTGTCAAGTTCGCCAAGGTGACTTATTCACTAGACAATTGCGTGCGTTCTTTAAGGCGCCGTTTTCGCCAGTGACATCCTTAGTCACCGAACCATGCATGCTTATAATCATGTACTCAATAGACAATTGTGTGCGTTCTTTAAGGCGCTGTTTTCGCCAGTGATGTCCTTAATCACCGAACCACACATGCCTATGACAATGTGTTTATTAGACAAGTGTATACGTTCTTTAAGGCGCCGTTTTCGCTAGTGATGTCCTTAATCACCGAACCATACATGCCTATAATGATGTGAGTACTAGACGGATACGTGCGTTCTTTAAGGCGTAGTTTTCGCCAGTGATATCCCAAATCACCGAACCACGTAGGCCCATACACCGTGTCTGATCGATTCAAACCCAAAGTACTTCTGATTCACTCTCACCATTCTACTCACTTTACAACTCAACAAAGCATTAAAAACGCTGAATAAACATATTTGGCCATCCACCAATCAATAATTCAATCACAATCAATTTCAATCAATTTAGGGTAAATCCCTAAAATATCACAATTTAATTAATTCCAAGCAACGTAGAGCTCAAATAAATAAACGGGTTGTGCCATGACAATCAGCACGAGATTTCGGTCGTCGACCATCTCCGCCTTAATTTCCGAAAAATAAATAATTAATTAATTAATTTCGAAAATTAAATAATAAATATTAAAAATTCAATTTAGCTCAAAATAAAGCCCGATTAAATAAACGGACTTCACCACGGTCATCAGCATAATATTCCGGTCGCTGGCCATCCCAGTTGAATTTTCGGGAAATAATTAATTTCTAAAAATAATATTTAAATGCCAAATATTCCACTTAGGCCTGAATTGTCAAATTGAAGCCCGATCAAGGGTTGGAGAATTCCTGAGCTACCCTCAATAAATAGTAGACCATGTCTACTTGCTAATTACACATTCAATTTATTTAATTTGCATCACAATTGACTGATAAACACTAATCTAACCGCCTAAACATAATTAAATAAACTAAACAACCAATTAAATGTAATTAGCCCACTAAGCAAGGATTAGTGAGATTACTCACCGGAATCGTGCACAACCTGGATCAAATCGACGGGCACGGCGCGAGGATCGATTCCTTCCAAAGCACGGCTCGGGTCCGAAGCCCAGAAACGGCCCAAAAGCGGGCCCGAAGGGGCTGGAAAACCCACTCGTGGGTCACTGCCCTTGGTTGGCCAGAGCTATTCCGGTGGCCTAGAGGGCGAGGGGAGGCGAGGGGAGGCCAGCGGAGGGTGAGGGGGATGCCGAGGAGATCGGGACGGCGGCCGGGCGACAACTGGAGGTGTTGGCCAAACTTGACAGGAGGCAAAGGTCGCGTGGCACGGGCAGACGGTAGGACGGGGCTGGCGGAGCTAGGCGGCGAGCAGCAGACATGGGCGGCGCGGGCGCGGCGGCAACAACGAGCGGTGCGCGGTCCAGGCGGCGGCTCGCTTCAGCAAGCTGCTGCTTCTGTCTTCTTCAGCTTCTGGTTTTGCTAGTTTCGGACAAAGAAGAAAGAAGAAGGGGGAGCTCGTTCACGTGGGTGGGGAAAGAGAGAGGAGAGAGAAGAAGAAAGAAAGAAAGAAGAAAGAAGAGATAAAGTTTGACTAGTCAAAAAGTAAAAAGAAAAGAAGAGGGAGAAGCCAAATTGAATTTGGCTTGGGGGGGTGTTCGGTGGGGGGGGTGTCCGCACGATGGGGGGAAGGGGAGAGGAGAGAGAGAGGAAAGAGAGAGAGAGAAAAAGTAAGAAAAGAAATGGAGGAAAAGAAATTTAAAAAAAAGAAGAAGAAAATAGTATAAGAATAAGTAAAATATTTACATTATTCAAAATTTACTATTTTCTTTTCATTTCTTTTTCCCTTTTTAAATTTCTTCCGGTCTTCAATTTTCCTTCCGATAATTTCTTTCTCGAAATTTCGGACTCGTCAATAAATTGACGGACGATGAGACGAAGTCCTAAAAAAAAGAATTATGACACGCTTAAAATTCGATTCCCAAAATCGAGTTCAATTCCGTGGTTAAAATCGGTCAGACGCGATTTTAGTCCAATCCAACCAATTAAATAGCTTTTAGGGATTTTTATTGCGGATACATCCCTTAACGGCTTCACTCAATGGGTTAGTTAACTCGTGAGTGATCAGCTCAGAGAAAAATGACCGTAGGCACGTCGACGAAAGGCCCATTTCACTTTGTCGAAACGGGGTCAAATTTCGGGATGTCACAGCTATTGTCACTTGTTGCTGTTTGTTGTAAAGAAGTATCATGATGCATGTCCATAGCATCAGTAAGAGTGTAAAAGCACAATGTGGCAGCATAGGAAATTCTTAGAAGTTGCAAAGCACTTGCCTCACCCTTCCTATTTGAAATTTTCTAAGTTACTTCTAGCTTGTTTACATTTGGGACTTCGTGGGACTGCTTCCTATTTGCCAATTCTCTTGGTCCTTATCATTGGAAATACTAGAGCTTCACTATCCTGACTTCAGACAAACTCAATTGAGAGCCTTGCTGCGTCCTTCCATGATTCTCACAACAAATAC